>JAJQZP010000294.1:0-411067 GCA_025403435.1 Artocarpus heterophyllus
ATCCTTGATAGGCGAAGCCTAAGTTGTGTAGTGTTTGAACGGATTATCAACATTCCAGAATTTTGCAAGCGGTCATATCAAGTGCTGAGGTTCTATGTTGATCTCAAAGCAGTTCTTGCAAATGCTTTGGTAGCTGCACCAACTGAAATTTTAGGTTGATAAAGAGAAGTGTTCCTTTTTATTTTTTCTTTTTGAGTTTTCCCAAATATATAGTAGTATTACCTATTTTGGAAAACCATCATATAAGCTGTTTGCTAACAGAATGCTCTGAATATTGTTTGAAATTATATTAGAGTTTAAAAACTCGATTCTGTTTCGAAATTATGGCAGAATATGAATAAAAGCATAAAATATATTTGGACTACAATCTCTTCGTGAAAAAAGAAAATCATGCCGTTCTTCATCTAATTTTAAAACTGTTTCCCTTTGGTTTGCCTTTGAGTAATTGCGATTTTTGGGAAGATTTCAATTACAAGCTAGGATCTTTGCAATCGTCTTTTAGTAGTGGTTTACAAGTATTAAGTAATTATATCTATTAGCCTTCACCCAGTGCGGGACTTTGATGTCATCCTGGAAGAGTCATAAAAAATATAAGGTTGGCTTGTTTGTCCCACATGGAAAGTGAATGAAAGAACAGACATGAGCAGCTGGTATAATAGAAGCAAGGAGCAATGTATAACTCACTTACCTGGACGGGGTCAATGGGCGATCAACAAGGCCTATGGCCTAGGTTAGTGACTTCCATTGCACTTGGGAGGGGTGCTAGCCTATGGTCTCCTCAAACGTAGGAGAGCCAACGTCATAATTTGTGGTAGAGGGGGCCTGCGTTCGCGCGGCCCCTGCCAAATGTAGTTCCAAGTTTATGTTATTTTTACTTATTTTTTGAGAGGACTATTTCTTAGTGACAGGGTGAGGATAAAAAAAAATTTTACCGAAAAAAAAAAGATAAGAAATTAAGAACTTTGCGATCCAAGAGATCTCTCAATAGAATTTGCACCATCATAAAACCACAAGAAAGGAAGAATGTTTTATCTTTAAAAATGTTAATCTTTTGAAAGAAAAAAAAAAAAAGCCAATAAAGGAAACAGGTCAATTTTTAGAAAAATAAAAATTATAGGTTAGAATTAAATTTTTGGTTAAAAAACTCATTTTATAATGCAAAAAGTTAGACTCTGACATGTTTTATCTTTTGAATTTGCACCATCATAAAACCACAAGAAAGGGAGAATGTTTTATCTTTAAAAATGTTAATCTTTTGAAAGAAAGAAAAAAAAAAGCCAATAAAAGAAACAGGCCAATTTTTAGAAAAATAAAAATTATAGGTTAGAATTAAATTTTTGGTTAAAAAACTCACATTTTATAATGCAAAAAGTTGCTATAGTATAAAGCTCTGACATGTTACAATGTTTGAACCAAAAGTTTGTTTTAACCATGCTTGTTAAACATCTTATAGGTTTATTTTCACATTTACCCCCTGAATTATGTCACTTTACAGCATGACTTTTAAAACGTATCATTTAATCCCTCAAACTTTGTTCTATTAGCAAGTTTTTTCCTTCTATCTAATTTCGTTAGTTTTTGGATGGTTTTTTGCATAATATTTTTATATATTTTCCCTAAACTGTCACTTATGTTGTTTTGTCTCAGTTTTTAGAATGTCTCTATATGTCTCCTCATTTTTTCTTAGCAAATAACCTTATTCCATCTAATTTTATTTGGGTTTTACAAGTCAATTTTTTTTCCTAACTTTGGAGAAAAAACCTAAACATAAAAAAGAGTTCAAGGGAAAAAATAAATTAAGAAAAAAAGAACTCAAGGAAAAAGTATCATTTTTTGCAATAAATCATTACAACCATATAAAAGAACTTATGAAAAAGCTCCCAAAATTCCTCAAAAGAATAAATTCTTTAATTTTTTTGTAAAAGAACACATTATTTTAATTTCTTGTAAAGAATCCTCTCTTGAATTTTCTTTCTATTTGAATGGCATGTTGTAAAAATATTCATACGCAAGTTATGAATAGACTGATTGCTTTGATGTAAAAGTCTGATAAAGTTGGAAGAAAAACAAATTAATTTATTGACAGAACAAAATTGAATAAAATACGGTTATTTGGTAAACAAAAAATAAATAAATAAAATGACATAGTAAAATATTTTGAAAATCGTAGTGTAAAACAACATAAATAGCTTAGTTTGAAAAGGTAAATATAAAAATATTTTATAAAAAACCGTCCAAAACTAACAAGATTAAATGTAAGAAAATACTTACTAACGAAATAAAATTTAAAAAATTAAATGATACATCTTAAAAAATAAGAATAAGATAAGGTAAGTGACGAATGTAAAAATAATCTTAAAAATTAATGACATAGGTTCCACTGAGTCGGTCAACTATTCTATATCTATATAACGATAATACGAAATATCAAAATCACCCTTACAGATTAAAAAAACCCTGAACAACTTTTTTTCTCTCCCTTTCTCTATCCTTGCCCTTGCTCTCGCTCTCTCACCCCTCTAAGAACATTTACACAAATTAAGTGTAGAAGAGAACCTCCATGGCAGATCGCGAGACGATGCCTTGACGGCATATTGCGACAGTGACTAGCATGGAGCTTGGCAAGCTCTCTTTATCTTTCACCTCTCTCTTCCTCCCTTGGCCTTTGAGAACATGATTCAATCAAGCGCAAAAAAACCTTGACGGCAACTCTCACAAAGAACAACGACGATCATCGCGAGGCCGAGACAACGGCTATTCAAGGTTGTGAGCACATTCGCCAGGCGATGGAGAAGACTACATCCAAGGATCGACGAAGCATGACCGACGATCTTTGTTGATCACGTCTGCGAACTTCGTCAAGGATGTTCAAATCTCAGTTGTCTTCTCCGGCGAGATGGATGGAGACAGAGGAGAGAGAAGGGGACGTAAGAAAGAGAAGTGAATAGTAGGAAGAGACGGGAGAGGAAAAAAAGAGAGAAAAAAGTGGTTAAACATGAAAAACAAAATAATTAAAATTAAAGATGGCCTGGTAATTTTAATTGTTAATTTTAATTTTACTTTGAAATGATTTAAAATTTGGTCTATTCATTCATTGTAATTTCCTTAAAAAAATGTGTTAAAGGATTTTAAAAGATAAAAAAACGATGATTTAAAAAGAAAACATGCGCGATGTTTTTTTTATTATTATTATTATTATTATTTTTTTATGTGACGTGAAAGATCATCTAGGTTTGTTAGTTTGTTGTTTTGTTGTTTAAAGTTTGGATGTGTAATAAACTTTGACCTCGACTAAAATTTAATTTTGGTGGTGCAAATTTTAAATCAGTAGTCATTCTAATGGAAAAATATAAAAGATTGAAATTTGGAGGCAATAAAAGAATGAGGAAGGCCAATCATTCTTTGATATTTTGAAGCAAACTTACTTGTCTTGCAATAACAACGTAAATTCCAATTCTTGCTCAGTTCATTCATACTCCCATGGTCATGTTAACACATGAACCCACCGTACTGTTCATTGTGTTTATTTAAGACTAATCCGAAGAAGTAAAAGATTCAAACTGGAAAACAAATGCAATTAGACAACCATGCCCATGCACATGAAACAAAAAGCCTCCTTTTCACGTTGCAGAACACTTTAGGGCTCGAAAACCATGCTCTCGGCCTCCCGCTTCACAGATTCAAACAACACAGTGGAGAGATAACGCTCCCCGAAGCTAGGGAAGATAGCCTGTTGTCATTTTATAACAGAAATGATGAGAGCTTAAACAAATTAATTTTCCTGATTTAGTCAAGTAAATGTTACAGGTAAAGATAAGGCAACATGGTTTTCGTAAGTTCACATGAAAACATTTATCAAACAAAAATAATATTAATAAACTTACAACAATGAGTTTCCCAGCGTTTTCTGGCCTCTTTGCTATCTTAATTGCAGCGGCAGCGGCGGCACCAGATGATATCCCTACCTGCATTACACGGTAGCATTAAAACCATTGAAAACTGACAATAAAAAATATCAACAAAACCACCTAATTCTTGATAAGAATAAAAGTTAAAGAAAACAGATAATATATATGGTCCTTTACTCAAACAGATCAATAAACTTACCAACAGGCCTTCTTTTAGAGCAAGAGTCTTAGCTGTTTCAATAGCTTCCTCGCTCGATATCTGCACGTCAAGAAAACATGGGATCCAACATCAAGAAAATATGAATCAAGATCATTTCGACGCGCCTAAGTCATAAAAAAAATGTGATATAACAGATGGAATTTATGAAAAATGCATATTCCTCTTGTTTAACCAGTATGTTTTTGACAATTTATCATCAAACACTACTATTTTACAAATTTTTGCCAAAGCATGATATGTCAAAACTAGCAGATTGCAATAATCAAGGGTTTTAGGGCAAGTTATTCCAATAAAAACTTCCGGGGCTTACTTGAATAACTTCATCAAGTAGATTCACATCTAAAACTCCAGGGATAAATCCAGCACCAATTCCTTGAATCTTATGGGGACCTTTGACATATACAGGAATTCATTTCATTAGGTCAGGAAAAAGATCATAAGAAATTTTTCTTCTGACAACCAGCAATAGTAATAGAAATAGACATATAAATACTATCAAGCGAATATGGTAAATGAAAAAGTGTGATGATAAGCAGAAATCCCGACTCACCAGGTTTTCCTCCAGACAATATGGCGCTTTCAACTGGTTCTACTCCATAGAGCTAAACATAAAGTGCAAGAAGCACATGAGTGACATGAAGAGTAATAATACAGGGAATATATATATATATATATATATATATATATATATATCTCAAAATTTGAACAATATTTTTCCTATAAATAAAAAAAAAATGCTAACCTTAATGTCAGGGTTTTGCTCTTTGAGATACTTTCCAGCACCTGTTACTGTACCTCCAGTCCCTATGCCAGAAACAAGAGCATCAACTTTCCCACCAGAGCCTTTCCAAATCTCGGGTCCAGTAGTCTCATAATGGACCTAAAGGGAGCAAAAAATATGTATACATAAGTGCCAGCTTGTCACATGTAAATGAAACATAAGGAAAACAGTACCTTTGGGTTGGCAGGGTTCTCAAATTGCTGAAGCATATAAGAATTGGGTGTCTTGGCTATTATCTCTTCTGCCTTCGCAAGAGCTCCTTTCATGCCCTTGGCTGGATCTGTGAGAACAAGCTCAGCTCCAAAAGCACGAAGAATAGTTCTTCTCTCGAGACTCATGGAAGCAGGCATTGTAATGATTAGCTTATAGCCCTTTGCGGCTGCCATAAACGCTAACCCAATGCCAGTATTGCCGCTTGTAGGCTCAACAAGAGTACTCTGCAGTACATATGGGGAATTTTTTGTGATGTCACAAGTTCTCTCTGAGGACATTGCCAGAAAATTACCCTAGAAAGAAAAATATCATCCTACCAAAGAGGTCAAGTAGCAACCTCACTAAAATTTGTCAAAAAATAAGTAGTTACAAGGAGTAGGAAATGTACACCAGATAAAGCATGAACATATGGAATTCGATGAAGCAACTCTTTGAATCACACGTGTATAGACTTTGTCCAAGGCAACAAAGTGATATCATATCAAGGTAGCAAGGTATTACTAACCAAACCCGGAGTGATGAGACCCTTCTCCTCTGCATCCGTAATCATACTATATCCAATCCTGCAATGTAGATAGAACGTGCATTTAACATTGGTTAAACTTAAACCATCGTGTAAAGTCATATCCAATCCAGAAATGGACACAGATATTGCTTTAATATTTAAAAAAAAAAAATCAATTCCTGATGCAAACATGGACTCGGAAATTCCCAAGACCCTGATATTTCTTTGCAGTCTGGGAATTGAATCCAAATCTTTTAAATGGCCAACTTTTCAAAACATAACCTACTAAAACATAGTTCTAAATCACAAAAGTATGAGTCTTTTAACGTCAAAACAAATCCGGCACATGCAGTAAAGCACAGCCAACCAACAAAATTAAAGATAAAAGGACCATTAGCATGATACTAAACAAAAAAAAAAAAAATGATAGAAATACCAAATGAAACTCCATTCAGTACCTGTCCTTGACACTGGAGCAAGGTTCCATCATCTCCAACTTAGCAGCAACGCGTGCAACACAACCGTCCACAACGTTGTTGAGATACACCAATGGTGTTTTACCAATCAACTGCAAATTTCGACAAAACAATATACGTATTGTTGTAAGCATGTTTAGGTTTTTCTCCAAAAAAAAAAAAAAAATCCCTCAAAGGGGTCCAACGTTAGTGCTAAAAATGAAGTATGGCGTAACTTACTTCAGTAACATCTTTAGCAATAAGAGTCTTCTCCTCCACCATTTTTTTTTTTTTACCCAAACACTGTAAAACCAACCAACAACCCAAATAAATCAGCAAATAAAAATGTATAAAAATTAATAATCAATTAACTAACGGAAATTAAAAAATAAAAATAAAACTTGAAGTTCTATTTTTTTTCATAAAGTTAAAAATTTAATTACTTAATGGGACTTTAATTTCAGATTATACAAAAACCAAGGAGAAACTGACAATTGATTACTACAAAGATTCTTCCTTTATCCCTCTTGTATCTCGCCAACCAAACAGACAAACAAAAAAGGAGTTCGAAACAAACAACAAAAAAAAAAATCGATAATCAAACCATTTACATGAATCTGGTCACCGTACAAAACGTCCTCAAGAAAATAAATCATGTCGAATAACACAAAAAGGAACCAAATCCAAATCGAACATATTTTCCAAATCAATAAAAACAAAAACAAAAACAAAAAAAGCGGAAATCTAAAGAGATTTTCCGAGACTGCAAAGGGAAATTGAGCAAGGACTAAAAAGAAAGACGATTGAGTGAGAGAAAGAGGGTGAAAATACCGGTTAAGAGCTGAGGTCCGAGGAAAGGATGAAGAACCTTGGAAGAGGAAGATAAGACAGAGGATAACTGTTTGTGTATGTGCTTGTGAAGAGTAGCAGAGATTTAAAGAAATCTCAGCTGGCCTTACGTCTTTCTGTCTTGATTTTCGTGTTTTCCTGTTTTGTTTTTGATTTTTCCGAGGGGAAAGGTAGACCTATAAAAAGACGAAAATGTACCCTGTTATGTATTCGGGCCAGGTTGGATTTGAATAGCCAGTTTTATTATATTTTATTTTTTATTTTCTGTTTTTTTTTAAATAGATGATATATTAGATTTTTAAAACTTTTTAAAATAAATATCAAATATTATAAATATTTATAGTAAATGAAAGAATTATAATATAAACAACTTATTTAATAGTAAATAAGAAATATTTATATTATAAATAAGGAAGTAAATGCATTATTTACATCATAAATTTGTTTATTTTGTAAATAAAAATTATTTAAACTATAAACAAAATGATAGATAATTTATTTACATCATAAATTTAACATTTATTATAAATATTTTTAAAACTTGATATTTACTAAAATTGGTTTTAAAAAATTCATTTCCTACAATTTTAAAAAAAATTGCTTAACAAGTATGCATTATTGACACCCTAAAACGAGACGCTAAACACCTATTTTAAAAAATTAATTAGCGGAATTTTTTAGGAAAAAGAAACTCGAAAGGACAAATAAATAAAATAAATAAAGTTTTTTTAAAAAAAGACAAGTAAATTATATAGGTTTGTTTATTAAGAGTGAACAACCATGAATTATACGTGCGTTGGTTGGTTTTTTTTTTTTTTTTCCCCAATGTGCAGCTGTTGTACAAAATCGGGACATTTAAGTCGTACAATATAGCACAAAGCTATAAATGGCTATGGGCTAATATGTTTAAAATTTGAGCACTTCTATATGTCCGATCGGGCTGTGGGGCCCACTCTCGTGAGAGAGTTGTCGGGAAAAAAAAGTTTTGCTTAAAATTTTCTTATAAGTGTAATGCACTAGAGTCGTCATATTCAAGACAAAAGAAATTTGCACTGTAACGGCTTTGCATTTGGAGCTCTTTTTTTTTTTTTTTTTTTCGCATTTTTCACTTGGCTTTTTTTAACGTGCAGTTGTTTTCATTTGTCATCATATTGTGAATTTACGATGGCTTTGCAAAAAAAATAAATAAAAAAAATACTAGGGCAAAATAGATAATAAATAAGAGTTTGTTCAAAAATAACCTTTTTTAGCACTCTATTTCGATAAATTCCAAAAAATAATTATTATGATTATAATAATTATCGTTTGGAAATATTCGTAAATCATGCGTTTTTTCTAAACTTGCTCTTTACACTATTATTATTGAATGAAATTTTAGATCACTTCGTGTAGACATATCAGAGCTGGCCTCGAATCAAGCGTAGTATCAATATTTTCAACACGTTATATCTTACAAAATAATTATCTAATTTTCGACTGAATTATTAGCTGGCGATTTTAAAAGGTTTTGCCACCCTCAGAAAAAAAAATAATAATACAAAATATTTTTTCTTTAGAAAAAGACTTTTTAGTTGGGATTGAGATATTTGGGCGGATGTGTTGACCAAAATTGACAGTGTTGTCCTAGGCATATTATACGAAAGAAACTTCAATATCAATGATTCTCGTGATATTTTAACACGACCATATCAAGGTTGAATATTTGTTGTCTATTTAATTTTATAAAATATATATTTGTTATTGATTATTGGGAATGCCTTGTTACAAAAATACATTCTTATTGCATTAAAAAAAAGTAAAGTTTGGTTGATTAAAAATGCAACAAAGTTAGATCGACGCCCATAATGCTTATCTACGACGCTTCCATGGCATAAAGTTTTCATCGGATCCTGAAACTTCTGCACATTAAAAGAAACCACGTGGAATCTCATGTTTTAAAATATATTATATTGATGAAAAGCTAAGTCATTAAAGTGCCATTTAGAAAGACCCAATTTTTTTTTCTTTGTAAAATAGGACATCTCAATCCACGTTTTATGAGTTTTGGAAGAGTAATTGAAACTTAAAATATTGGTTTAAAAATTATAACACGTGAGAATCTTATATTATAACATTGAACTAATATGTCAAATGGACTATACATCTAGAGAAGTGGTAGTTGTATTTTTTCTCTCTCTTTTACACTCTCTCCATTCACTGCTTGACACGTATATTCTACTATCTTATTTTATGTTTAAATAATAATTTATAATGTTAGTGAATTTCACGTGTCAGACAGTAATTAAAGATAGCATAAAAAAGAGAGTAAAAAAGAGAGTGTTGCTAGTTCTAGCTAGTAAACTTTGTGGTAACCGGTGGATTCATCTGTCTGAATCCTTTTTCTTTCTTTCCATTTAATTGTTTGTGAAAGAAAATTTCGAATATGAAATAATACATGTATTAAGGTACTCAACTTTCTTTCTCCCAAGTCAAACTACAATTATGTTCAACTATATATAGATCATTATTAAAGAACCTTTCTTAACATAACAGACTACCATAGAAAGACATTATTGTACCAGGACCAAAACAAGATAAAGTTGATATCACAAAACTAATAGAACATAAGATCAGGTAATTTCTATCATAAGAACCAAGAAAGATATATATCGACAAGAATCTATCTTTTTAGCCATTTGATTTGTGGGGGAAAAAAAATTGATATGTTCAATTAGTTTACGACAAAAGTGAAGTAGACAGTGGATTTTTATGCAAATTCTGTGTCTGTTATTTTCTCATAATTTTTTGCGGTCTTTTTTATAAGAAAGAAGTCTAAAAGGTGGAATACTAGTGTTAAAACATTTAATTTTCATTACCTATATGCTTATGCATGAAGAATATGCTAGTGATAATATGATTATACATGTATTAAGAGGGCTGTTAAAAAAAAGAGAGAGACTAAAATGGACCCAACAAAAAGACTAAAAAGAAATCAATTCAAATTTAAAACTGACCGAGTTGGTCAGAAACCGACCACCCATAAAAAAGTAAACGATCGGTTATAGGAAAAGCATTTGATCAAAAACCAACCAACTGACCGAGGCTTTGTCAATATATGAAATCTTTTTTAAAAAATTCATTGATAGACATATTTATATATTAATATATGAATAAAAGGTAAAACTTTAAAATTTAAATGAGTTTTTGTTAAATTATTTAACTTATACAATATTGTTATCATAACGAGGTTTTAGACTTCTTTAACACAATAAATTTGGACCAAATAAAGATCATATTATTGCTCTTCAAATGTTAGATTACTTTTAATATTCTGGATGGTCACTCTAGTCGAAGTCGACCGCTACAAAACTGACCGACTCTGTCTATCATATGATCTCTTGGTTTCATTTTATCAAAACCGACCATCATTGGTTGGAAACCAACTGACCAAAATCCAGCGAAACGGAACAATGAACATCCTATATGCAATATATATGTATGTGTTATTTATTTTCTTTATGTTTGCGGCAATTAAGAAAAAAGGTAATATAAATGCATGGTCGCTACAAGTATATACTACATACATCCTTATAAATAACGAAAAATTTGTAATTTCGTTATTTTTGCGGTCATGAGAAAATTTGGGCGACAAAATGCATGTTTGCTATATGTGTTATTTAAAGGGGATATTATCACGACCTGTGGAGAGGGAAATCTTTACTCGAATATGGCCTGTTTAGGAGGGCGTTCTATAAGCTGTTTTTGACTTTTTGAGTTCAAAAGTTGCTTCTCAAAATATTTGGATGGATGATTTATCATAAATATTTTTGCTCTCTAAAAGTACTTCCTGTCAAAGCTGTAAAATATGGCTTCTCAAAATAGTACTTTTAAAATAGAATTTAAAACTTGTACTAGAGTGTAATATTACACTATAAGCTTAAATACAATATTTTTATAACTTTTAAAAAAATTGAAACCATTTTAAACCATAAAAGCTTTTTTAAAAATACGGTACTAAACACATATTGAAAAGCTACAGTTTTTGCTTGTCTTTTTCTATTGACTAAAAGTACAAACAGAAGCTATGCCATATGAGCCTTATATTTGTTTAAGCAAAAGTTTTGGTTCAAATTTAATGTTGATTCAGCGTTTGATTAAATATAATCTGATGGGAGAAGTAGAGAAAACAGAAGAACACAAAGTTTTGCTTGGTTCGGATTTTTCAATCCTACGTCCAAGGGCAAGAGTGAAATCCCCTAGCCTTATCCACTATCCAGAGAAAACATCAATTACACAGATACACACTTTTACACAGAGTTTACAAGCTTTCTTTATCCCAAAGCTTCTCTGTTCTCACCCTCTCTGTTTCTTCTCTCACCCGAATTCAATCATCTAGAGAGAATATTGATTTCTCACACTCTAACCCAGAACCAAAGTTACAACTGATTATATAGATGACATATCCCTTTTTTTTTTAATACACCACCGACTCTCCTTTTTACTATTGTCTTAAATAAAGAGATAAAAACTAACTAAGCAAAGTAACCAGAGTTAGGCTAATTTTAACCTCAAAGGGTTAATGTATTAAGTTTGTTATAACCAATCAAGCTGCAGTCTTGTTAGTTACCAACAAACTTAAATAAATATAAATATAAAACAGCCAATAGGATAGAGTCATTTCTAACATAACTCCACCTTGACTCTGGTCCGATAATGGATATATTCTAGGGGTCCTGCAATCACTGAACTAATCAAGTTGGCACAATGTTTAGTAAGTTTAAGGCCTGCTTAAACTTACTAATTGGTATTGCCTTAGTCAACATGTCAGCCGGATTGATCAAAGTGGAAATTTTCTGCACTTTAATCCTTTCCTGTGTAATAATATCTCGAACAAACTGCAACCGAACATCTATGTGTTTCGTTCTTTCATGAAACACATGGTTTTTGGATAAATGAATTGCACTTTGTGAGTCACGGTACACAATGGCTGCATGTTCCTTGATTCCTAGCTCTTTAGTGATACCTTGCAACCAAATGGCTTCTTTGACAGCCTCTGCTAGAGCCACATACTCTGCTTCAGTAGTTGAAAGTGCCACAATGTGTTGCAAATTTGATTTCCAGATGACGACGTTTCCTCCCAATGAGAAGATATAACCTGAAACAGATCTTTTTTTATCAAGGTCGACTGTATAATCAGAGTCACAATAACCTTCTATGATTGCTCCACCTTTCTTTCTGCATCTGTACACCAGACCTACACCTGCAGTTCCCTTTAGGTATCTTAGTAATCCTTTCACAGCATTCCAATGCTCTTTTGAAGGTTGACCCATGAATTTGCTCACAAGGCTTACCCCATATGCAATATCAGGGCGAGTGCCTATCATAGCATACATCATGCTGCCCACCACATTAGAATATGGAATATTCTTCATGAAATTGGTTTCTTCACTGGAAAGTATCCCTTTGACTGAGCTCAGCTTGATATGTCCTTGAACTGGAACCGTGGCAGGTTTTGCATCCTTCATACCAAACAATGCTACCACCTTCTTGATATATCCTGCTTGAGATATGGCTAAAATACCTGAGGATCTATCTCTGTGAATATCCATTCCAAGTATTCTTCTGGCTTCACCTAAATCTTTCATTTCAAATTTGTTCCTGAGAATAGTTTTGAGATTGCTGATTTCTTCTCTATCCTTGCAGGCAATTAACATATCATCCACATAAATTAGTAGATAGATGAAACGTTGCTCTTGAATCTCTTTTATGTAGACACAGTGATCATATTCAGACCTTTTATAACCATGTAGTATCATAAAATTGTCAAATCTCTTGTACCATTGTCTTGGAGATTGCTTGAGTCCATACAAAGACTTTTTGAGTTTACAGACCATTTTTTCAGCTCCTGTTTTTATGAAACATGTAGGTTGTTCCATAAAAATTTGTTCTTCAAGATTTCCATGTAAGAAGGCTGTCTTGACATCAAGTTGCTGAAGTTCGAGGTTCTCCATGGCCACTAACGCGAGAAGCAATCTAATAGAAGAGTGTTTGACAACTGGGGAAAATACTTCATGATAATCTATGCCTTCCACTTGTGAATAGCCTTTTGCAACTACCCTTGCTTTGAATCTTGCTGGTTCTACTCCAGGGATGCCAGGCTTTCTTTTAAAAATCCATTTACAGCCGATTATTCTTGTGTTCTCGGGTCTATTAACCAGAGTCCAGGTTCCGTTTTTATGAAGTGACTCCATCTCTTCCTTCATTGCTTGAAGCCAGTCAGCTTTATGTTTGCTCTTGCATGCTTCATCATAGTTTGTAGGTTCATCAAGTTCAATAGTATCTCCTATGTTGAGAGCATGAGCTACAATATCAGCTTGAGCAAAACGTAAGGGAGGCCTGATTTCTCTTCGTGTTCTATCCCTGGAAAGCAAATAGTCAGAGAGGTCTTCATGATCTTCAGGTCGAGATGTGGGCATATCTTCAACCTCTCCATGATTTATGTTTTCCACCTGAGCAGTAGTTTGGGGTACAATGGAAGAGGGTTGATCATGATCAAGAACATTATCATTATTTTCTCCACCTTGATCATTATCATTAGCTTCATCTTCATTTTCACTAAGATCATTACCTGTATATCCTTGGTCAAAAGAAAAATTATCTGCAAGAACATGCTCATCTGATTGCTCAGAGAACTTGACATCATGTGCGTTAGTTTTATAAAATTCAGATTCAATAAAATGTACATCTTTGCTAATCACACATTTTTTGTCATCTAAAATCCATAATTTGTAACCCTTAACACCTTTAGGGTAACCTAAAAAAATTGCTTTCTTGGCCCTAGGATATAATTTCCCATGATTAACATGCATGTAAGCAACACAACCAAAAGGTTTTAGATGTGTGATTATTGGTGCTCAACCAGTCCACTTTTGTTCAGGTGTAAAGAAGTCTATTGCAGATGATGGGGATCTATTTACTATGTAACATGCAGTGGATGTTGCCTCTGCCCAAAACTTCTTGCTGAGGCCAGATTCAATGAGCATACATCTTACCTTATTAAGGAGAGTCCTATTTAGCCTCTCAGCAACACCATTTTGCTGCGGGGTATCAGTACAAGTTCTATGCCTTTCTATTCCATTATTTATGCAAAACAATGTGAAGGATTTATTACAGAATTCAAGACCATTGTCAGTTCTAAACTTTTTAATTTTTTCACCAGTTTGATTTTCTACAAGTATTTTCCATTCTTTAAACTTTTCAAAAGCTTGGTTTTTTGTTTTAAGAAAATAAACCCAAGATTTTCTAGAATAATCATCGATAATGGAAACAAAATACTGAGAATTTGAGAGAGATAAGGGTACCTTGTGTGATCCCCAAAGATCTGAATGCACATACTCTAGGATTCCTTTTGCCTTAAATGATGAACTTGTAAACTTCAACCTGTGGGATTTGCCCAAGATGCACGTTTCACACATTTCAAGATTGCCGATCTTCTTGGAGTCAAGGATACCCTATTTGCAGAGCTCAAATAAACCTTTTTGACCTATGTGGCCAAGTCTTTTGTGCCAGATTTGAGTTTCATTTAATTCTTTAGTGGCTGCTGCAACAGTGCCTGAAATCACTTGTGCTTGTAGGATGTATAATCCTTGTTGTAATTTGCCTTTGAGAGTAACCAGAGATCCTTTTAGTGCCTTCAGATTTCCACTGTTTGCTTTATAAGAATACCCCATTTGATCTAACATTCCAAGAGATATGAGATTCCTCCTTAGTTCCGGTACATATCTCACATGATCTAGTCTCTTTATGGATCCATCCCACATCTTAAAGATTATAGAACCAAGGCCTGTAACTTTACATGAATGATTGTTTCCCATATATACGGATCCACCATCCACTGCTTTGAAATCTATTAACCACTCCTTCCTTGGTGTCATGTGGAATGTGCAACCTGTGTCAAGAATCCACTCCGATGTAGTATCATACTGTGAGATTGTTAGAACTTCTGCCATTTGAAATCCCACAGAAACATTTGCAGAATCAGCTTTCTGAACATCTGCGTCTTGGATTTTCTTTCTAGAGGGACAGTATTTTCTTATGTGGCCTTCTTTGTGACAATGCCAACATGTCTTGATGGTCTTGGGCTTAGATTTAGATCGTGACTTGAACCTGTTCTTTGATGGATCTCTTCTTTCTGGTCTTCCTCGGACATTTACCCCTTCTCCATTTGAATTCATCTTCTTTTTAGACTTAATTTCAAGATCCCTCGATCTTAATGCGCCAAGAACATCTTCTAAAGTAAGAGATTCTCTCCCATACTTTATAGCCGTTTTTAAGTCTCTATAAGAATCAGATAAAGAGTTTAGAAGAATAATAGCCTGGTTCTCATCATCAATTTTTTCTCCAATATTCGACAACCCAACTGTGATTTTCTTGAAGTCGTCCAAATTATCCTCTAGCGATTTTCCAGGATCCATCTTGAACCCAAACAATTTTTCCTTCAGAAAAATTTTATTCAATAGAGTTTTCTTTACATAGAGGGATTCTAGTTTACCCCAAATTTTTTCGGCTGTATCTTCCTCATCAACTTGTCTGAGTATGTTGTCAGAGAGATTTAGAATTAGTAGACTATATGCCATTTCACATACCTCAGATTTTTGAGAAGCTTGAGTGTCTTCGGGAAAACCATCAAGAGCCTTGATGCATTTCTGTTGAACCATCACAGCTCTCATCTTCTTCTTCCACATATTGAAATCCCCACTTCCGTCGAATCTTTCAATCTCGATCTTCGTAGTTCCCATCATTGAAACTTTATCCGCTGGTTTCTTGAAATTTCTTGATCAAACTGCAACGATTTATGCCCAGCTCTGATGCCAGATGTTGATTCAGCGTTTGATTAAATATAATCTGATGGGAGAAGTAGAGAAAACAGAAGAAAAAGAAAAACGGAAGAACACAAAGTTTTGCTTGGTTCGGATTTTTCAATCCTACGTCCAAGGGCAGGAGTGAAATCCCCTAGCCTTATCCACTATCCAAAGAAAACATCAATTACACAGATATACACTTTTACACAGAGTTTACAAGCTTTCTTTATCCCAAAGCTTCCCTGTTCTCACCCTCTCTGTTTCTTCTCTCACCCGAATTCAATCATCTAGAGAGAATATTGATTTCTCACACTCTAACCTAGAACCAAAGTTACAACTGATTATATAGATGACATATCCTTTTTTTTTAATACACCACCGACTCTCCTTTTTACCAATGTCTTAAATAAAGAAATAAAAACTAACTAAGCAAAGTAACCAGAGTTAGGCTAATTTTAACCTTAAAAGGTTAATGTATTAAGTTTGTTATAACCAATCAAGCTGCAGTCTTGTTAGTTACCAACAAACTTAAATAAATATAAATATAAAACAACCAATAGGATAGAGTCACTTCTAACATTTAATTTTTATATAAAAAATAATGGAAGGAAAAGTTATTGTTGAGGGTAAGCTCGGCGCCACCACCGAGGACGCTAACTTTGGTGGTCGACAATTAAGCTCGGCAGACATCAGGGAGCCTACTGTCCGACCCGACGCTTTAGACTTCTTCCCGAGGTGCCTCCCATTCATTCAAGGGCACGCCCCAAGAAGACTGCCACCTCGGGGATGTACGGTAGCTCGGGTCGGACCACGTTATTCATAAAGATACGTCACTGCCCATCCTTGTAGGCCAACACCTAGCAAACGTGCTGCCGTCTGATAGAGTCCAATCTATTGGGCGATGGACGCGACACTTGTCACATGCTGCCTAACATACTTTGATGTGACACCTGGGTAATGGGCAAAACCCATCTTGCACCCGATCCAGCTGGTGGCCTATAAATAGGATGCATTTATGACGTTTTAGAGAGAGAGACTTATTCACACCTAACTAGCTGCCGACCTCTGCCAAGCAATACTTGCCTTGAGCATCGGAGAGCCCTTGTCTATTGACTAAACCCACTATTCTTCGAACCATCCCTCTCGCAGGTACACACTCCCGGTTAGGGGCAAGCCAAAGAAGAGGTCAGAACGTGCACAGTCGCATGTGGGTGTTGATCTAACGCCGGACAACGGTAAGCATCAACATTTTGGCGCTAGAAGGAGGGCAAACCGTGCCCCAACTTCAGTTATTTTACCTCGGACTCCCGAGATGACGACACGAGGTAATGCAAGAGACGATACAGCCTGACAGGACGGGTCGGGCGATGCAAGACATAGGCAACCGGCTACAGGTCGGCCTAGGGGCCGTCCTCGGACCGCTAGATCTTGGTCCGGGGGGCAAGGAAGCATGGCGAGGGCCGAGCCGGTAGAGGCCCGAGCCGCTCAAGATCTGATCCGAGAGCTTATAGATGCGGTCCGGATCCTAACTCAGCAGCTCGCACAGCAAGCTCAACGACAAGCCGTACCAGCTTTGCCTCCCCCGACCCAGGATGACCAGGCTGGAGGTCGGGTTGAGCGAAGTGCTGCAAACCCACAACAAAGCCAATCCAAGCCGTCTGCGGGATCCACTAGGGGAATCTCAGCTGACAACAGACAAGTTCAAGAACACCGTGTGGGGCGCCAAGCGGCTCGTGCCCCTTCACCACAAGGTTCCTGAGCCTCGGTATTTGACCGGCTCGGGTCTCAAGGGATTAACAGAAATCGTCAGGCTGGGGCTGGAGGTCGTGCGGCGGGCGGAGTACCCTATCGGGTCGAACTGCCCGAAGACACCAGCAGTCGTCAGTTTCGGGCACTGCAGCGACAGATTGATGAGATCCGAAATTGTAGATTCGGTCTAGATGAAATCGGAGCTTAGGATCCGCCCTTCCCGGATCACATAATGCGGGCGCCTATGCCGCCAAAATTCAAAGTCCCGCAGATCAAGCCTTACGATGGAGCCACTGACGCTGATGAGCACGCTGAACTTTTTCGGGGACACATGCTACTGCAGAACGCCAGCGACGCCGCGATGTGCAAAGCTTTCTCACTCACTCTTACAGGCCCTGCCCGGTAGTGGTTCCGACGACTCGAACCCAGGTCAATTCCTTCTTTTCGACATCTAGCCGATGCCTTCTCCTCTGCATTCTCTACAACCAAGACGCGGAGGAAAGAAATAACTTGCCTGTATACCGTTAAGCAGGGAGACGACAGCGTCAGGGATTATATTAACCGGTTTACCCGGGCAGCTCTCGAGGTAAAGCACGTCGAAGACGAGACCCTTAAACATATTTTTGTAGGGGGCCTCCGAGACGAGAAGCTGACATGGTCCTTGGCCTTCGAGCAGCCAAGCACGTTTTCACAAATGCTCGGGTATGCCCAGAGACACGCGGACGCTGCCGAATACATGAAGAGCCGTCGGGAAGAGGCTGGCCCGAGCGGAACAAAAAGGGATAAGAAGCAGAAAAAGGCGCCGGAACAGGGCAGCGTCGAGCATGCAAAGAAACAGAAGAAAGAGAAAGCCGATAAGCCAAAGGGGCCAACCAGTAAGTTCCAAAACTACACGCCCTTGGTGGCAACTATCGATGAGGTGCTCGCCCAGGTTGGTGACAAGAATTTGTTAACACCACCGCCCAAGCTCCGAGGCAGCAGGGTGAAGCGCAACCAGTCGAAGTTTTACGAATTTCACAAGGACGTGGGGCATACTATTCGAGAATGCATCTAGCTAAAGGACCAGATAGAAAGGTTGTTCCGGGAAGGTCTGTTACAAGAATTCGTGGAACGGGTTATAACCCCGAGGGCCACCTCTGGAAGGAACGACTCGTCAGGCCGAGACATACAAAGCCGACCTAGGACCGATAGTGGGAACACCCCAGAACCCTTGTGTGACACCCGTTATTCTCCTAACGGGTATTGAGGTAATTAAATTAATTTTTAATGTATAAAAAAAAATTGCTTCATTTAAATTTATTTTATAATATTTATTTTTATCTATTTTTAAGTTTTCTAAAATTCTCCTATATTTATTTAGTATGATTACTAAAAAGCCTTAGAACTTCTAATAAATCTTAAAAATGTCATATTGGCATTATGTGTGTTAAAGTCTTTAGATGAGACATAAGGATATCTTTTCCAACTACTCTTGACCCTCATTTTCTTTATTTCCTCCGTGACATGCTGAAGCATGTCTCCTCTATAATTGTTTCTATCACTTCTCTTCAAAGACTTCATCTTTTCTTCCTTTCTCTTCCACGGTTCCCACACTCTTCTTCTCATTTCTTTGCTGAAGCAAAATACTTAGAGAACTTCTTCAAGGCAGCCATAAAAATCAGCCACCATCACCTCCATTTGAGCAAGAATTTCAGTCATACCGAACTAAAGGAACCTGTTTTGAAGCCATTTCAAGCTTCCAACTAACCATAATCCGAGGTTAGAATCTTATGAACAAATTTAGTCTTTCATTTATAAATTTTCTTTTATACTAAAGGATTATTCAAATTTGCGTTCTTAAACCTAAGTATATGTTTGTTGCTATTTTGGAGCATATGTATGAAGTCTAAGTGTATATGCCCTAGACAGAAAATTTATATTGTTAAACTTTGTAATACCTCTATGGGTAGTGGTTATTTCTTGAAATTCTAAGATTAAATTAAAATGAATTTTATGAATGTAGTTGTATGTTGTGCTTTAGTTTTAATTGTCCTTATGCACGCCTTAGGATCAAGGGAGTATGGAGCTAACGTTAATTGATTCCAGGATTAAGAGACTGTTGATAAGCTTGAAAGGTAGGGATTCTATTACTCATCTTTTGTGAGGTTTTTATAGAATTAAAATTGATTGTTTTGCCGCAATATATATATATCTATGTTGAACTGATATTATATGTGTATCACATATGAAACTATGACATGGACTCGTCTTGTATTGTACGGCGAGGAACATAATGAATTGACACATGTTATAAATTGAGAAGCATGGTTAGGAAAAATTAACTCTATTAATAATGATTTAATATAGAGAAAATGTGAGACATGAAAAGGGCGACGGTTACGTCCTTGGGCATGAATACCCTAAAAGGTAAAATAGGGGGAAGGTGATGACGCTTCCTTGGGTTGAAAGTCCCAAAACACACTGTACAGGAATTGATTTGGTGAGGACTCGGGGCTTGATGTCCCCTCACCGGAACACCCTTGGAATGTTTATAGGGTGATCAAGTGCGCCCATTTGGGTTTCGATGAGTTGAGTGATACTCAATTTAACATGGATACCTAGGAACAATGATAATTGGTAATATTTGTATAAATGTGTAATTATGACACTTGGTAATGATTAACTACGGTATCCATAAGATGTGATCATAATAAACCTCATAATCTGGAATATGATGTAACTTATTAACCATGCAGGTTTTAATGTGGTAATGATAAAAACCTAAAGGTGAGTAATGGTTTTCTCTACTGAGCATAGTGTTGCTCATTCCCTTATGTTTATATCTTTTCAGGACTCACTAAGTGTGAGGTGGCTACGAAAAATATAGTTGAGGAAGTGATGTAACTATATTACATTGGGACTGCTCAATTGTAAAGAATGTTCTTCATGATAATGTAAGCATCAATTGTTACTTTCTGTGACTGTATTATAATGTGTTGAGGGTTAAAATGATGATGACAACAGTTTATATTATTAAATTTAAGGTGCTACATTAAACTGTGGTTTATTTGTCGTTTATATTTTTATTTTTGAGTTGAGAGTTTTCATTTAAGTCCCGGGCAAATTTTATTTTTAAGGTTTTACTTTTATTATTTATTTTTATTTTATCTCATTAAAAACTGTTAACCCCCACGTAGGGGCGTTACAGAATTTTTGGTATCAGAGCCTAGGTTCGGTTAACCTAGGGAGTGTAGCACCACTTTAAAAAATATATTTTTGAGATGGTTTTGAAGCTGAATTTTCATTGTCATCATCAAAATGAACCTTCACATTGATTTATACAGTCTAGAAGGATGTAACATGGAAAGGCCATAGAATGAAAATACTTATGGTTATATGAGTACAATAATTATATAGAAGGAAAGTATTAATAGTTATGAGGGAATGATAATTATATGAAATGAGTTTATAAGTAGAATGCTTATGAGAGATTCGTATAATATTTGGATCTATAAGCATATTTAATTCCTATAAACGATGAGAAATTCATATAGATACGAGGATTTAAGAGCCTTTTGTCTCGTGAAAAACAATAAGAAATATAAGGCTTGATTTATTGATTTTAAAGTTTGACATAGATATGCCAAATTTTTCGTAATTGATTCAAACCTAAGTAATGATTATGTGTGGATTCGATGGAGCATATAAGTGTCAATATCTTTTCTTGAAAGTTCTATTTATTTGAGGAATATGATATAAGTTGGGAATCATGGTATTGAATCTTGAGAGAGATAAATGTTAGACTTTTGGTCTGTTGAGACTGTGTAAAGTCTAGAATGCATGAATCTCAAAATTGGAATATTTCGTTACGTACATTGTATTTAAGTGTATCAGTGAATCTTTTGGTTACCTAAGGTTTTGTTATATGAGGAAATTATATATTGTATGAGTAGAATTGTGGGGATTATAGATGTTCTTAAGTAGTAACATCAAGTGTCTTTGTTCATTGATATGGTCTATGTTGGAAGACGTAAATCGTATTGATTTCAAGGTTAGTCGCATTCTAAACCCTTGGTAGTAATGATGATGAATCCATTGATAGATGTTAAGTATTATGAATAACATATGGGTGTATGTATTGTTCAATAAGGTTTTGATTAAAACAAAATTATTCGAGTTGCTGGAAGATTATGTTGTTATGAAATGATTTTAAATATCATTCAGGAAGATCCTTGTTGTCGTTAAATTAGATTTGTTGTTCATAATTAACTTTATCTATAGTGGGCTTTGAATTGGGTTTAAGATTCATACGAATTGGTTTTCAATTTTATGTTTGTTATTTAACTTGTTCTAAATGTGTTAAGGCCAGAAACAACCTGACCATTTTCAACTTAGAACATTTGGGCCTAGTTCAAATCTTAAATCAGTTTGATTCACAATGTCTCTCCCACGTGGTCTCTATACGTGTCATATACAGTGGTTTAATTATTGTTTACATATACGTTTACTGTGCGTAAGACCTTATTTCTCCGAGTTCACTATTTCTCTCTTAATTTGTTATTTTCTCTAAATCGCAAATCATCTTCTTTTTCATTAGAAATTCTTCTTTTCCTCTAAAAGAAGAAGGAATTCTAGGATTCTGCAATTTACTATCTTAATTTTTCCTTTCTATTTACTCTTCTTTCATCTCATCATGGACCCAAAGTACCAACACCTGAGAAAGTATTTCCCATCACTCTCCCAAAAGATTCTCAGAAAGAAATACAAGGCTAGAATTACTCGGTTGTGGATTCTTATGCGTTTTGGTATCCCTTGTGATGTGAGAATGTTAATAGAGGGGAAAATCCGTCCGAGTGACTTTAGTCAAGATGTCGGTTTACCAGGAACAGGTACCAGTCGTAGTGCAATGAAAAGAAGAGCTCGTGCCATCGTGGTCACTTGTAACAAATGTGGAAGACAAAATTGTAACGGTAAATGTACTTCACCTGGTTATATGTCTACGAATAGAGAGGATAAAATAAGGTTTTGTAGGAATGGACTTTCAAAGGAGAACTTGGATAGCATCCATCCTCCTCTCCACGGTCACCCTAGTGGATATGTTCAAGGAGCTATTTTTAAACTCTGGCCTAAATTTTATACAGAAAGACAACGCCTCAGAAATATGGTATTTCTAGATCCTGTTTGCCAAGCCATAAGAAAACTGGATGGGGAATAAGTCATCGCTCTATAAAGGTTATTTAGTCTTTACTTATTTGAAGCAGTTTTAGCTGATGTTCAACAGTTTGTGTTTTTCTTTTACTCAGAATATTTGCTTTTGTGTTTGAAATAATTGTGATTATTAGATTGATACAGTAAGTGTTAATATCTTATTTAATTTATGATTTTCTTAAATATATATATAATAAAATATATTATCTTATCAGACACGTTACATACGGTACAGTAATATGTTTGAATTTTGAAAAACTTATCCAGATATTTCAAGATTTGTGTCTCAAATTTCAAAAGTTCTACAGTATTTGTCGTTTATATTAAATTTCTAGACTTTGTGTATATTTGTCAAAAAGTCTACAGTTGTGTCATGAGGGTCTTCTGTCAAATTGTTCTCAATTGTCAAAAGTTATACAATTAGAGTCTAATCTTTTTCAAAAAGTGAATCAGATTTTCTGTAAACTATCAATCACCTTATCTTACTTTTTTATCCGCACAAGATTTTGTTTAAATCTTTGGATTACCTTTTCATTACCTACTCGTCTATCTCTTTAGCCCTTTTTGTATATTTCTCATCTTTAAAATCTCATGTAGAACCCGAAGTCTAAGTGGAGCAGACATTAAGCAACCACTTCTATAAACCAAATATGTCTACCTCCCAGTCCACGAAGAAAATAAAGAATGTCTGTGTCTTTTGTGGTTCCAGCTTTGGAAAAGATAAAGCTTATTTAGAAGCTGCAAATCACTTAGGGCAAGTCCTAGCACGCAAGAAGATTAACATAATCTATGGGGGTGGTAGTATAAAAATGATGGTAAATATGGCACTAGCAGCTAGGTCTAGCGACGCTACTGATGTAAGAATTTGACCTCATATTCCAGTTGAAGGAAACCTTTGTAAGGAAGCCATAGGTAAGGGAGAAGGAGTCAGGAGTATCCCTAAAAATTTTAAAGACATAATCTATAATTCTGATGCTTTTATAGCATTACCTGGTGGTCTAGGTACTCTTGAGGAAATATTTATAGTTGCTTGTGGGCAATTGTTGGGCTTTTATTCCAAACCTTTGGGACTGCTGAACGTAAAGGGTTTTTATGACGGTCTTTTGAAATTTCTAGATTACGCTGTGGAAGAAAACATCACTACAGAATCGGAGAGACAAATCTTTGTTACTGCTTCAACAGCTGAGGAATTGATAGATAAAATGCAAATCATACATCCAGAATCCGACACTGCAACATCCAAGCTTGAATGGGAAAGGGAAAGCCGGGAGCGGCCAATTGATTTGAATCTCCATTTGTAATCTTTTTGTTTTATCTTTGGCATGTAGGCATGTGTGTCCGTATTTCGTGTGTTACGAATAACCGTTTGCCTTGTATTCTGTGTTTCTTGTGGTACGTCGTTGTTCAATCTTTTAGATTCATTGAGCCTAATGCCGGGATGGCTGGATACGGAGTACTTGATGCTCTCGAAACGCATCCTTCTTAAGGTCCGATCTTTTGTTTATCGATGTTTTTGTATCCTCTAAGCATGCATGATATGGATAGCTGGTATACGGAGTGCCTTGTACTCTCGAAACGTATCCGTATTATGTTTGTAATGTGTAATATTCTGTTAATATTATGTGGAAGTACCAGAGTCAATTATGGGGATATTCCATATGAAATATGAGTATATTATTTGGATTGAATGTTTGTGTCATGAGGATAGCTGTTTAATGAAAAATATGCCGGGTATGTTTGCAACTCTGAGATTCCGTTTAATATCTCTATGAGTAAGTTTAATGTATAGTTTTGAATAAAAGCGTTTGTGATATATGTTTTATGATTATGTTTTAGTTTATTAGTTGAGGTATGAAATCAAATATATTTGACTTTTCCTTACTCAAAAAGGAAAAGGAACCTAAAGATGAAGTATATAAAATTTCTCTGGCAATCTCCTTAAATGTGATTGTAAATCACAGTCCATGGACAATGAAGGACTGGAATCATGGTATGGTCAATATGTATGCCTGATCAGATTCTTAGACTATTATACGGTGTTATAAGTTGAAACTTGTCAGAAATACTCTCATTGAGGGATTTAGGAGTAAGATTTATTATGCAAGTAAATAAGTGGAGATACGATAACTTAACTTTGGAAGATAAACAACATTAACGGTTTAGACTCGGAATTGGAATCATAATGGAATCAAAATTTTTACTAGTATTGCTAGAATTGAAATTTCGAGGACGAAATTTCTTTAAGGGGGGTAGAGCTGTGACACCCGTTATTCTCCTAACGGGTATTGAGGTAATTAAATTAATTTTTAATGTATAAAAAAAAATTGCTTCATTTAAATTTATTTTATAATATTTATTTTTATCTATTTTTAAGTTTTCTAAAATTCTCCTATATTTATTTAGTATGATTACTAAAAAGCCTTAGAACTTCTAATAAATCTTAAAAATGTCATATTGGCATTATGTGTGTTAAAGTCTTTAGATGAGACATAAGGATATCTTTTCCAACTACTCTTGACCCTCATTTTCTTTATTTCCTCCGTGACATGCTGAAGCATGTCTCCTCTATAATTGTTTCTATCACTTCTCTTCAAAGACTTCATCTTTTCTTCCTTTCTCTTCCACGGTTCCCACACTCTTCTTCTCATTTCTTTGCTGAAGCAAAATACTTAGAGAACTTCTTCAAGGCAGCCATAAAAATCAGCCACCATCACCTCCATTTGAGCAAGAATTTCAGTCATACCGAACTAAAGGAACCTGTTTTGAAGCCATTTCAAGCTTCCAACTAACCATAATCCGAGGTTAGAATCTTATGAACAAATTTAGTCTTTCATTTATAAATTTTCTTTTATACTAAAGGATTATTCAAATTTGCGTTCTTAAACCTAAGTATATGTTTGTTGCTATTTTGGAGCATATGTATGAAGTCTAAGTGTATATGCCCTAGACAGAAAATTTATATTGTTAAACTTTGTAATACCTCTATGGGTAGTGGTTATTTCTTGAAATTCTAAGATTAAATTAAAATGAATTTTATGAATGTAGTTGTATGTTGTGCTTTAGTTTTAATTGTCCTTATGCACGCCTTAGGATCAAGGGAGTATGGAGCTAACGTTAATTGATTCCAGGATTAAGAGACTGTTGATAAGCTTGAAAGGTAGGGATTCTATTACTCATCTTTTGTGAGGTTTTTATAGAATTAAAATTGATTGTTTTGCCGCAATATATATATATCTATGTTGAACTGATATTATATGTGTATCACATATGAAACTATGACATGGACTCGTCTTGTATTGTACGGCGAGGAACATAATGAATTGACACATGTTATAAATTGAGAAGCATGGTTAGGAAAAATTAACTCTATTAATAATGATTTAATATAGAGAAAATGTGAGACATGAAAAGGGCGACGGTTACGTCCTTGGGCATGAATACCCTAAAAGGTAAAATAGGGGGAAGGTGATGACGCTTCCTTGGGTTGAAAGTCCCAAAACACACTGTACAGGAATTGATTTGGTGAGGACTCGGGGCTTGATGTCCCCTCACCGGAACACCCTTGGAATGTTTATAGGGTGATCAAGTGCGCCCATTTGGGTTTCGATGAGTTGAGTGATACTCAATTTAACATGGATACCTAGGAACAATGATAATTGGTAATATTTGTATAAATGTGTAATTATGACACTTGGTAATGATTAACTACGGTATCCATAAGATGTGATCATAATAAACCTCATAATCTGGAATATGATGTAACTTATTAACCATGCAGGTTTTAATGTGGTAATGATAAAAACCTAAAGGTGAGTAATGGTTTTCTCTACTGAGCATAGTGTTGCTCATTCCCTTATGTTTATATCTTTTCAGGACTCACTAAGTGTGAGGTGGCTACGAAAAATATAGTTGAGGAAGTGATGTAACTATATTACATTGGGACTGCTCAATTGTAAAGAATGTTCTTCATGATAATGTAAGCATCAATTGTTACTTTCTGTGACTGTATTATAATGTGTTGAGGGTTAAAATGATGATGACAACAGTTTATATTATTAAATTTAAGGTGCTACATTAAACTGTGGTTTATTTGTCGTTTATATTTTTATTTTTGAGTTGAGAGTTTTCATTTAAGTCCCGGGCAAATTTTATTTTTAAGGTTTTACTTTTATTATTTATTTTTATTTTATCTCATTAAAAACTGTTAACCCCCACGTAGGGGCGTTACACCTTGAATATCGTATATACGATATTCGGCGGGTCTGTCACCGGGGACACGTCGAGTGGGCGGCGATCCTACGTCAGAGAAGCTCGGCGGGTCGAACGGGGTGAGTTCATAAATGTGTCCGAGCACATCAACAAGATATGCAGTCAAAAAGACACCCCGATCACTTTCACTGAAGAGGAAACAGACCGATTGATGCATCCTCATAACGATGCCTTGGTTTACGAACTACCTATCGCCAGCAATGTTGTACGGCGTGTCTTAGTTGACAACAACAGTTTGGCAGACATCCTCTTTAAACAAGCATTCGACAAGTTGAAGATAAGCAACGTGCCTTTAGTCTCGATTCGGACCCCACTCTTCGACTTTGCGGGCGAATGTGTCCGGGCAATGGGGAAGGTCAGTCTCCCAGTAACTTTCGAAGAAGGAGCTGCCAAGGTCACTCGGGTAGTCGACTTTTTAGTCGTTGACAAACCCTCCCAGTACAACATCATCATCGGCTGACCGACGCTGAACGGATTAAAGGCCGTGGTTTCGACATATCACTTAGTGATGAAGTTCCCGACCGACGGTGGCGTTGGAGTGATCCGCTCATCTCAGACAGACTCCCGGGCTTGCTATGCAAATGCAGTACGGGCAGCCTCAGCTCAGCAACATGGAATCCTGGCCATTTATTCGGTCGACGAGACCGATCTCCCAACTGATCCGACGCCAAAGATGCTAGCGGACCTGGATCCTAGGTTGCCCGATGAAGAGGTAAGGAGTACCCCGGTCGAAGACTTAGTGTCGTTCTCCCTGGACCCTGAAAGGCCTGAACGCACAGTCCAACTCGGATCACAGTTACGACCTGAGATCCAGGCTGACCTAGAATCCCTACTTTTCGAATACCGAGACGTTTTTGCATGGTCCCATGATGACATGCCCGGCATAGATCCGAGCATCATCAGCCATCGGCTCAACGTCCAACCTGGCCACAAACCGATGATACAAAAACGAAGGGCCTTTAATCCGGAGAGATATGCTGCAATTAATAATGAAGTCCAGAAACTCTTGAAGGCTGGGTTTATTAGAGAAGTCAAATACCCGGAATGGTTAACGAACGTCGTCCTCGTCAAAAAGGTGAACGGCAAGTGGCGGGTCTGCATTGACTATACTGATCTTAACAAGACCTGTCCTAAAGACTGCTTCCCACTTCCTCGGATAGACCAGCTCGTCGATGCCACAATCGGCCACGAGCTACTGAGCTTTATGGACGCATACTCCGGATATAATCATATAAGAATGACCGAAGAAGACCAAGTCAAAATCTCGTTCGTTACTGACCAGGGCTTGTACTGTTACGTTGTAATGCCGTTTGGTCTCAAGAATGCCGGGGCAACTTATCAACGTCTTGTTAACAAAATGTTCGCTCGACTGATCGAGAAAACTATGGAGGTCTACGTGGACGACATGTTGGTAAAATCTGTCCAAGCGAAGGACCACATGGCCGACCTCCGAGCTAGCTTCGACATTCTCCAGGAATATGGGATGAAACTCAACCCGACAAAATACGCTTTCGGCGTCGGCTCAAGCAAATTCCTTGGATTTTTGGTTAACTGACGAGGAATCGAGGTCAACCCGACAAAGGCCCAAGCAATCATCGACATGTATTCTCCTCGGACAGTGAAGGACGTGCAAAGGATTACTGGGATGGTGGCCGCCTTATCAAGGTTTGTCTCCCGGGCTACCGACAAGTGTCACCCTTTTTTTAAGGCACTTAAGGGAAGGTTTGAGTGGAGCAGGGAGTGTGAGGAAGCTTTCCAAGACTTAAAAACTTACTTAGCTATACCTCCGCTCCTGTCCAAACCTTCGCCCGGTGAGGTTTTAACCGCCTATTTAGCTGTCTTGGAGAAGGCTGTCAGCTCGGTATTAGTCCGAGACGAAAACAGGATCCAGAGACCGGTTTACTATACCAGCCACGCGTTCCAGGGTGCCGAGGAGCGGTACCCTCCGTTGGAGAAGCTGGCCTAACATCGGTTCAGAAGTTGCGGCCGTATTACCAAGGCCATACCATCAAGGTCCCTACCAAGTTCCCTCTCCGGCAAGTTTTACAGAGTCTGAAAATATCAGGCCGAATGGCCAAGTGGTCGGTTGAGCTGGGCCAATATGATGTACATTTTGTGCCGAGAACGGCGATAAAAGCTCAAGTCCTGGCGGATTTCATTGCCGAATTTACAGAGGCCGGAAAAGTGGCTCCCTTAATTGAGAAATCACCCATTGAGAAGCCGGATACAGCTAGCTGTAGTGAACAAGGCCTTTCCTAGGAGCCAAACTGGAAACTACACATCGACGGCTCAACCTGCGTCGACGGATCGGGGGCTGGCTTGATTCTAACAAGCCCTGACGGGTATAAGGTCATTTATGCCCTTCGTTTCGACTTCAAGACCTCTAACAACGAAGCGGAGTATGAAGCTTTGCTAGCCGGACTACGAATTGCCCAAGACCTTGGAGTTGATCGCCTGACCATCTATAGTGACTCGATGCTAGTGGTGCAGCAAGTTACTGGAGGATTTCAGGCCTAGGTAGAATCGATGGCGGCATATTTAAAGGAAGCGAAATAGTTGCTTGGACAATTTAAGTCCTATACTTTTAAGCAAATCCCCCGATCTGAGAACGCGGAAGCCGACGTTCTAGCCCGACTAGCCTCTGGGATGGGTGGAGTAGACTCGATGACCGTCCCCATCGAAAGACTCTCCGGACCAAGTATTAATAAGGAGGTCATGAACCTAGCCGCGGAGCCGACATGTACATGGATGGACCCGATCATCCGATACCTGACCATAGCCGAATTACCCGATGACCGTGAAGAAGCACGTCGGGTACGTAACAGCTCCGCTCGGTATTCGATGATTGGGGGAAAGTTGTACCGACGAGGCTACACGACGCCATGCCTAAGATGTTTGGACCGCAAGGAGGCCGAATATCTAATGAAAAAAATCCATGAAGGCCTATGTGGCAATCACTCCGGTGGATGCTCCTTGGCCCAGAAATGCCTCCGGCAGGGTTACTACTGGCCCACCATGCAGCAAGACTGCGGGAGCTTTGCACGGAAATGCCTCAAATGCCAGCAATTTGCTAGGGTGCTAGGTTCACATGCCGAGCCTCTTAATCCAGTAACTTCGGCATGGCCATTTGCAAAGTGGGCTATCGACTTGATCGGACCTCTCCCGCCGGCCCACTTGTAATTTAGATATTGTATCGTTGCCATAGACTATCTGACGAAGTGGATCGAAGTTGAGCCTTGCACCAACATGACCGAAGCCAAGTGCACCAACTTTGTATGGAAAAACATCGTTTGCCGGTTCGGAGTCCCGCACACTATTGTGACTGATAATGCCAAACAGTTTGACTCCTCGGGTCTACGTCATCTGTGCGAGAAGCTCGACATTAAGAAAGTTTTCTCCTCCTCGAGCTATCCGCAGAGTAATGGCCAGGTTGAAGCCATAAACAAGACAATCAAAGATAACCTGAAGAAGAAACTCGAGGGGCTTAAGGGTGCGTGGATTGACAAACTACCCCAAGTGCTCTCGGCATACCGGACAACTACGCGAGCTGCGTGTAACGCCCCTATATGGGGGTTAACAGTTTTTAATGAGATAAAATAAAAATAAATAATAAAAGTAAAACCTTAAAAATAAAATTTACCCGGGACTTAAATGAAAATTCTCAACTCAAAAATAAAAATATAAACGATAAATAAACCACAGTTTTAATGTAGCACCTTAAATTTAATAATATAAACTGTTGTCATCATCATTTTAACCCTCAACACATTATAATACAGTCACAGAAAGTAACAATTGATGCTTACATTATCATGAAGAACATTCTCAACGATTGAAGCAGTCCCAATGTAATATAGTTACATCACTTCCTCAACTATATTTCTCGTAGCCACCTCACACTTAGTGAGTCCTGAAAAGATATAAACATAAGGGTATGAGCAACACTATGCTCAGTAGAGAAAGCCATTACTCACCTTTAGGTTTTTATCATTACCACATTAAAATCTGCATGGTCAGTAAGTCACATCATATTCCAGATTATGAGGTTTATTATGATCACATCTTATGGATACCATAGTTAATCATTACCAAGTGTCATAATTACACATTTATACAAATATTACCAATCATCATTGTTCCTAGGTATCCATGTTAAATTGAGTATCACTCAACTCATCGAGACCCAAATGGGCGCACTTGATCACCCTATAAACATTCCAAGGGTGTTCCGGTGAGGGGACATCAAGCCCCGAGTCCTCACCAAATCAATTCCTGTACAGTGTGTTCTGGGACTTTCAACCCAAGGAAGTGTCATCACCTTCCCCCTATTTTACCTTTTAGGGTATTCATGCCCAAGGACGTAACCGTCGCCCTTTTCATGTCTCACAATTTCTCTATATTAAATCATTATTAATAGAGTTAATTTTTCTAACCATGCTTCTCAATTTATAACATGTGTCAATTCATTATGTTCCTCGCCGTACAATACAAGACGAGTCCATGTCATAGTTTCATATGTGATACACATATAATATCAGTTCAACATAGATATATATATATTGCGGCAAAACAATCAATTTTAATTCTATAAAAACCTCACAAAAGATGAGTAATAGAATCCCTACCTTTCAAGCTTATCAACAGTCTCTTAATCCTGGAATCAATTAACGTTAGCTCCATACTCCCTTGATCTTGAACTCCAAGCAAAACAGATCCAGTTGTATCTCGCTGTATCTACGAAGCATCCTCTGTAGTGCTCCTCGAGCGACTATGAATGGCTAGGAATGCTTCCTGGAGATCATACATTCTTGAAAACGTCATTCTGGACTCCGATACTGCTGTTTGAATCGCCTCGATTCGCGTGCAGTCGGTATCGGATGATTTTCATCGGAGTGTAATTTGCTCAAACGGAGGTCACCATTGCATCCAGAGCATCGAAACGAGTCAGGAGGCGGTCTCGGATCTTCGATCAGAGGTCCGGATCACAAAATTCCAATTTAGCCTTTGACTGGCCGTTGACCGGCGTTGACCACCGTTGACCGGCGTTGACCGACTTTGACCGGCGTTGACCGGCGTCAATCGGGGTCCGTTGGCAGCTGGGCTCGGGCCTACCCCCCCTAAATTGACCCTTCTGAGTCCAATGACGGGGTCAATTTCACCCAATTCTGCCTCTAACATAGCGGGTCGTGAAGTACAACGTCGGTAGAAATGGATGAGCTCCGATCTTGATTCTTCGACGATGGAAACCTGAAATTGGCTGAGGGATTTTGCTACCCATCCTCCTATGAGCATTTCCCCTCATCCAATTTGAAGAAACGTGGCTGGAAAGAGCCAAAACGGAGGCTCCTGCGGCGGTTGACGGCGGCGTTGGCCGTTCTCCGGCGAAACCGGCTCCTTCCGTGCAATTGATCGAGGGGTTTTACTCCCCTTGATCCTCTGAACTCATTGGGAGGGGTGGTGTCAGTCACCTCCTCCGGCAAGACGAAGTTCCACCATGGGGGCGACGGCGCACGGCGGCAATAGGCGGGCGGAGCAATCTGGCGGTTGTTGAGCTGCCACCAAGGGTGGGTTTTGTTCCTCTCATCACGGTGGTCATGTAGGAACAAGAATCACGTTGATCGGACGTCGGACGACGAAGATATCTCGTCGGAAAGAAATGGGTTTTGCCGCCACTTTGGGCGGCGCGTGTGGTCTCCTCCGGCGGCGTTTTGGGCGGCGCGGCACCTCGTTGGACTCAGCTCGTCGAGAGCTTTCCATTGGTGCGGGAGGTGTCGAAAACGGATGCCGAAATCTCAAACGATCTTTGAGGAGAGAGAGAGAATTTTTTAGAGAGAGAAAGTAGAGAGAGAGAGTTTCGAATTATGAGAGATTTTCTGATTTTTTTTTTATATATATACTAGGTAATTAATCTAATTACCTTAATACCCTTAGGAGAATAACGGGTGTCACAGCTCTACCCCCCTTAAAGAAATTTCGTCCTCGAAATTTCAATTCTAGTAATACTAGTAAAAATTATGATTCCACTATGATTTCAATTCTGAGTCTAAACCGTTAATGTTGTTTGTCCTCCAAATTTAAGTTATCGTATCTCCACTCATTTACTTGCATAATAAATCTTACTCTAAATTCTAAATCCCTCAATGAGAGTATTTCTGACAAGTTTCAACTTGTAACACCGTATAATAGTCTAAGAATCTGATCAGGCATACATATTGACCATACCATGATTCCAGTCCTTCATTGTCCATGGACTGTGATTTACAATCACATTTAAGGAGATTGCCAGAGAAATTTTATATACTTCATCTTTAGGTTCCTTTCCCTTTTTAAGTAAGGAAAAGTCAAATATATTTGATTTCATACCTCAACTAATAAACTAAAACATAATCATAAAACATATATCACAAACACTTTTATTCAAAACTATACATTAAACTTACTCATAGAGATATTAAACGGAATCTCAGAGTTGCAAACATACCCGACATATTTTTCATTAAACAGCTATCCTCATGACACAAACATTCAATCCAAATAATATACTCATATTTCATATGGAATATCCCCATAACTGACTCTGGTACTTCCACATAATATTAACAGAATATTACACATTACAAACATAATACGGATACGTTTCGAGAGTACAAGGCACTCCGTATACCAGCTATCCATATCATGCATGCTTAGAGGATACAAAAACATCGATAAACAAAAGATCAGACCTTAAGAAGAATGCATTTCGAGAGCATCAAGTACTCCGTATCCAGCCATCCCGGCATTAGGCTCAATGAATCTAAAAGATTTAACAACGACGTACCACAAGAAACACAGAATACAAGGCAAACGGTTATTCGTAACACACGAAATACGGACACACATGCCTACATGCCAAAGATAAAACAAAAAGATTACAGATGGAGATTCAAATCAATTGGCCGCTCCCGGCTTTCCCTTTCCCATTCAAGCTTGGATGTTGCAGTGTCGAATTCTGGATGTATGATTTGCATTTTATCTATCAATTCCTCAGCTGTTGAAGCAGTGACAAAGATTTGTCTCTCCGATTCTGTAGTGATGTTTTCTTCCACAGCGTAATCTAGAAATTTCAAAAGACCGTCATAAAAACCCTTTACGTTCAGCAGTCCCAAAGGTTTGGAATAAAAGCCCAACAATTGCCCACAAGCAACTATAAATATTTCCTCAAGAGTACCTAGACCACCAGGTAATGCTATAAAAGCATCAGAATTATAGATTATGTCTTTAAAATTTTTAGGGATACTCCTGACTCCTTCTCCCTTACCTATGGTTTCCTTACAAAGGTTTCCTTCAACTGGAATATGAGGCCAAATTCTTACATCAGTAGCGTCGCTAGACCTAGCTGCTAGTGCCATATTTACCATCATTTTTATACTACCACCCCCATAGATTATGTTAATCTTCTTGCGTGCTAGGACTTGCCCTAAGTGATTTGCAGCTTCTAAATAAGCTTTATCTTTTCCAAGGCTGGAACCACAAAAGACACAAACATTCTTTATTTTCTTCGTGGACTGGGAGGTAGACATATTTGGTTTATAGAAGTGGTTGCTTAATGTCTGCTCCACTTAGACTTCGGGTTCTACATGAGATTTTAAAGATGAGAAATATACAAAAAGGGCTAAAGAGATAGACGAGTAGGAAATGAAAAGGTAATCCAAAGATTTAAACAAAATCTTGTGCGGATAAGAAAGTAAGATAAGGTGATTGATAGTTTACAGAAAATCTGATTCACTTTTTGAAAAAGATTAGACTCTAATTGTATAACTTTTGACAATTGAGAACAATTCGATAGAAGACCCTCATGACACAACTGTAGACTTTTTGACAAATATACACCAAGTCTAGAAATTTAATATAAACGACAAATACTGTAGAACTTTTGAAATTTGAGACACAAATCTTGAAATATCTGGATAAGCTTTTCAAAATTCAAACATATTACTGTACCGTATGTAACGTGTCTGATAAGATAATATATTTTATTATATATATATTTAAGAAAATCATAAATTAAATAAGATATTAACACTTACTGTATCAATCTAATAATCACAATTATTTCAAACACAAAAGCAAATATTCTGAGTAAAAGAAAAACACAAACTGTTGAACATCAGCTAAAACTGCTTCAAATAAGCAAAGACTAAATAACCTTTATAGAGCGATGACTTATTCCCCATCCAGTTTTCTTATGGCTTGACAAACAGGATCTAGAAATACCATATTCCTGAGGCGTTGTCTTTCTGTATAAAATTTAGGCCAGAGTTTAAAAATAGCTCCTTGAACATATCCACTAGGGTGACCGTGGAGAGGAGGATGGATGCTATCCAAGTTCTCCTTTGAAAGTCCATCCCTACAAAACCTTATTTTATCCTCTCTATTCGTAGACATATAACCAGGTGAAGTACATTTACCGTTACAATTTTGTCTTCCACATTTGTTACAAGCGACCACGATGGCACGGGCTCTTCTTTTAATTGCACTACGACTGGTACCCGTTCCTGGTAAACCGACATCTTGACTAAAGTCACTCGGACGGATTTTCCCCTCTATCAACATTCTCACATCACAAGGGATACCAAAACGCATAAGAATCCACAACCGAGTAATTCTAGCCTTGTATTTCTTTCTGAGAATCTTTTGGGAGAGTGATGGGAAATACTTTCTCAGGTGTTGGTACTTTGGGTCCATGATGAGATGAAAGAAGAGTAAATAGAAAGGAAAAATTAAGATAGTAAATTGCAGAATCCTAGAATTCCTTCTTCTTTTTGAGGAAAAGAAGAATTTTTAATGAAAAAGAAGAGGATTTGCGATTTAGAGAGAAAATAACAAATTAAGAGAGAAAAAGTGAACTCGGAGAAATAAGCTCTTATGCACAGTAAACGTATTTGTAAACAATAATTAAACCACTGTATATAACACGTATAGAGACCACGTGGGAGAGACAGTGTGAATCAAACTGATTTAAGATTTGAACTAGGCCCAAATGTTCTAAGTTGAAAATGGTCAAGTTGTTTCGGGCCTTAACACATTTAGAACGAGTTAAATAACAAACATAAAATTGAAAACCAATTCGTATGAATCTTAAACCCAATTCAAAGCCACTATAGATAAGTTAACTATAAACAACAAATCTAATTTAACGACAACAAGGATCTTCCTGAATGATATTTAAAATCATTTCATAACAACATAATCTTCCAGCAACTCAAATAATTTTGTTTTAATCAAAACCTTATTGAACAATGCATACACCCATATGTTATTCATAATACTTAACATCTATCAATGGATTCATCATCATTACTACCAAGGGTTTAGAATGCGACTAACCTTGAAATCAATACAATTTACGTCTTTCAACGTAGACCATATCAACAAACAAAGACACTTGATGTTACTACTTAAGAACATCTACAATCCCCACAATTCTACTCATACAATATATAATTTCCTCATATAACAAAACCTTAGGTAACCAAAAGATTCACATCTAAACATCTAAAACTTAAACATTTTATTGTAATTATCCAAAATTATTATAAGTGCCTTAAGTATTATGATTTACTTAAGGAAACTCCTATTGATCATTTTTCTATTGCATCTATATATAAAGATTCACTGATACACTTAAATACAATGTACGTAACGAAATATTCCAATTTTGAGATTCATGCATTCTAGACTTTACACAGTCTCAACAGACCAAAAGTCTAACATTTATCTCTCTCAAGATTCAATACAATGATTCCCAACTTATATCATATTCCTCAAATAAATAGAACTTTCAAGAAAAGTTATTGACACTTATGTGCTCCATCGAATCCACACATAATCATTACTTAGGTTTGAATCAATTACGAAAAATTTGGCATATCTATGCCAAACTTTAAAATCAATAAATCAAGCCTTATATTTCTTATTGTTTTTCACGAGACAAAAGGCTTTTCAATCCTCGTATCTATACGAATTTCTCATCGTTTATACGAATTAGATATGCTTATAGATCCAAATATTATACGAATCTCTCATAAGCAATCTACTTATAAACTCATTCCATATAATTATCATTCCCTTATAACTATTAATACTTTCCTTCTATATAATTATTGTACTCATATAACTATTGATATTTTCATTCTATGGCCTTTCCATGTTACATCCTTCTAGACTGTATAAATCAATGTGAAGGTTCATTTTGATGATGACAATGAAAATTCAGCTTCAAAACCATCTCAAAAATATATTTTTTTAAAGTGGTGCTACACTCCCTAGGTTAACCGAACCTAGGCTCTGATACCAAAAATTCTGTAACGCCCCTATATGGGGGTTAACAGTTTTTAATGAGATAAAATAAAAATAAATAATAAAAGTAAAACCTTAAAAATAAAATTTACCCGGGACTTAAATGAAAATTCTCAACTCAAAAATAAAAATATAAACGATAAATAAACCACAGTTTTAATGTAGCACCTTAAATTTAATAATATAAACTGTTGTCATCATCATTTTAACCCTCAACACATTATAATACAGTCACAGAAAGTAACAATTGATGCTTACATTATCATGAAGAACATTCTCAACGATTGAAGCAGTCCCAATGTAATATAGTTACATCACTTCCTCAACTATATTTCTCGTAGCCACCTCACACTTAGTGAGTCTGAAAAGATATAAACATAAGGGTATGAGCAACACTATGCTCAGTAGAGAAAGCCATTACTCACCTTTAGGTTTTTATCATTACCACATTAAAATCTGCATGGTCAGTAAGTCACATCATATTCCAGATTATGAGGTTTATTATGATCACATCTTATGGATACCGTAGTTAATCATTACCAAGTGTCATAATTACACATTTATACAAATATTACCAATCATCATTGTTCCTAGGTATCCATGTTAAATTGAGTATCACTCAACTCATCGAGACCCAAATGGGCGCACTTGATCACCCTATAAACATTCCAAGGGTGTTTCGGTGAGGGGACATCAAGCCCCGAGTCCTCACCAAATCAATTCCTGTACAGTGTGTTCTGGAACTTTCAACCCAAGGAAGCGTCATCACCTTCCCCCTATTTTACCTTTTAGGGTATTCATGCCCAAGGACGTAACCGTCGCCCTTTTCATGTCTCACAATTTCTCTATATTAAATCATTATTAATAGAGTTAATTTTCCTAACCATGCTTCTCAATTTATAACATGTGTCAATTCATTATGTTCCTCGCCGTACAATACAAGACGAGTCCATGTCATAGTTTCATATGTGATACACATATAATATCAGTTCAACATAGATATATATATATTGCGGCAAAACAATCAATTTTAATTCTATAAAAACCTCACAAAAGATGAGTAATAGAATCCCTACCTTTCAAGCTTATCAACAGTCTCTTAATCCTGGAATCAATTAACGTTAGCTCCATACTCCCTTGATCTTGAACTCCAAGCAAAACAGATCCAGTTGTATCTCGCTGTATCTACGAAGCATCCTCTGTAGTGCTCCTCGAGCGACTATGAATGGCTAGGAATGCTTCCTGGAGATCATACATTCTTGAAAACGTCATTCTGGACTCCGATACTGCTGTTTGAATCGCCTCGATTCGCGTGTAGTCGGTACCGGATGATTTTCATCGGAGTGGAATTTGCTCAAACGGAGGTCACCATTGCATCCAGAGCATCGAAACGAGTCAGGAGGCGGTCTCGGATCTTCGATCAGAGGTCTGGATCACAAAATTCCAATTTAGCCTTTGACTGGCCGTTGACCGACTTTGACCGGCGTTGACCGGCGTCAATCGGGGTCCGTTGGCAGCTGGGCTAGGGCCTACCCCTCCTAAATCGACCCTTCTGAGTCCAATGGCGGGGTCAATTTCACCCAATTCTGCCTCTAACATAGCGGGTCGTGAAGTACAACGTCGGTAGAAATGGATGAGCTCCGATCTTGATTCTCCGACGATGGAAACCTGAAATTGGCTGAGGGATTTTGCTACCCATCCTCCTATGAGCATTTCCCCTCATCCAATTTGAAGAAACGTGGCTGGGAAGAGCCAAAACGGAGGCTCCCGCGGCGGTTGACGGCGGCGTTGGCCGTTCTCCGGCGAAACCGGCTCCTTCCGTGCAATTGATCGAGGGGTTTTACTCCCCTTGATCCTCTGAACTCATTGGGAGGGGTGGTGTCAGTCACCTCCTCCGGCAAGGCGGAGTTCCACCATGGGGGCGGCGGTGCACGGCGGCAATAGGCGGGCGGAGCAATCCGGCGGTTGTTGAGCTGCCACCAAGGGTGGGTTTTGTTCCTCTCATCACGGTGGTCGTGTAGGAACAAGAATCACGTCGATCGGACGTCGGACGGCGAAGATATCTCGTCGGAAAGAAATGGGTTTTACCGCCACTTTGGGCGGCGCGTGTGGTCTCCTCCGGCGGCGTTTTGGGCAGCGCGGCACCTCGTTGGACTCAGCTCGTCGAGAGCTTTCCATTGGTGCGGGAGGTGTCGAAAACGGATGCCGAAATCTCAAACGATCTTTGAGGAGAGAGAGAGAGAATTTTTTAGAGAGAGAAAGTAGAGAGAGAGAGAGTTTCGAATTATGAGAGATTTTCTGATTTTTTTTATATATATACTAGGTAATTAATCTAATTACCTTAATACCCTTAGGAGAATAACGGGTGTCACACTGCGACTGGCGAAACACCGTTCTCCCTGGTTTACGGGGCAGAGGCCGTCATCCCAGCCGAGGTAGGGTTACCGTGCTTAAGAGTTGAGCAATACGCAGAAGCTCTGAACGCAAAGCTCATGATGACCGAGCTCGACCTACTTGAAGAAAAAAGGAACCGAGCATCAATTCGTAATGCAGCTCGAAACCAGGTGATAGCTCGGTATTACAACAAAAGGGTTCAGCCGAGAAGCTTTAAAGTTGGTGACCTAGTGATGAAGAAGGTCACGGTTCAACAACCCGGTCTCAGGTCCTTTGGTCCAAAATGGGAAGGTCCATTTAGAGTCGAAGGTATCGTACGGCCAGGCACTTACAGGTTGACCGATATGGAGGGGAATCAGCTCGGGCATCCATGGAATGCCGAGCTCTTAAAAAGATTCTATTCTTAAAGATCAGAGCCAGACTCCTTTTTTTGATCTCTGGCCACAATTTTTTTTTGTAACTGGGCCTGCTGAGCAGGGCTAGAAAAATCCATGTAAATATTACATTAATGGAGCACAACTCCCCTGATCTCATTCCACTAGAGCAATGTGTTTACGGGAAAAGTATGCCTAAGATGCCACAACTCCAGCTCGAAAGACAGGATGCTGACTCCCCATAAAGGGAGTCATCCTCGTCAAATCGGGCCGGGGGGCTAGTCGGTATATCGATCATGTCTGTCGCCGTACGGACGACCCGGTAAGTTGCTCGGTACAATACATGTCCAACGACTCCTACACTTGTAAAGTTTCTTTAAAACTTAAACAAGTCTAGGGGGGCAACAGGGTAAGGGTAGCTATACGCCGTTTATATTCTGCCCGACCGAGATCAGAAACCTAAACTTGCTTGGATAACTGAGCAGATAAGGATAACTACTCAGAGTGACCGAGAATAGAAGTACTTGGATTGGCCAAGACTAACCTAAACCTGCTTAGAGTATTTAACCAAGCAGAGAAGGGTAACTACTCGGATTAACTAAGAATAGGTGTCATTTACCTCTGCTTGGACAACTAGATAACAAAGGTACCAAAATTTCATGCTCGGATAAACTGACCGGACGAGGCAGAAGTCGACCATACTTGCTGTCGAGATAGCCGGTACCCAGCCTGGAATCCTTCCCGAGAAGTGCCTAACTTTGAAAATATATGGGGTGTAAAAAAAAAACAACAGAACTACACGTAAGAAAAGTGGACGCAAATAGGGAAAAGATAAAATGTTTAATTTTTATTTATCAGGGAGGTACAAAGAAATCGGGCACCTCCCGAGCCCGAATACAAAAGAAAAAGGCGCTCAGTCGGCCTGGGTCTCGTCCCCGGTCGTGTCCTCATCCTGGCCTCCCTCGGCAACCTGCACATCCCCGTCATCATCACCGTCCACAACGATGACCTCCTCAACATCCCGCTGTTGTTCGGCATCATCTTGGTCCAGCTCGACGATGACCGACCAGTCGAATCCAGCCGCCTCGGGATGCTTTTCAATCAGATGGTCACGGAGGTCTGTCATTCCGTCGAAGTAGAGATCGGTATATTCTGGGGATGTCTTAAACTCCTCAACCGCACTGGCTAGGCAGTCGGGGAGCCCGGCCACAAATTGTTGGTGCTCGGCTTGTAGGGTTGACAGCTGCCCCTCAAGCCGTGCAACTTTATCTTCTAGCCGTGCAGCTTTACCTTCCGCCTCCTTGAGCAGCCTCGACATGTCCTCGGCCTCGACCTTTGCCCTCCGAGCTTCATCCTGAGATCGTGAGAGAGACTCCTTGGCTTGGTTTAGCTCAATGTTTTTCTCATTGAGCTCTCTGTCGGAGTCCATCTTCATCAGGAGGGTCTTCTTGTGCCTCTCTTTCTCCTTGTGGATCTCCCTCATCCCGATAGAGTGTACCATATGCACAATGGCGCTCGACTGCAAAAATTACAAGGGGTTAGTCCTCGGCAATGTTACAAGAAGTCCTCGAAACTATTGATTAGCTCGGATACTTACAGAGGCAGTCGCTCAGAGGGCCATGTTGCACAAGTCCTGGAAGTCCTCGCCCCGGATGTTCATAAAGAAGTCATCTGGGGGAGCCACGTCTCCGAGGCGCTCGAGAAGCATGCCACGGTAGTCCGGGCGCCTTCTCTGCAGGTCCTCGAAAGAACCTCTGGCGGCCTCGTCTACTCAGCCGACTTCTAGCGAGGCCCTTATCGGCCGTGGCAGAGGTGGTGGAACTGATGAGGAGGTTTGCCCGGTGCGTGTTGGGAGCTCAGGTATCGGCGTCCGCTTGCGTTTTCTACCGGCGTCGACAATTTTGCCCTTGCCCTTCCTCTGGCTTGCCATCTGGGCACGCCTGTCAGCACGGGAGGTCGGTGCCGTCATTTCTGCACAAGGAATGCAAAGTCAAAGCAAGAACGTTATAGAAATAATAATAAAACAGGGATGATTCAAAATAAAGTTTCGGGCTGACCTCTGATCCGGAGTTGACGCGACGGGTTTAGGAACCTAATCACGCCCTCGAGGTCCTCGTCGGCTACAGGTGGCCCCGCATCGAAGGAGCCACTGGACGAGTCCTCGGTACTGGACGAAGAAGGCTCCCTCGTCGGCCACCCGGACCGGGAAGTGCTTAGCCCTGGAAGGTCCGCGTCACTCGGGCGGACAACTGTAACCTGCCCGGTCTCCCGGGCAGGACGCTCGGCTCGAGGAAGACTGCTGAACTCCCCAAACCAGTCGTATCTGGATAAAGTGTCCTTCCTCAGAAGAAAGGACTATTGTCTGGACGACTCTGGCTTTTCGAACAGCTCATCCACGGCCTTTATTACGCGGCTCGGTGCCCAAGGACGCTTGGTCCAGACGTGCCCCTGCTCAAATGATCTCGGCACTTGCTTATCCTCGGGTACAGCTTCACCGGCTCGGGCTAAAAAGTTTCCCCCGACGTAGAACCATTTGTACTTTCATAACTTGTTCGAGTCGGGGTTGCCCAAGATAAAATCCTTTCTGAAGCCGGTGAAGTAGTACCAGCCGGACTGTCGAGGAAGCTTCTTCATCTTGAATACTTGCTTGAAGGCCTCAGCGGCATCTCAGTACTCCGGTAGTACTTCCACAAAATATACATCCCGATCAGCGATCTATAGCTGTTCGGGTTTAATTGTGCCGGGCACACATTAAAGTCGTTAAGTGCACGGCGGAGAAAACGATGCAGTGGTAGATGCAGCCCGGCCTTGAAGAACTCGGCGTAAAGCTTGATAAATCCCTCTGGCGTGTCTAGAGGTGAGTCTCCCTCACCGGGAACGGCGAGAATCACATCGGCCGAAATGCCGTACTCGACGCGTAGGGTTTCTAACCGTGACTCTGTAATGGCGCTTGTATAACCCACCGCCGAGGTTTGCCCAAGACGGCTTATCCGATATGCCGTAACACCCTGCACGCGGGTAGCCTGGACCTCCTGCTCCATCTCCGGCTGCTCTGCCCCTGTCTCCTCATCGAAGACATCAACCGTAATCACCCCCGCGACTTGGACGGGGGCCCTGGCACTCCGACCAGAGGTGCTTGGAGCATCCTCGTGGGCCTGAAACTCGGTCCTCTCCCTTGGAGAAACTCAGGAAGAGCCCGTTGTCGCCACCCCTACATAGGGGTCTTGTTCCCTGGACGACCTAATAAGCTTACGCCCGCCCAGCATGTTTAAAAACTCTTGCTCGGGCACAGTCTGGGAATCGACCCTTAAGATCTGCTCCAGCCGACTGGCCTAGTCCCGTCTTGGGGTCTTTGCCTCGGCGTCGGATTGGGTCGAAGAAGAGCTACTGTTCTCCTCGCTACTTTCCGACCATGAAACCTCTACGTTCTGTGAGTCGGACAAATCGTTCATTTTCACTCGGGAAATTACCTGCTCGAGTTCTTGGTAGCTCAGGTGATGCAATCCTCAGCTATACTACTTGAGCTCGGCAGCTAAAATTTTTCGGTCGAAAGATTTCTGAAAATGAAGTGCAAATTACGAAGGGGAGGGACCTTATTTATAGCCATTTTAAGCGGGAAACTCGGGCGCAAAAACCCAAAAGGCGCAATTAATACGCCTGACAGCCGCACAGACGGCCACAATGCGACACGCGTCCCCCGTCTGATCCGCGCGTCTTTTCACCTCACCCCGCTTTTAAGTGTCGTTTGGTCTTCTTCCTTTGAGCCGACCTCACCCACTCGGCATAGTCCACCCGGCCGAACACCGACCAGGTGAACTGGGGGGCTAATGTTGAGGGTAAGCTCGGCGCCACCACCGAGGACGCTAACTTTGATGGTCGGCAATTAAGCTCGGCAGAGATCAGGGAGCCTACTGTCCAACCCGACGCTTTAGACTTCTTCCCGAGGTGCCTCCCATTCATTCAAGGGCACGCCCCAAGAAGACTGCCACCTCGAGGATGTACGGTAGCTCGGGTCGGACCACGTTATTCATAAAAGATACGTCACTGCCCATCCTTGTAGGCCAACACCAGGCAAACGTGCTGCCGTCTGATAGAGTCTAATCCATTGGGCGATGGACGCGACACTTGTCACCTGCTGCCTGACATACTTTGATGTGACACCTGGGTAATGGGCAAAACCCATCTTGCACCCGATCCAGCTGGTGGCCTATAAATAGGATGCATTTATGACGTTTTAGAGAGAGAGACTTCTTCACACCTAACTAGCTGCCGATCTCTGCCGAGCAATACTTGCCTTGAGCATCGAAGAGCCCTTGTCTATTGACTAACCCCACTATTCTTCGAACCATCCCTCTCGCAGGTACACACTCCCGGTCAGGGGCAAGCCAAAGAAGAGGCCAGAACGTGCACAGTCGCACGTGGGTGTTGATCCGACGCCGGACAACGGTAAATATAAACAGTTATAACAAAAATGGCATTGAGATACACGGCTGAAACCGGGAGGGCACCTCGAACGTATTGCCGAGAGCGTCCATGCTCGGGGAGGGACCCAGGTAGGATTTGCCTCCCGCGGGAGAAGCGCGTCCCCCTAAGACCCTCTTATTCAAGAGGATACGGATTCAACTCCTGGGGGACGCGCTCTTCACTGGAGGCAAAAATCCGAGCTGCATCCCTCTTCCGAGCAGGGACCTCTAGCCCACAATACGTAGGAGGGAGCCACCACCCGAGCTAAGGTCTCTCCCCTAGCAGGGACCCACTCGGGGTCGCGTCTCCCATCCGAACGTGCGTTTTATGTTGAGGTGTTGAGATCCCCGACCGAAGCCTGACGGGCACCTCGAACGTATTGCCGAGAGGGTCCTTGCCCGGGGAGGGACCCAGCTCGGATTTGCCTCCCGCGGGGGGGAGTGCGTCCCCCAAGAGTTGAACTCATATCCTCTTGAATAAGAGGGTCTTAGGGTGTTCCACGCACTAACATTTTTTTTTTTTGTTTCGTTTCGAACATTGTTTGATTCTGCATGTCAATTGTATATACTAATTAGGATTTATAAAATGGCAACGTATAAAATACCAGGACAAGTTGTAACGAAAACTAGGGTACACGAACATTCTTATTATATAGCAAAGATTACGACTTACTCCCCCAAAGGTAAGTGATAAAAAATGTTAGCAACTCACTAATTCACTATGAGAGGATTGAGCAAAAAGTCGGAACAAATATTTTGATTTAGCAAGCTTAACAACAACAACAACTAATAATAATATTATTACTGTTATTATTGTTATTATTGTTGTTGTTGTTTAAAGCCACAACCCGAAAAGTGAGTCACTGAACGACCTTGTGAGCATTTTTGTCTTTATATTGTCATATCATGTAATGATTTTGAAAAATGTTGAAACCATTGTCCCCATACACATGATTACTAAGTTGCGAGATGGATTTTTTTAGTAGGCGAAAACGACACCAGAAAGCTATTCGGACCTTGAAGGGTCACAAAAACTGATTCAACGAAGGGACATTTGCTTTCCTCATTTTGGTTAAGATTCGTTTCTTTTTAAAAGATTTACACAATGATTTAAAAAAATCACTATTGCTTATTAATTTTTAGCGTACAAGAAACTATTTGTTTTGTATACTTTTTTCTATATCATATGATCTTTATTATATGGAGCCGTAAAAAGAACATACGTTATGTATATGGTGATAAGAAAAACCCTTTACCTTTCTTTAAATCTACATCTATAAGATATATAAAAGAAGCAATTCGCTTAAAGAAAAATTTGCTCTTTAACCACTAAAGGTAAATTTGCACTCCGACGTATTTATTGCTTGCTTCTTTTTTTTTTTTTCTTTCCTTTCTAATTTTTTTTTTTTAAATATCCTTTCTCAACTTCTTCTTTAAAAAATGTACTCATTAGACACATATGTATGCAAGAGAAAATGCATTTATTTTTCATTAACTTTTTCAACCATCATTATTTATAATATAAATTTATTGATTTTTGTGAACAATCATTTTATATATGACAATTAAATTTCACAACTTTCAAATAAATGCATGCAATTATTTTAAAATTTTATTCTATTATTCTTCAAAATTTAAAATAATTGAGCTCTTATATTTAATTATAATTGTCTCCAGATATATAGAAATGTAAATATTATAAATATTCAGCTTCTACTCAAATGTAAGTTGAATTAGAAAGACTATTTATCTATTTAATTTCACAATAATTAATGATTAGAAAAACAATTTTATATATTGAAAAATTGATAACATGCTTAATAATTGAAAATGATTCTTTTTGGCCAAAAAAAAGAAAAAAGAAAAAAGAAGAGATAAGATACGAGATAAAAAATGCTAATGGGGGACTTGGACATGCCCATGCCCATGCCCATGCCCCTCATACCAGTGTGTGTGTGTATATATATATACATACATATTCCTAAGAGAAATAAATGTATGTGTTAACAATACAAAGTGCGACACCATAACAAATACACTGTCAAGTCTCAACCCATCCGAAAAAAGAAAAAAGAAAAAACAAATGGGCTTAAATCACGCAAAAAATAAGCAATCACTCACGGCTTAAAAAGGGAGGAATTTTTTATAAATTCATCCATTTGAGATTTACTTTTTATAAATGTCATATATATATATATATATTCATATGTGACATAATTTAATATGTAATGTAAATTATAATGTAACATAAACTTTTTAAATATGATATCAATAAACACAATTTTTAAAAGTATTACATGACATGTAATTGCAAAAAAAAAAAAAAAGAAAAGAAAAGAAGGAGGGACTTTATACTAAGAACCAAAGCACTAAGGAGAGAATCCAAAGCCGAATCACTCAATTGCATGGGCAATAAGTAATGTTGTAGGTCCTTCGAATTCACAAGAACTCAATTGAAAATCTCACATCGCCTCATATTGATGCCCGATTTTGCACAAAACCTTTTGTTAAAGGCCCAAGTCCGATATTCCATGCACGACGTAAATGAGTTTTGCCTGTAGGCCCAGTTCAACGTCGTGGGTCATAATTTAGTAGGCCCTAAATAATTAAATGGACTCGTTCATGTTTGGCACGAGTTGTTTGTGTTTTTGTTTTACTCCATTTAGAGAGTCTTTTAAATTAATTCGGCTAAAGGTAAATGGAGATAGGAAATAACTAGGTAGTATTTTAAAAAACAAGTGAAAATAGTTTTATTTTAAAAAATAAAAAATTTTAAAAAATTATACTGAGAGTGTTTTTAAAATTCTTGTATAAAAAAAATACAAAAGTATTTTCAAAAATCTTAAAACAATACCAAACTGTTCCATTCTCTTCTATTTATTGGCCACTCAATACCCAATTTCTATAGCCTTTCATGGCCAAAGAAACACAGCTTCTCACCTATCCAATAGATATGATGACTTACAGGTTGGAGTCTTGTTATCTTCGACGACTCTCTCCTGAACTTTGGAGTGTCTGCTGTTGGAAAATAATTTTTCATGTGGGCCTACATATGTATGTAAATGTGTTGTTTAATGCTATCTTAAGGTAAAGCTTAAATTAAAGTGATATAATTAAAATAAAATTGAAAGGCTTTTAGGTATTAATATAAAGTATGGGTTATTATTATTAATAATATATATGTAGATACCAATTTGTAATTTCCAGATTTTATGATGGGCAAAACTGAAAATACATTAAAATAACTAAAGTTATTTATTCTGGTTATGGTCCTCAATCTATACGTACATTTTTCTCGTCCTGTTTTCTCTAAAATCCCATCTTCAAAGAAAATCTCAAGAAATACGTATTGGATTGAAAGGCAATAACCTAAATTGATCCATAATCATGAATTAATGTACGCTTCTTTAATTTAAAATTATTCATTTTAATGATTTGACATAAATAATTTTGGTAGAATTTTAGTTTAATTTGGTTTTTAACACTGCAAAATGCCGTTAAAATAAGCTTGGGACTGATCAAACCTCCATAAAATACTAATAAAGTTTATATTTTTCTTACTCGAACAAAAATTAGCTGTATTGGGAGCAAAAATTGGGAGCGTGTTCCACCGTTGTATTGCATAGCTGCTGTATTGGATCCGAGAGTTAAATTAGCTGGTGTTGAATATTTGCTTAAGGGTATAGGGGAAAAATTAAGGGTGCATTCTGACATCATAACCATTCAAAATGTGCAAGCAAAAGTTAACAACATATTTACTGCATATAATGAAAAATATGGAGGAGGCCAAACAATATCCCCTACACCTTTAGCAAATACTACTTCTGTTCCACATGGTTCTTCATGGGCAAGTATGATTAGCTACACAGGATTTGGTTTCGGTGCATCGTCTACATCTTCAACACGCAGTGAATTGGAAAATTATCTGGAAACAAATTTTGCAGCATTTATTTTCAATGAGCAAGGTGGTGGTCATGATTTCAATAAGTTTGATCTTTTGTCATTTTGGAGATCACAGTCAAGAACTTTTCCTGTGCTCTCTAAAATGGCTTGTGATATACTAACCATACCAGTATCCACAGTTGCAAGTGAACAAGTATTTAGTTGCAGTGGTAGAGTACTTGATGAACGGCGTGCACGTATGAGTGACGATATTCTGGAAGCAGTAATGTGCGTCAAAGATTGGGAGGATGCTCGTAGAAGAAGCCAAGAAGTTCAAGATGATTGGGTTGATGACTTTGAAAATTTGGACATTTCTGATACTCCCACTGGGAGTAATACGTTGTAATTAATTATGAACAATATTTTTTTTATGTTTTTTTTTTTGTTTTTAGTAATTTTGTAAACATCTAATGTATAATTATCCCGATTGTACTCTTTTTTCCTTACCAAGGTTTTGTCCCACTGGGTTTTCCTTGGAAAGGTTTTTAATGAGGCAATCGTAAATAAAATATCCTTTTTTATATTTATCTTAACTATTCAAACTTTTATATTTATTAACTTGTTTAAAAATTAAAAAATTAAAAATTACATACTTAGATGGGCTGGCCCATTTAAACCCATGATGAGCCAAGATGGGCCGGCCTATTTAAGGCCCACGGCACGGCCCGGCACGACCCACGGCACGGCCCACGGCACGGCCCGACACGGCCCACGGCACGGCCCGACACGGCCCACGGCACGGCCCGGCACGGCCCATATAAAACTAGCCCGCGGGCCAGGCCGGGCCAAGTTATTTTTAATATAGGCCGGCCCGGCCCGGCCCACGAAATTCATGGGCCGACCCGGCCCGGCCCATGGGCCGTGTGGGCCTAAGGAGAACGGGCCGGGCCGGGCCGGGCCGGCCCGTTCTTGCAACACTACTTGACAAGACACGTCATTAGATGAAATCATGGTCTCTCTGCTGGTACTTCATTCCATTTAGGAATTACTTGGGCCTCGGATAGGAAAAGCACTATGAACTTAAAGCCACAAAGCTAAATCATGTATCCAAGTATGATCTTTGGAGCCATGAACCAAAAGGTGTTTGGTAATTATAGTTTAGATCATTTTTTTTATTTATAAATAGTGTAAAATATTTACATGTTATATTAACAATAAAAAATTGTTACATTGTAAAACTTTCATATATTACAATAAAAATAATTTTAATCAACGGTTTTAACTACCCTATTAAACATTCTATAAATTAGTTCCGAATAGAATGAAGCTTTCTCTGTACATAAAATCATCCTTATTTCATAAAACATTTTGCCCAACATCATCAAAAATCAGAGCTTGCCTCCTTTAAGGCCAAACCTTACCCCTCGATCTTCATCTCAAAACCTATAAATCGTTTAAATATTCATCTGAATCATCATCTTCAACAGCCTACTAGCATTAGTCACAATTCGCAAAAAAAATCGTCTTTAGAGGCACCCCGTTTACAATAATTAATCATTATATAAATTTAAAGCTAATCAAATAAGTTGAAATTGGACGGACCTTTTATATTATTTTTCCAATAACCAAATAATTATCAATGCTTGTCTCAATGATTTAACAGTCACTAAAATCAATTATAAGAAAGTCAAACAAAGAAGAAACAGAAAAACGCTTTGAACAATTTTATGTGCCTTTTCTCCTCATAAATTACCAAAGAAGTAAAAACTAATTAAACATATTAAAAAATAAAATTATCTAAATTCATATAAATTGAGTTGATAATAACATTGAGTTATATGTAATTATTGACTAAAAAAATACGAAGATAAGATAAAAGTACCATTATTAAACTTAATTTGTTAATGAAATATATGTTTCTTATAAAAAAAATTAAAAATATTTTAATATTTAAAAAGCCATAAAAGTTAAGTTTTTTTTTAATCTCTTTTTATGTTTTTAATATATAAAATATTTTTTATAACTATTTAAGAGTAATTATATTGTTTTGTTAAATTTTTTCTATTTAAAGGAATGAAATTGAAATAAATTTTTAAATTCAAAGAATATCTTTATAGTTTTTAAATACAGATAAATAAATTAAAAAATAATTAAAACAAAAAAATATAATTATAATTTTAATCCTATAAAACATTAAAGGAGTACTATAACAAGACTGCTAAAATTTCTTATCAATAAAACTCATTTTATATGATCATTATATGAAAAGACGAGGGTCAATATTTATCCTTCATAAAAATGTCCTTCATAAAAATAAGAATAGATCCAGTCACATTTGATTTTAACATTTTTAATAAAACAATTATAAAAATGAAAAAAAATCAAAACTTTTATAGTTTTTTTTAAAGTAGCAAAGGAGGTGGAGGGGACTTGGCGTCTACAGTGGATGAGGCAGATGGGGAATGGGCCTTAACGGCGACCACTGTGTTCAGGAGACTCGCGACGCCGACCATCACGATTTTTGTGACCCCATTGGGAGGCTCTGCAATGGATCAACATTTGTAGCAGGAAAGGAGGAGGTGGAGAGAGAGAGAGTGTGTGTGGTTGGGGGGCTTGACGGTTGCGGATTGACAGCGGGGGATTCGACCCAGGCGACCTATGGAAGAGGAGGAGGAGAAGCTTCCAGGCGGCAAAATGACAGAACAACAGAGTGCGAGTTTGTCAGAACGACGGAGTGTGTTCAGCCCCGTCGATCCTCTGCATAGGCTAAGCTGCGACCCCTTTTCTCTACATGAAGTAGATCTCGTCCATGGCCAGATAAGAAACTCTGCTTCTCGATCTCCTTTGCAAGTAACGGTGGTGTTAGGGTTGAGTGTGACGGCTGACAAAAAGAGACTTCAAGGAGAGGAGTTGGGTCTTTAGGATTTTTTTACTTTTTTATTCCTCTTTATTTATTTTTTATTTTTTGCTTCGTTCATATTTTGCATATTTCTTCACTTTTTTGATCTAATTTATTTTACTTAAATATCCTTTTAAATCAACTCAAATGTTGTGTTGCATCAACAAATCTGTTAGAAACTTAACAGAATTTGACGGAAAGGTGTTTATTGCTCTTAATTAAGAAGTTCAAGGGTATTTTGACAAGATAAAAAAAAGAAATAAAACTGTTACATACTAAATACTTGAGCGATTATCTATGTCAATTACTAAAAAAAAAAGTCCCCAAATTTGACAAAACGTCTACGGCTCACGAAAAGGGCATTCTCGTCCTTCCACATTTCAACAACCGGACGGAACCAGACCGTAGCGTACGTACCGCACACACAGTCTTCGCCGCCAACGAATTCACAAACCTCGAAGGAACGATTCATTTCTCTCTCTTCTTCTCTCCAGAACCCCCATAACACAGAAGCTCGATCCGCAACGAAGCTCAAAACGACGCCGAATCCATGGGCGTGCCCGCGTTCTACCGTTGGCTGGCTGATCGATACCCGCTTTCGATCTCCGATGTCGTCGAGGAAGAGCCCAAGGAGGACTCCAATGGCGTTCCGATCCCCATCGACGTTTCCAAACCTAACCCCAACGGCATGGAGTTCGACAATCTATACCTCGACATGAACGGCATTATTCATCCTTGTTTTCACCCCGAGGGCATGGTATTTGTTTTTCGTCTTCCTCAGAATAACCTCCTCCGTTTTCCCCAATTTCACGACTATATATGCTGAGAAGTTTTGTTCATCTGTAATTTTATTAGTTTGTGTTTGTATAATTGCGTTTATTTTTGTTCTAAATTCGAGTCTGGTTCTTGAGAAGTGGAAATTGTAAGTTTGAATTTTAAATACGAAAGAGAAATGTTAAGATTTGCTAAGGGAGCACACAAAGGAATGCCAAATATGAGCTGGTTAAATTGGTAAGAAAGGGATAATTAATAAAGTTTCAGTGGTTTCTACTTCTTTAGGAGAATAACGTTTGGATTCAGAAAGTGTGAATATTTTTTGTTTTCTGCTCTGGTTTTGAATTTTTGGGCGTGAGCTTAGTTGATCTTATTTGTAAAGATGTCATCTTTCGTATCATCCCATTTGCTTCAAAGTTGTAAGAAAGGGATAAACAATGGAGTTTCAGTGGTTTCCACTTCTTTAGGAGAATAACCTTTGAATTCAGAAAATGTGACCTTTGCTTTTTTTCTTTTTTGGTGTTGAATTTTTGGGCGTGAGCTCAGTTGAACTTAGTTGTAAAGATGTCATTTTTGGTTTCAACCCACTTGCTTCAAAGTTGTAAGAAATGGATAAACAATGGAGTTTCAGTGGTTCCTACGTATCTGAGAGAATAATCTCAGGATTCAGAAAATGTGATTTTTTTTTTGTTTTCTTTTTTGGTGTTTAACTCTGGGGTGTGAGCTTAGTTGAACTTAATCGTAAAGATGTCATTCTTTTGTATCAACCCATTTGCTTCAATGTTAAGATTTTTCCCTCTATTTTCATGCTCAGCCCGCTCCAGCTACCTACAATGATGTGTTCAAATCTATATTTGAATACATCGACCATCTTGTCTCATTGGTTCGCCCAAGAAAGCTCCTCTATCTAGCGATTGGTGAGAATTTTCTTTGAGTCTCTTTGGCTTTACTTGCTTGGATTTCAAACTAGTGGGCTTAGTTCTGCTGCATACCTAGCATTCTTCATAATAAGATTTTCTTTACTTTCAATTGTACAGATGGTGTTGCACCAAGAGCTAAAATGAATCAGCAACGTTCTCGACGCTTTAGAGCTGCTAAAGATGCAGCAGAGGCTGTAAGATTTTTTCCCCTGTGTTATGAGAGCGGCTAACAATTTATAGCCAGTGAACTTATTGCCCTTACGTATTTGTTTGATAGGCAGCTGAGGAAGAAAGATTGAAGAAAGAATTTGAGGATGAGGAGAGAAACTTGACACTTACAGAAAAGCCTGAAACTTCTGACTCAAATGTTATAACTCCTGGAACTCAATTTATGGCAGTGCTTTCGGTGGCACTTCAGTATTACATACAAAGTAGGTTGAATCGCAACCCTGGCTGGTGTTCTACAAAGGTTTGTTTAAAAGTATTCTATTTAGTCCCCACCTTCCCATGCATTCAAGATCGGATGATTCCTTGCCTTTGGAGTAATCCTTTCTCTACATTTCCCATATACTTATGGTTTTCAGGATACTTTGTCTCTCTCTAAGTTTATTTATGGGGCTGCATTGGGTATTTGAAGGTTATGCTTTCTGATTCAAATGTTCCTGGTGAGGGAGAACACAAAATCATGACATACATTCGATTGCAACGCAACCTTCCTGGTTTTGATCCTAATACTCGTCATTGTCTGTATGGTCTGGTGAGTGGTTTTCAGCTTTAGTCATTTTGTCAATCTGATGTTTGATTTCAATATTTTCTCATTTTTATGTTTTTGTTTTTATTTTTTTTTTTTCTCAAGGCTTTACAATGACTGTTTTGTTTAACTATGACTAATTTGATTATCGCAATCAGGATGCGGATCTCATTATGTTGTCTTTAGCTACGCATGAGATTCATTTCTCAATACTAAGAGAGGTCAGTTATGATTGTCTTCTTGGCATCCTTTTAACTTTGTAAACCATTTATTGCTTCTAGTTGATATTGTGTCTTTCTCCCTCTGCTCTGAGTACAGGTGATTACTTTGCCTGGGCAACAGGAAAAGTGCTTCGTCTGTGGACAGATTGGTCATCTGGCAGCTGAGTGTCGTGGTAAAGCAGATAACCCGTTAGATTGGAATGTGGTAGATGAAACTACAATTCACAAGAAGAAATATCAGGTTGGGAAGTTGGCTTCATTTCATTGCCATGGTTTCATTTACCTCATAATTCCCTTCTCTCTCTCTCTCTCTCTCTCTGTCCCTGAAATATTTTAAATGTCGGCAGTTCCTCAACATCTGGGTATTGCGAGAATATTTGCAATATGATTTGGACATTCCCAATCCTCCATTTGATATTGATTTTGAACGAGTAGTGGATGATTTTGTCTTCCTTTGTTTTTTTGTCGGCAATGACTTTCTTCCACATATGCCTACGCTGGAGATCAGGGAGGTACGTGGTATCAGGCTTGCTGTTATTTTATTGATTTGTGTTTTGCTTCATTACTGCAAATTTGAGTCACTAATATAAAAGAATCCGTCTCGTCCTTTTTCCATAACTTATATGTTTTGAGTTGATCGTATAGGTTTTATATAATCTTCCTACAAAAGAAAGAATTAGTTCCTTTTGCGTTCCACTTTTAGTTCTCTATAATATATTATGATGAAGCAGAATTTTACTGTGCCAGGGTGCTATTAACTTACTGATGCATGTTTATAGAAAAGAGTTTGCTGCTATGGGGGGTTATCTTACCGATGCGGGTGAGGTAATTAATATTTCTTCACAGGTTTTGGCTTTCTTGATTTTACAATTTCTTTATTCTGATCCTATATTCATAGTGAAAAACTTTCTAATTGTTTTTCTTTTCTGCATTATCATTGATTATAATCTGAATACATTATTATAGTACCTATTTAGAGAAAAAAGACTAATTCCTACCAATCAGGCATAAATGACTCAATTAAATCTGCCCTAATTAGAATTACAGCTATTAGCTAAATTAGGAAGATTCTAATCAGCCTAAATTAGAGTTATTTGCTGTCATTTAGCTATTTACAACCATATCAAATAATCCAGGATTTCCAACACTCCCCCTCAAGCTGGAGAATAAATGTTTTCCATTCCCAGCTTGCTAGTAATACCTCGGAAGGTTGAGCTATTTAATCCTTTTGTGAACACATCAGCCATCTGACCATTTGTAGGAACATAAGACATGCAGATCAATCCACTTTCAATCTTTTCCTTGATAAAGTGTCGGTCTACTTCAACATGTTTTGTTCTATCATGTTGAACCGGATTGTAAGCGATGCTTATAGCAGACTTGTTGTCACAATATAGTTTCATAGGTCCATGCCACTTAACTTGTAGATCTTCTAAGATTTTCTTTATCCTTAAGAGTTCGCAAACTCCTTGAGCCATAGCACGCAATTCAGATTCTGCACTCGATCTAGAGACTACTGCCTGTTTCTTGCTCCAGGTTACTAAATTTCCTCCAATTAGAGTACAATAACCAGTGGTTGAGCGTCGATCTGTGAGGGAGCCAGCATAGTCTGCATCTGTGTAAGCTTTTACTGTCATTTCTGTTCCTTTCTTAAACATAATTCCTCTTCCAGGAGTAGCTTTTAAGTATCGGATCACCCTATATACAGCTTGTTGGTGAACATTCTTTGGATCGTGCATGAACTGACTCACCACGCCCACGGCATATGCGATATCCGGACGTGTGTGTGATAGGTAAATCAGTTTTCCTACCAACTTTTGGTATCTTCCTCTATCAACAGCTTCATCGTCTCTTGCTTCACTCAACCGGTGATTTTGTTCAATAGGCGTATCAATGGGTTTGCATCCCATCATTCCTGTCTCTCGTAGGAGATCAAGAATATATTTCTGCTGGCAAACAAAAATACCTTCTTTAGACCTTGCTACTTCGATCCCTAAAAAATATTTGAGCTTGCCTAGCTCTTTAATCTCAAACTCTTTTGCAAGTCTTGCCTTGAGCTTCTGAATTTCCTCATCATCATCACCTGTTACAATGATATCATCGACATACACGATCAAGACTGCAAGTTTCCCTACTGCCGAGTGTTTGAAGAACAGGGTATGATCTCCTTGACTTTGTTTGTAGCCAATTCCAAGCATTACTTTAGTAAACTTTCCAAACCAAGCCCGAGGTGATTGCTTAAGCCCGTAAAGTGCCTTTCTTAACCTGCACACTTGATTATTTTTGAAATATTTCTCGAAACCTGGTGGAGGTTCCATGTACACTTCTTCTTCAAGATCACCATGTAAAAAGGCATTCTTGACATCAAATTGCTGCAAGCACCAATTAAAATTAGCAGCCAAAGATAAGAGAATGCGGATAGTGTTCATCTTAGCTACTGGAGCAAACGTTTCTTGATAATCTACCCCTTGTGTTTGAGTGTAACCTTTGGCTACTAACCTAGCCTTATACCTCTCCAAAGACCCGTCTGAATTAAACTTGATTGTATACACCCATTTACATCCTACAAGTTTCTTGTCTTTCGGATGATCAACAATCTCCCATGTACAATTTTTATTAAGTGCACTCATTTCCTCATTCATGGCAAATTTCCAATTCTTATCCCTAAGTGCCTCATTGACGGTTTGGGGAATAGGAATGGTATCTAATTTAGTGAAGAAACAACGGTGTTTATGTGAGATTTTATCTAAAGAGACAAAGTGAGAAATAGGATGTTGTGTACAATTTCGAACTCCCTTTCTAACTGCTATAGGAACATCTGAATCATCGATCAAAGGAGAGGATAATTGTAACTGCATACCTGGTTCTAGAGTTGAATCTTGAACTTGTAATTGGGTAGAAACAGGCTTACTTCTCCTTGAGTAGACTAGGATGGGTTTTTCAGCGACTAGAGGTATATTTGGAGCTGATTCTGATGAGTCAATAGGCTGATTATGTGGCTGATCAAGAGAAGATTCAGATGTAGGTTGGTTTTGATCAAGAGACTCTTCTGGGATAGTAGGCAATGGTTGAACAACAATTGGCAAAGTGGGTTGTAAATCAGGGAAAAATAGCTCAGATCCTTTATTTTCACTGACATTCTCCCCCTGAAGATGAGAACTAGAATAGAAAGGCTGTTTTTCAACAAAGGTAACATCCATTGAAACAAAGAACTTATGAGAAGCAGGATGATAGCATTTATACCCCTTCTTAGCGGAAGAATACCCAACAAAGATACATTTTAATGCTCTTGGATCAAATTTTCCTCGGTTAGTGTCATGAATATGAACAAAAACCACACACCCAATTATTCTGGGGATTAATTTAGAAGCTATTTGCGAATTGGGATAGTGTTCTTGAAATACACTCATAGGACTCTTGAACCCAACAACTTTAGAAGGCATTCTATTTATCAAGTGAGCTGCAGTGAGAACTGCTTCCCCCCAGTAGAACTTCGGGACATTATTTTGAAACAAGAGTGCTCGTGTGACTTCTAAAAGGTGTTTATTTTTTCGCTCAGCTACCCTATTTTGTTGCGGCGTATTAATGCAAGATGAGTAATGAACAATTCCTTCTTTTTGAAGAAAAGATGAAAGATTTTGGTTAAAGTAATCTCTTGCATTATCACTCCGTAGGATTTTAATCCTCACTCCGAATTGGTTTTTGATCATTTGGAAAAATTTTTGAAAGATTTCACTAACATCGGATTTGTTTTTCATTAGATAGACCCAAGTTACCCTTGTCCAATCATCTATAAATGTAACAAACCACCTTGCTCCGGTAATGTTCAAAAATCTAGAAGGACCCCATATATCAGAATGGATTAAAGAAAAAGGTGACAAGGATCTAGTATTACTTGAAGGATAAGAAGCACGTTTGTGTTTAGCAAGTTCACATACATCACAATGTAAACTACTCACTTCAAAATTTTTGAATAATAATGGAAACATAGTCTTGAGTAAACTAAATGGTGGATGACCAAGACGATAATGGTGGAGCCAAATGTCTTCTTTATTGGTAGAATAACTTGATAGATAGGATTTTGAAAAGGAATAGTCACTGCCTTCCTTAGTATCAAGGATATAAAGCCCATTTCTTTCCTTAGCAAGTCCAATCATCTTCCCCGAGACCCGGTCCTGCAATACACAATATGTAGGATAAAAAAACACTTGACAATTTAGATCACATGTAGCTTGTTTTACGGACAAAAGATTCACAGCTAGTTTAGGGACATGTAGAACATTTTTTAACACAATTTTTGAAGAGAGAGGTATGGTTCCTTGACCTGCCACAGTAGTAAAGGTTCCATCGGCAATTTTGATTTTTTTATTGCTAGGATAAGGCTTATATGAGGAAAAAAACTGATGTGAAAAAACCATGTGGTCTGTAGCACCTGAATCTATGATCCAAGATCTATTTTGGACAGGAAACGAGGCACTAAGAGCAAAAGAATTAGAGAACTTACCTGCTTGAGCCAGAGAACACGAGCTGCCAGAATTCCCAACAGAGTTGAACATGGATTTTAGCTTTTCTATCTCTTCCTTGAGAGTTTCCAGTCCTTGATTTGGCTTTTCATTAAAAACATCCTCAGCATTTATCATGTGGGCTTGTCCTCGGGGCTGTCCCCCACGATTACCTCCCTTTCCTCCAATATTTGGAGGCTTCCCGTGAAGTTTCCAGCAGGTATCTTTGGTGTGACGCGCCTTCTTGCAGTAAGTGCACCAAACCCCTTCACGGTTAGATTGCCTTTCATTCCTATTGGTCTCAGCTTTGTATCCATCCTTTGTAGAATTCATGGCTGATCCTTCATTGACAGGATTGTCAAGCGTAACTCCTCTGCGACTTTCCTCAGCCCGTATGATTGAGAAAACTCCTTCAAGGGACGGGAGGACTTCTTTCCCAAGAATTTGGACTCTAACTTGATCAAAGTCAATATTGAGACCTGTAAGAAATTCAAAGATTCTCTCCCTTTCGACAAACTTCTGCAATGTAGAAGCATCTTCTCCACATTTCATTTTAAAGTTTTGATAATAATCCAACTCAAGCCAAAAACCTTTCATAGTACTATAGTACTCAGTGACAGAAAGGTTACCTTGTCTTGTAGTGTTGATTTTTGTTCGGATTTCATAGATAGCTGCAGCATCTTGTATTTTTGAGTAGGTTTGACGAACTGTCTCCCAAACTTCTCTAGCTGTCGTGAGAAACATGCAGGTCCGACTTACTTCGGGTGTCATAGAGTTCCACAACCATGACATGATCATGGAATCTTCTTCATCCCACTTTGCGAACGCAGCGTCTTCAGCAGCAGGTCCAGTTCCCATAAGATGGCTCAATTTTCCTTTTCCTTTGAGAAAGGTTTTAACAACTTGAGACCATTGAAGATAATTTCGGCCATTGAGTTGATATGAAGACTGAATGTTCTGCAGCTCTCCTTTTGGCTCAACTAGCATCTTAGTTCTATTAACCTCAGTAACCATAGATTGATTCTCAAAAGACTCCTCTGACATGATGATAGACAAGGAGGAACCGGAGAAAGAAGGAAAAAAAAAAAACTGAGGAAAAGAAACAAGAAGAGTTTAGCAACTAGCAATGGCCGTAGAATGGCTCTGATACCATGAAAAACTTTCTAATTGTTTTTCTTTTCTGCATTATCATTGATTATAATCTGAATACATTATTATAGTACAAGGTCAATGTCCTATTTAGAGAAAAAAGACTAATTCCTACCAATCAGGCATAAATGACTCAATTAAATCTGCCCTAATTAGAATTACAGCTATTAGCTAAATTAGGAAGATTCTAATCAGCCTAAATTAGAGTTATTTGCTGTCATTTAGCTATTTACAACCATATCAAAGAATCCAGGATTTCCAACACATAGCACTTTTGCTTTTTAGCATATGCAGGTAACAAGTGCATTGACCTTGTAAGCAATCATAATATAGCACCCCTTTAAAGATCCTTAAATATGTTATGTGGTCACATTAGCATTTTAGATTATGTATGATCCGCAAGGAAAAGTAAGGTCATACAAAAAAAAAAAAAAAAAAAGGCAGACACAAACACCTTGGCAGTGTTTAGTTGGGGTCGTGCCTGTTTGACCTACTGAAATTACCATCAGTTTTATTTTGTTTATTTCTGTTTCTCATGGATGGATTTTCTTTTAATTTCTAGCTTTGTGGTCTTTGGGTTCCTTAGTCTGTCTTGTGTATCTAGGGCTATAAGTTTTAGCACATGGTGTCAGGCCGTACTAGATGTCATACTGTTGACCATTTCGCTCTCCAGGTGTTGTTAGACAGAGTGGAGCACTTTATTCAGTCAGTGGCTGTTTTTGAAGACCAGATCTTTCAGAAGCGGGCTCGAATCCAGCAGGTATCATGATTTCTTCTTGGTTTACCTATTTATTTAATCATTTTTCTGCAGTCATTGGTCCAATTCATGGTTTTAGACTTTAGTTATGGCTTTATTTAACCACATTTATAATTGCGTTTTCATGATTGTGGCTTAAGAATATGCCATCCCCATGTAGCATTGTTACTTCTTAGTCAGAACTATTTTCGCGCTTGTAGACAGGAATGTCATAGAAGCGAAGGGCTTTCTAACTGTTTTTTCATTGTAGGTAAGAATGCCATAAAATGGAAGACGTTTTCAATGTGTTTCACCTAATTTGAACATGACATTCTCTAAAACAAAAGAAAAAAAAGTTCCCTTGATGTATCTTTGTTTTTGGTGCTTCCTAAAATTTCTGGATGTGAGAACAATGCCTCTTTAACTGTTCTATTCATCATCACTATTGATGATGCATCACTACCTGTGATTGTGAGTAAAAGAGAACCGTCATATGACAAACAGTCACTCTGATATTTGGGAGTTCTATTGTACTGCTGTTTTTAACTTGTGTGGTGATAGCATCATCAATGGTATAAATAGCATTTTTAATCTTATTCTTGTTTCTTTCTTTTAATTATTTTTTTATTCCTATCCAAAACAAAATTTTGGCAACTTTTGTTGTACCCCTACAGAAACATACATTAATGAGAACACCACTTGCATGGATTATCCTACCTTTTAGTTTTGGTTTTTCTAATTTTGCTTGTGGAGTCCATTGGGTAAGTGGATTCCTGCAGTATATGCCAATATATTACAATGGTTATAAGAAGCTAGTCTGTTGTATTTTTCTTTTGTCAATAAGCAGAAACTTCTCTCATTTATAATACTCTGGAGCAGGCCAGAGAGAGTAATGAGGAGATGAAAAGAGCAAGAAGAGAGACAAATGGGGAGCAACAGGCTCAGGTGGTAGACAAGGTTTGTTGTTTAACTTCATCCTGGGATTGATTTTGCGTGTTGAAAATGAGAACTACCGTATGCCTTTTGCTCTATGTTCTCCATAACGAAAAAACTTTTTAGAATTATTAGAGATTTTGACATAGGAGTGTTATGCAGGTTTTTTTTTTTTTTTTTTTTTTCCATCTTTTGTTTTTTGGTCCTCCCTGGCGATGACATGAAGTCTTTATCCTACCATAATTGGCTTGGAAGATATCCCTTATACTTTCTGATGCTTTAGATAATTGTTCTCTACGCTGTGTATTCATAAGCCGTTACTTTTTCTTTTCCCCTTTATTAGTTCTAAGTTGCATTTGAATGATGTAAAAAATAGTGTGGGGGGGGGGTTGTGTGTTTTGTTTTCCCTCCCAAAGTATAGCTTTCAATTAGTTGGATCTTGCAAATTTTGTTGTTGTTTTACAGAGTGAGTAGACTGAGTTTAGTTATTTTGTTGCTTTATTTATCATCCTGATTGTTGAGACAAATTATTTTGTTACCATCAGCCTTTTGTCTCTGTGGGGCTCTGCTTGTTTATGGGCCTCTAAAATAGGGCCCAGCAAGGTCAGATCCTGTGGATTGCAAGTCTTCTTGTAGATGCTTTAGGATTTCATTTTTCTATTTGTCTCAGGTTAAGCTAGGTGAATCTGGGTACAAAGAAAGGTATTATGCTGATAAATTTGGTGTATCAACGCCTGAGGAGATCGATGAAGTTAGGAAAGACACAGTAAGTTATATAATTCTTGTGTAGTCATTTTAATCAAGAAGCATTGAAAGCGGATTTGAAGGGTGTGCATTTTTCCCCCAATATGCAGAGTCTGTAATTGTTTGTGTAACTGAACCTTTATATATCTGAAACTGCTTGCTTTCGTGGTTGGATACTGATATTCAGATGCTTTGTATTTTGCTGTCATTTGAAAAAGAGCTGCTTTTGTTTATTTGTTAAGTTCTAGAGAGCACAAAATGTCCGTGCTTGAAATGCTATTCATTTTCTTTGTATTGTCAAAAAGTTTAAAGTTTGGTAGTCCTTTTTCTGTCTGCACGATTTTTTTTTTCGCCCTTGATTTTGGTTGTTTTCACCAATGGACGATGAATCAAATGTTGATATTAAAAGATGACAAATATTTTCGTTTTGTTTGCAGGTTCTAAAATATGTAGAAGGCTTATGTTGGGTTTGTCGGTATTACTACCAAGGCGTTTGCTCCTGGCAATGGTCAGTTTGTGATTGGCAGCTGAAAAACTTTCTGCCCCTTATGTGCCATTCATTTTGCTGTTTAAATGAACTTTCTTGAATTTCTATTTGCATTTTGCAAGTTTAAATAAACGTTAAATAACCCCAAGGATCTTAGAAGATTTTTATTCTTGAAGTCCCATGAGTTTTTTAGAGTGAATAATTGTTACAAGTTATGGTTAGGAAGGGGGAAAAAAGTGAGGACGAGAAAATGATCAATAAAGTAAGTCCTACTGTTGAGATAATTTGTCAGAATGTCTCATCAAGGTGCTATATAAATTATAAATCTGTCTTTAAAACGAGATATGAAATGTTGTATTTTAGTAGATTCTTCCAAAGCTTTGTAATGAACAGGATAGTGCTATTTACCATAGTTATTGTTGAAATTGTCCAGCATACTAAAACTTGAGCATAGCTTGTTAAAGTTGATATCTGTAGCCAGTCTCTACGTGTCTAGTTCTTAGGCCCTGTTTGGGAGGGCTTTCTATAAGCTGCTTTTGGCTTCTTGAGTCCAAAAGCTATTCTGTAAGTGTTTGGATGATTTGTTAGAAGTGCTTCCTATCAAAGCCATAAAATGTGGCTTCTCAAAAAGCACTTTTGAAATAGACTTTGAAACTTGTACCCGAGTGTTAGTAATACTTTATAAACTTAAATATAACATTTTGTGTAATTTTTTAAAAAAACTAAAACCATTTTGACCCAAAAAAACTCCTTTAAAAATATGGTTACAAACACTTATTGAAAAGCTACAACTTTTACTTCTCTTCTTCTATTAACTAAAAGCACAAGCAAAAGCTGTGCCAAACGGGCCCTTAGTTTGTCTGATGATCTATTGAATCTGCCCATCATGCAATATGTTTTGTTGGAGCAATTGATAACTTGATTGTTCGTACTGTATGTATGTTCTTTGCAACCAATTCTCTTTCAGCGACTGTTGTCTGTCAATAACTCTGCCCATTTCATTTTACTGTTTGTTTTAGGTACTATCCATACCATTATGCTCCATTTGCTTCGGATCTGAAAGATCTACCTGACCTGGAAATAACATTTTTCTTGGGAGAGCCATTCAAACCCTTTGATCAGCTGATGGGAACTTTACCTGCTGCGAGGTGCTTCTTTCTCCCTATTTTGAAATTCATATAAATTTATTGAGAAGAGCATATCATTTGGTTATATTCACTGGTTGCGGTGATGGGTAAGCTTGTTAATTTCCTCTTGCAGTTCAAGTGCTCTTCCGGAGAAATACAGAAACTTGATGACTAATCCATCATCACCTATTTATAAGTTCTACCCTCCTGGTAAAATTAGGTTTCGTTGAAGTTTACTTATTATGTGTTGTTGGGCTCTTCTTTCAATGGGACTTTTGTTTTTTCTGCAGATTTTGAGGTTGACATGAATGGCAAGCGTTTTGCATGGCAGGTAGAATATGTTTGTTGTTGTGAATATTTGTCATGTTTTTGCATGATTATCTGAAAACTAATAAAGTTCGTGTCAAATCCTTTCTGTTGAATCAGGGTGTTCCAAAATTGCCATTCATTGATGAGAGGAAATTGCTTGGCACGACAAGGAAGCTTGAAAGCACCTTGACGGTCTGGAAAATGAGCTTTTATACAATCTCTTTTATTTAGTTGCTTACCCAAATTCGTCTTTGTTCTGAATTTCAGAGATGCTAAACCTTAAAAATACTTCAATCCATTGGATCCGCATGTTATAGCTTCTTCAGCTACTAGAATTAAAGTTCTCTCATTGCTTATATCTCATAGAATTTTCCCCTGATATCATCTCCGTCCCAATGGGAACAAGGGGATGACTAGCCTTTCTTTTCTTGCCCTCCTGTTCCGCCCTTTTATTTTCTATGTTTGAAAGCGACTTTTTCACTTCTAGGAATATTATTAGCTGCAAAACAAAGCTGATGGTTTGCTTTTTCATAATTCTTTTAGGTTTAGTGCTTTCAAGTATGAACATTTTCAACTTCGGTGTATGCAGGAGGAAGAGCAGATACGAAATAGCGTGATGCATGATTTGCTTTATGTTCATTGTGCACATCGTTTGGCTTCACAAATCTACATATACTACCAACTTAATTATCGGATGCCACCATCAACAAGAGTTCCTTGCATAATTGACACAAATGCTAGGTTGTTTAATCTTTGGGTTTAATTAATACTAAACTATCAAACATGACTGCATGTTCTGGCTTAATTATCTTGAGGTGACATTTTGCAGTGGTGGAATGAATGGATACCTTTGGTTATGCGAGCGGAGTGGGATGAGAAATATAGTCCCGTCTCCTGTCAGTGGATTGCCGGACATTGAGTGTAACCAAATCTTGTAAGTACTCCTACCAGGCTTATTTGAAAAATTAAACAATTGAATTATTCATGTTAAAACTTGGGCATTTTTTTTATGTAGGACTGTCGCTTATCTTAATCCCATTGCACATGGACACATCCCAAAACCTCCCAAGGGTGTTTTCATGCCCCAAAAGGTACTCGAGTTCTTGTCTTTAAAAGTTTTCCATTGATTCTTGTTCCGAATGTTTAAAAGTTGGGACCTACTGGTTCTTGTCTATTGTTCGTGTGGCTAGTGTTTCATTGACTCTTTCTTTAAGCCATGAATCATGTAGACACATTGGCCAGTTGTTTTAGAAGTACGGGTAATACATAAGAATGAAATTTCTTCTAGGTCAAGTAACATGTATCTAATTCGGGCTTGTGCCAATGTACTCTTCGTGGTAAAAGTACTCGTTCCATGCATGGGTTAGCATTTACCATAAAGTTGGTCATGTACCATTTGCATCTTTAAAAAGTCATTTTTATTATTTTCCAATATTAGCTTGTTTGAGCACTCTTGTGCTTCTGTGCCCTCTTTTTAAACTCTGTTTAAGATATGGGTTAACTTTTCACTTTTTTTTTTCTTAAATTCCAGATTTTAAAGCCTATAGATATTAAACCATCCCCAGTGCTATGGCATGAAGACAATTCTCGGCGCAACCAATATAGGGAAAGGTTAGAACACATTTCTTCCACTTTTATGGTAAATTCTGCATTTATTGCACTGGCAATTTAATTTTCTTAGAACCATCTATCCCTTGATGTGCAAGTGTACGGTTCCATCTCTGCAGTCACAGAATTATGAAAAGAACCAGAAAATTGTTATTTCACCTTAAATTTTGTTGCTGGGCTCGAAGTTGATACATCTGGTCTCTTTATGACAGATTTTTCAATTTTGGACCTATCGAACTTGATTTGTTTGAAGTACAAGTAATGGATATCGAAGATTTTTCATCTTAATTTATCAAACCCTCCGAGTTTAAATCTGATGCATTTCTTTTGCAGACAACAAGTGCCTGGGGCAATAACTGGCCCTCAGTTGGGAGAAGCCGCACATCGTCTTGTTAAGAACACTTTAAATCTCAAACCTAATGATTCGCACTCTGGATTCTGGGAGCAGCCACCGTCTAGAAATTTCCCAGGCCCCTTTCCAGTAACTAGATCAAGACCAGCTGGACCTTCGGGATATGAAAGAGGTTTCCGGCAAGATCCAAACGCTTACTATGACAATTTTTTCAGTCCTCAGGGCCACATGGGTAGGCCTAGATTTTCAGTCTCAAATGGTATGCAGGGTGATGGACAGAATTTCAGGACACCGGATAGAATACATAATCAAGAACAGTACCGCAACGTGAGAACCGGGATGTCTGCTTTGACAATGGAAGACAATGTGAGAGCCAGATCACCTGTCGTGATGTCACCTAGATTGCCAAATTCAGGAAACTCATCAAACACGTCCCACCAGTTTTTGCGGAACACGGGCGTGCTTCCGGCACCACCTCCCAAGTGGATTGACAAAGCTGTGACTACAAATGGTGGGATGTATACTGTGCGACAGGAAACCATCTCGCATGATAGGCAGGGAAAGGTGTATCAGATTAAGACGCGAACTCCACAAGATTCACTGAATCTTGGTGACCAGGAGCGTCTGTAGTGGATTCAGTCAGTTGTATGCTCTCTCCGGTTCTCCTGTCCATTCACAAGAATCATTGTAACATGGTTTGAGCGAATGTGTTACTATGCAGTTAAGGGTGCTACAAGCTCAAGGAGTTTGATAGATAGCACAGATCAAAGCTCACATATGTACTATTTCCGCTCTTACAACATGGTCAATGACGATGTGTGCATTTTCCTGTTTTGGGGGTGGGGAAAAAGAAACATTTTAAAGGCTTGTTATGAAGATAGGTTTATTACAAACTGGCCACATTCCTTGACGCACGGGTTTTGCTGAGCTGCAGCTGGGGATGCCATTGAAGAGGAATTTTAATTGCAGCCTTGCTTTCCTGTACTTCTTGTGCTCGCAGACTCTTTAATCACAGGTTTGCAGTTGGACTCGGGTCATTGGAGAGATCGTATGCAGTTGTTTCCCACTCATTGTAGTCATAATTTAAAGGAAAAAGAATTGGTAGATGCTTAGATCTTGTTTTAGGAAGAAAAAACAAAAAACAAAAGAAAAAAAGAAAAAAGAAGAAAAAAGATGTCTACATGTTTCCATATTCAGCGAAATGCTGGTATGTATATTATGAAGGTCCTAGAAGATTGTTGAACTTTACTTGTATCAAGATTATTCATTCTTATTTATTTTTCTACCACATTTAGTCCATGTACTTTTTCCTTCTAAATGGCATTTTGATTTTTGAGCTTGAATTTCTAGTCACGGACAGCGTGAAATGTTAGCAATCCGGGACGTCTTTGATTAATTATTTTGCAGTTTCTGTCCGAGTTTGTGTATAAAATGTTTGCTATTTTGTAAATACATAAAAAATAATATGGATTATGCCATCAACCCCCAAATAGTACTTGAAGCTGACACCTTAATTCTCTTCATTGTTTAAATTACACAACCATCTGCACGGTTCCTCAAGGACTAGCGTGAAACTTGTGGCCTGCGGGTAAAAAGGGTTGGTGACACAAAATGTACAGCCACTGCAAGACTTGAGCCAAGCAAATTTTGGGATTATTAGATTCTTCCAGTGAAATAAAAAATTTGGGTAAAGTTAACGAATAAAACATTTAAAGAGTTGGTCTTCGAATACAACACTTTTGTATCAAAATTTGGGCATAATTTACGCATAAAAATAATGCAGATGAATAGCTAGACTTGGTGAGGGATGGTTGTGTCATGTAGCTGGTGAACAACTAGTAAGACTATATGACCTTGGAGCAGGTAAATGAACCTAGTATCATCTGATATCTAATAGGCGGTTTAGAGCCACCGTATAGACTGTAGTTTACAGTTCAAACTAATTTTTTATAGTGTTTTCTCTATAAATTTTGAATCTTAAAATATTTTCAGCTCAAATTATTGGTTCAAACAAAGTTCTCAAACTCTCTCTTAAAGCGACTTTAAATCACGCAAGTTATGCTAGAGGGAAAATTAAGCATTTAGAATGCAGTCTACACATGACAAGAATAAACTCTACACCAGGAATTGCTATAATAACTAGAGCAACGATGACTTGCAAGCAAGCTTTCTTTTGCGCGCATTGTTTGTCCTAATTAGCAAATACTAAGAACCTATAAGCAAGCGCGACATAAAAGAAACAACACTACTAAGAATCTGATTAAGCCGAGACCATATTCTTCGAAAGCTTGTATTGTCAAGAGATAAACCTTGTTGCGGATTTTTCTAATCTGATTGCTTTCTCATATTGAATTGAAAATTTCTTGATTTCTCCTCCACCAACATCAATAGGTGAGCCTTGTTTTTTGCCAGAGAAAATTCCTTCTGAAGTGATACTCTTGCATCTACTGTTTCTGGAAAAACACATGTATTTCACAGAGACAAAGCTAAAGTTTTTTTTCCTACTAAACTGGATCAAAGTGTTTCAAAAACTATGCTCATGCAGCCTTATTGCTTTTATGGTATTGAGTACATGCCACAATTCAATAAGCAATTAAAAAAAAAAAAAACCCAGAAATTATCTTCCCATTTATTACTTATCCAGCTAGAATTTTTTTGTTCCAACAAAAATTCATACCTTAACCACTATTGAAGGAAGTAGCCACACAAGAAAAGCACAAAGAAGAAAAACAAGGTCCCATATATAAGTATAGCCTTCTGCCCCGAAGTAAGTGAATTCCCACCAAGCCCAAACTGTTGGTTCTGTGCAAAGCCAGCAATTTCCACACTCTTACTCTCAAAGAAGCTCTGTGCGGCCCCACATGTTGGGCACCTCCAATCCTCAGGCAACTTCTCAAATGGCAATCCTGGGGGTATGGGATAAGATGGGTCACCCACAGCCTCATCATATTTGTAGCCACAAGACCTGCATTCGTATATTCCAGTGTTCAAGACAGCAAATCTCTCTTCAAGCCTTCTTTTATCAAATTTGGGTTCTTCCTTCTCTTGCTTGTTCACTGGCTCCTCGTCCTGGGGTGGAGCTATACTGGGCTGGTCTGAAGTGGGTTTGTCTTCTTTGGAGACGTCAATGGAGTTTGTGATGAATTTGGGAGGTTTCGCTTCCATTAGGGGCTTGTGAGGGAGTGATGAGAGTGAAAAAGATGGGATTTTGGGTAGGAGAGTTTGCTTGCTGAGATGGGTCGGTTTGGATTTTTGGGGAAAAGAGGTTGTTGAGATGTGGAAAGAAAAAGTTGGTCTTGTTGTTGCACAAGCCATGATGATCAATGGTTAAGGTTTGGTTGTGAGATTTTGGTTTTTTTTGTTTTTTCCCTGTTTCTCTCAGCTGTACAGAGGGTGTGCTTTGTTTATGCTAAGTTGGTTGTTCGCACCTGAGCGGACGAGAAAGGAAAGGGATCCAGGGAGGAGCATATGCTTGTCTTTGAAAGGGAGTTGGATAAGGTGGGGAAAGTTCGTTGGATTCTAGTGGATTCTATTGATGGGCTGGGTTTTGGGTTAGATTCAAGTTTCTAGAATTTTGACCCAATGCCAGCAATTCCTCACTCATCCAAAAGGAGGAATTTTTTTTCTTTTTTCTGTTATATTTTAGAAAAAATAAATTGCAGCTCCAGGTATCAAGCTTTTATATTATACAATATAAAATAAAAATATACTACAAATATAATTCAAATTTTAGAGTTGAAACTCCTCTAAACGCCCTTTGCATATTAACTGCAAAATGCATTAATTATTGTAATAATTTTAATTTTTGTTATTTATAAAATACCATATTTTTTACTATATTTTAACCTGACTAGTTACGTTATATGTCTAAAAAGCTCGATCTGATTGTTAATGTTGTCTCTTATGGTTATATTTTGCTTACTCTATTATAAAATTCTTCTATAAGTGAACAAAAAAAAAAGGTTGAGTAATGCCTTTTTATTAATTAGGATATCACTTGACTAAATACGAGAACCATAATTTCAAGAGATGGATAATATATTACATGAACAAAAATGGTACTGTATTACACTCATTATCCGCAAATCATATCTCCTGTAAAACCGTTGATTTAAATAAATTATCAGCATCCGGAATATTGTATTTTATATGACAAGACACGACGCCTATTTCTGAAAAATGGTATTTCATTCAACAACTTATATGAAATAAACCTTATGGGAGTATCTTTAACCCCATTAGATGCGTAGTTATATTCTGACTGCACTTATAACAAGGGGCTCGGATGGAGAGAGCAGGGTGAGTCATGTCAAAAGGTAATTTGTAATTACACTAGCAATCCAAGAACAATCTAATGCAGCCCAATTAGAAAGAAAGAGCAAACGACGCAACGGAATTAGAAAGAAAGAATTTTACCAGCCTAACATAGATGGAGAATTCGAGAAACCCACCTAAATAGTAGCCCCTTAAGAGAGGGAAATCCTAACTAGAAGGAAAAACACAAATTGTATTCAATTCTAATATTCTTGTCTTCTATTACAATTCACTAAAAAAGGTATTTATAATTCTCTAGCAAAACCATAATAAGTGCTTACTAAGTAATTTAAATATAAATACCATTATATAGTAATAATCTACGTCACAATCGTTTCATCAAATTCTGCCTTTCATGTCTGCCACATGTCATTGGCGTGGGACAATTTGCTCAACAAAGCTATTAACCCTTTTCTGCACAAAATTAATAAAAGAAGAATATGAACACAACTATTAATTTGCTGACAACATTCCTATAATGTTAATCAACAAATCAATTAAAGATGTATAAAACATACATTTTCTGATACTCTTATCCAATCTTTGATCGTTGACCGGCCAACTATTTACAAGCTAAACACAAAAGAACATCAGACATCCCAACTTCCCAACGGCTCATTACCAAAACCCCACGTCCAAAAAGGTTCAAATTAAATCAGTACCTGAGTAATCCACAATCCCATTTTCCTATGTCACCCCTTCAGTAAATATTTATCACGTCATTTAAATATAACAACTGACATATAAATAGAAACTAAATCCTTAAAAAAAGTAGATGCGAAAACGCGACTACAATCTGAACTCTCGACAAATCACCCCGGCCCCGCTGACCTCAACTTGTCCAAAGCAGCCCTGACCTGAGCCTGCACCAACTCAAGACGCTTCAAGTAAACTTCCAACTCCATAATCCGCTGCTCTCTCCACTTCTCATCATCACCATTATTCACCACCACTTCCCCATCTCCAAACTTAATCAACCCGATCGGATAGTTAAGACCCCCCAACCCCATTATCAATCCCGTCGTATCAGTACTACCAGCTTCATCCGTACTATTACTATTACTAATCTTGTTGAACCTCGATTTGACAGTTTGATCATGATCAGTACTAAGACTTGATCTGTTCCATATCCGATGCGAAATCTCGAAAGTAGCCTTGTCGTGAGAGCTCTTGAAGCATAACTGATCCACATCCTTAAAGCCCAAATTCCTTTTGCTCACAATGTTTTGGTTGTACTTCCTCTTTAATCTCCTGAGCTTCTCAACAATCTGGCTCTTGTTGAATCTCAGCTGTAACTCAGGCTTAACCTCGTTGTAGAAAGAAGAAACGTAATCTTTCTGTAATCGACCATTTTTGCTGATTCTCCGGCTTTTTGTCACGTGGTCCAAAAAGCCATGCAACAGCTCGAGCTCATCTTCTTTGTTCCAAACCCTTTTCTGAGAAACCCTTTTAATAACTGCCTCCTCTTTGACGTCATCGCCACCGGTGCGACGTCGTTTCGAGGTAGAAGAAGAAGGGTCGGCGGCGGCAGCGGCAATGGAGAGCGGTAATACTTGGCAACAGGGAGACTGCGCGGAGGGGGAGACGGAGTCGTCGCACGAGACGTCGTCGTTCGGTGATTCTGCTTCGTTGTAGTCGCTGTCGTCGACGACATCGTAGTCGCATTCGGAAGAGGAAGAGGAAGAAGAAGAAGAGGCCAACATGATCCAACTGACTAGCGGCCATGCCATCTCCATCTCGTTCTCTTGTCTCTCCTCCAACGTTAATGCATGGAGTATTTCATGTCAATTGTGTTGTGAGGTTAAAATATGAAGTTTGTTGAGGAGTAATGGTAATTGGTGTGGGATGAGAATTTGAAGGTTACAGAGGTACGGACGCCAAAGAAAACACTAATCTAATCTGTCCGATAATAACTGCTGTCCTCACCTCAATTTTAGTAAATTAAAATTTGTCATTGTTATAAATAAATTAGTTTAAATGTGTGGAAGTACATATTCGTAACACCTTTATAAAATATATTATTTTTACTTTAATGATTATTAGTGTTGTTATTTTATAACCTTTATAATCTCTCAATTATTACTCTATTAGTATTCTTTTGTTGTTGTTACTCTTGATTTTTGGCTTCTCCTATTTTTTAATCCTTGGTTATATATATAGCCTTTGAAAGCTTATATTTATACACAACATGAGATAGTGAATAACAAGATTGTTTCTCCTTATTTATCTCGTGTCTCTTATTTTTCTCTTTTTCTTTTGTGTTTCTCTATTTTATGCTTTGTAATTTAGTTTTTTGCATTTGTTTTATAACACATTATCCACATGAGACATATATTCATATTCTTAACGAGGCATATATTCTTAAGTGGTGAACATCCAATGGGGAGTGTCATGAATAAATTAGTTTAACAGTGTAATTGTTCATATTCTTAACACCGTCATGAATTGTATTATTTCCATCTTAATGACTATTAATCTTGGTATTTTATAACCTTCATAACCTCCCAATTACTATTCTATTGCATTATTTTATTGTTATAACTCTTGACTTTTGACTTCTCCTACTTTATGATCCTTGGCTATATATATGACATTTGAGAGCTTGTATTTATACACAACATGAGGTGGTGAAAAATAAGATTGTTTTTCTCTATTTTATGTGTGACACCCGTTATTCTCCTAACGGGTATTGAGGTAATTAAATTAATTTTTAATGTATAAAAAAAATTGCTTCATTTAAATTTATTTTATAATATTTATTTTTATCTATTTTTAAATTTTCTAAAATTCTCCTATATTTATTTAGTATGATTACTAAAAAGCCTTAGAACTTCTAATAAATCTCAAAAATGTCATATTGGCATTATGTGTGTTAAAGTCTTTAGATGAGACATAAGGATATCTTTTCCAACTACTCTTGACCCTCATTTTCTTTATTTCCTCCGTGACATGCTTCAACATGTCTCCTCTATAATTGTTTCTATCACTTCTTTTCAAAGACTTCATCTTTTCTTCCTTTCTCTTCCACGGTTCCCACACTCTTCTTCTCATTTCTTTGCTGAAGCAAAATACTTAGAGAACTTCTTCAAGGCAGCCATAAAAATCAGCCACCATCACCTCCATTTGAGCAAGAATTTCAGTCATACCGAAGTAAAGGAACCTGTTTTGAAGCCATTTCAAGCTTCCAACTAACCATAATCCGAGGTTAGAATCTTATGAACAAATTTAGTCTTTCATTTATAAATTTTCTTTTATACTAAAGGATTATTCAAATTTGCGTTCTTAAACCTAAGTATATGTTTGTTGCTATTTTGGAGCATATGTATGAAGTCTAAGTGTATATGCCCTAGACAGAAAATTTATATTGTTAAACTTTGTAATACCTCTATGGGCAGTGGTTATTTCTTGAAATTCTAAGATTAAATTAAAATGAATTTTATGAATTGGTTTGCATATTTGAAAAGTAGCATCCTAGGCTTTCTAACGAGCTATCATAAACCTAAATCGGAGTTGTATTTTATTTTCTAAGAATTATTCAATTTTTGTATTGGAAACTAGTAAATCTGCCAGTTTGTTATGGTATACCAGCTGCTAACCTGAACCAAGAACCCATCTTTGCTCACCACCTAATTCTTTAATGTCTTGCAACCTTTCCAATATTATCCTAAGTGATTGATGAATCTTATTAGGGACTAAAACATATAGATTACTTGTTCACATTTTATATTGTGTTAAGACAAAAATTGTTTACTGTGGTATTCAAAAGAGATTTATATAAAAGCTTTAATGGCATACTAGTAAGATAGGTTTACACATGATTTATTTATGGATGTAGTTGTATGTTGTGCTTTAGTTTTAATTGTCCTTATGCACGCCTTAGGATCAAGGGAGTATGGAGCTAACGTTAATTGATTCCAGGATTAAGAGACTGTTGATAAGCTTAAAAGGTAGGGATTCTATTACTCATCTTTTGTGAGGTTTTTATAGAATTAAAATTGATTGTTTTGCCGCAATATATATATATCTATGTTGAACTGATATTATATGATTATCACATATGAAACTATGACATGGACTCGTCTTGTATTGTACGGCGAGGAACATAATGAATTGACACATGTTATAAATTGAGAAGCATGGTTAGGAAAACTAACTCTATTGATAATGATTCAATATAGAGATATTGTGAGACATGAAGAGGGCGACGGTTACGTCCTTGGGCATGAATACCCTAAAAGGTAAAATAGGGGGAAGGCGATGACGCTTCCTTGGGTTGAAAGTCCCAGAACACACTGTACAGGAATCGATTTGGTGAGGACTCGGGGCTTGATGTCCCCTCACCGGAACACCCTTGGAATGTTTATAGGGTGATCAAGTGCGCCCATTTGGGTTTCGATGAGTTGAGTGATACTCAATTTAACATGGATACCTAGGAACAATGATGATTGTTAATATTTGTATAAATGTGTAATTATGACACTTGGTAATGATTAACTACGGTATCCATAAGATGTGATCATAATAAACCTCATAATCTGGAATATGATGTAACTTATTAACCATGCAGGTTTTAATGTGGTAATGATAAAAACCTAAAGGTGAGTAATGGCTTTCTCTACTGAGCATAGTGTTGCTCATTCCCTTATGTTTATATCTTTTCAGGACTCACTAAGTGTGAGGTGGCTACGAGAAATATAGTTGAGGAAGTGATGTAACTATATTACATTGGGACTGCTTCAATCGTTGAGAATGTTCTTCATGATAATGTAAGCATCAATTGTTACTTTCTGTGACTGTATTATAATGTGTTGAGGGTTAAAATGATGATGACAACAGTTTATATTATTAAATTTAAGGTGCTACATTAAAACTGTGGTTTATTTGTCGTTTATATTTTTATTTTTGAGTTGAGAGTTTTCATTTAAGTCCCGGGTAAATTTTATTTTTAAGGTTTTACTTTTATTATTTATTTTTATTTTATCTCATTAAAAACTGTTAACCCCCACATAGGGGCGTTACAGAATTTTTGGTATCAGAGACTAGGTTCGGTTAACCTAGGGAGTGTAGCACCACTTTAAAAAAAATATATTTTTGAGATGGTTTTGAAGCTGAATTTTTATTGTCATCATCAAAATGAACCTTCACATTGATTTATACAGTCTAGAAGGATGTAACATGGAAAGGCCATAGAATGAAAATACTAATGATTATATGAGTACAATAATTACATAGAAGGAAAGTATTAATAGTTATGAGGGAATGATAATTATATGAAATGAGTTTATAAGTAGAATGCTTATGAGAGATTCGTATAATATTAGTATCTATAAGCATATTTAATTCGTATAAACGATGAGAAATTCGTGTAGATACGAGGATTTAAGAGCCTTTTGTCTCGTGAAAAACAATAAGAAATATAAGGCTTGACTTATTGATTTTAAAGTTTGACATAGATATGCCAAATTTTTTCGTAATTGATTCAAACCTAAGTAATGATTATGTGTGGATTCGATGGAGCACATAAGTGTCAATGTCTTTTCTTAAAAGTTCTATATATTTGAGGAATATGATATAAGTTGGGAATCATGGTATTGAATCTTGAGAGAGATAAATGTTAGACTTTTGGTCTATTGAGACTGTGTAAAGTCTAGAATGCATGAATCTCAAAATTGGAATATTTTGTTACGTACATTGTATTTAAGTGTATCAGTGAATCTTTTGGTTACCTAAGGTTTTGTTATATGAGGAAATTATATATTGTATGAGTAGAATTGTGGGGATTGTAGATGTTCTTAAGTAGTAACATCTAGTGTCTTTGTTCATTGATATGGTCTACGTTGAAAGACGTAAATCGTATTGATTTCAAGGTTAGTCGCATTCTAAACCCTTGGTAGTAATGATGATGAATCCATTGATAGATGTTAAGTATTATGAATAACATATGGGTGTATGCATTGTTCAATAAGGTTTTGATTAAAACAAAATCATTTGAGTTGCTGGAAGATTGTGTTGTTATGAAATGATTTTAAATATCATTCAGGAAGATCCTTGTTGTCGTTAAATTAGATTTGTTGTTTATAGTTAACTTTATCTATAGTGGGCTTTGAATTGAGTTTAAGATTCATACAAATTGGTTTTCAATTTTATGTTTGTTATTTAACTCGTTCTAAATGTGTTAAGGCCCGAAACAACCTGACCATTTTCAACTTAGAACATTTGGGCCTAGTTCAAATCTTAAATCAGTTTGATTCACACTGTCTCTCCCACGTGGTCTCTATACGTGTCATATACAGTGGTTTAATCATTGTTTATATATACGTTTACTGTGCATAGGAGCTTATTTCTCCGAGTTCACTTTTTCTCTCTTAATTTGTTATTTTCTCTCTAAATCGCAAATCCTCTTCTTTTTCATTAAAAATTCTTCTTTTTCTCTAAAAGAAGAAGGAATTCTAGGATTCTGCAATTTACTATCTTAATTTTTCCTTTCTATTTACTCTTCTTTCATCTCATCATGGACCCAAAGTACCAACACCTGAGAAAGTATTTCCCATCACTCTCCCAAAAGATTCTTAGAAAGAAATACAAGGCTAGAATTACTCGGTTGTGGATTCTTATGCATTTTGGCATCCCTTGTGATGTGAGAATGTTGATAGAGGGGAAAATCCGTCCGAGTGACTTTAGTCAAGATGTCAGTTTACCAGGAACAGGTACCAGTCGTAGTGCAATGAAAAGAAGAGCTCGTGCCATCGTGGTCACTTGTAACAAATGTGGAAGACAAAATTGTAACGGTAAATGTACTTCACCTGGTTATATGTCTACGAATAGAGAGGATAAAATAAGTTTTTGTAGGGATGGACTTTCAAAGGATAACTTGGATAGCATCCATCCTCCTCTTCACGGTCACCCTAGTGGATATGTTCAAGGAGCTATTTTTAAACTCTGGCCTAAATTTTATACAGAAAGACAACGCCTCAGGAATATGGTATTTCTAGATCCTGTTTGCCAAGCCATAAGAAAACTGGATGGGGAATAAGTTATCGCTCTATAAAGGTTATTTAGTCTTTACTTATTTGAAGCAGTTTTAGCTGATGTTCAACAGTTTGTGTTTTTCTTTTACTCAGAATATTTGCTTTTGTGTTTGAAATAATTGTGATTATTAGATTGATACAGTAAGTGTTAATATCTTATTTAATTTATGATTTTCTTAAATATATATATAATAAAATATATTATCTTATCAGACACGTTACATACGGTACAGTAATATGTTTGAATTTTGAAAAGCTTATCCAGATATTTCAAAAGTTCTACAGTATTTGTCGTTTATATTAAATTTCTAGACTTGGTGTATATTTGTCAAAAAGTCTATAGTTGTGTCAAGAGGGTCTTCTGTCGAATTGTTTTCAATTGTCAAAAGTTATACAATTAGAGTCTAATCTTTTTCAAAAAGTGAATCAGATTTTCTGTAAACTATCAATCACCTTATCTTACTTTCTTATCCGCACAAGATTTTGTTTAAATCTTTGGATTACCTTTTCATTACCTACTCGTCTATCTCTTTAGCCCTTTTTGTATATTTCTCATCTTTAAAATCTCATGTAGAACCCGAAGTCTAAGTGGAGCAGACATTAAGCAACCACTTCTATAAACCAAATATGTCTACCTCCCAGTCCACGAAGAAAATAAAGAATGTCTGTGTCTTTTGTGGTTCCAGCCTTGGAAAAGATAAAGCTTATTTAGAAGCTGCAAATCACTTAGGGCAAGTCCTAGCACACAAGAAGATTAACATAATCTATGGGGGTGGTAGTATAAAAATGATGGTAAATATGGCACTAGCAGCTAGGTCTAGCGACGCTACTGATGTAAGAATTTGGCCTCATATTCCAGTTGAAGGAAACCTTTGTAAGGAAGCCATAGGTAAGGGAGAAGGAGTCAGGAGTATCCCTAAAAATTTTAAAGACATAATCTATAATTCTGATGCTTTTATAGCATTACCTGGTGGTCTAGGTACTCTTGAGGAAATATTTATAGTTGCTTGTGGGCAATTGTTGGGCTTTTATTCCAAACCTTTGGGTCTGCTGAACGTAAAGGGTTTTTATGACGGTCTTTTGAAATTTCTAGATTACGCTGTGGAAGAAAACATCACTACAGAATCGGAGAGACAAATCTTTGTTACTGCTTCAACAGCTGAGGAATTGATAGATAAAATGCAAATCATACATCCAGAATCCGACACTGCAACATCCAAGCTTGAATGGAAAAGGGAAAGCCGGGAGCGGCCAATTGATTTGAATCTCCATCTGTAATCTTTTTGTTTTATCTTTGGCATGTAGGCATGTGTGTCCGTATTTCGTGTGTTACGAATAACCGTTTGCCTTGTATTCTGTGTTTTTTGTGGTACGTCGTTGTTAAATCTTTTAGATTCATTGAGCCTAATGCCGGGATGGCTGGATACGGAGTACTTGATGCTCTCGAAACGCATCCTTCTTAAGGTCCGATCTTTTGTTTATCGATGTTTTTGTATCCTATAAGCATGCATGATATGGATAGCTGGTATACGGAGTGCCTTGTACTCTCGAAACGTATCCGTATTATGTTTGTAATGTGTAATATTTTGTTAATATTATGTGGAAGTACCAGAGTCAGTTATGGGGATATTCCATATGAAATATGAGTATATTAGTTGGGTTGAATGTTTGTGTCATGAGGATAGCTGTTTAATGAAAAATATGTCGGGTATGTTTGCAACCAGAGATTCCGCTTAATATCTCTATGAATAAGTTTAATGTATGGTTTTGAATATAAGTGTTTGTGATATATGTTTTATGATTATGTTTTAGTTTATTAGTTGAGGTATGAAATCAAATATATTTGACTTTTCCTTACTCAAAAAGGAAAAGGAACCTAAAGATGAAGTATATAAAATTTCTCTGGCAATCTCCTTAAATGTGATTGTAAATCACAGTCCATGGACAATGAAGGACTGGAATCATGGTATGGTCAATATGTATGCCTGATCAGATTCTTAGACTATTATACGGTGTTATAAGTTGAAACTTGTCAGAAATACTCTCATTGAGGGATTTAGGAGTAAGATTTATTATGCAAGTAAATAAGCGGAGATACGATGACTTAAATTTGGAGGACAAACAACATTAACGGTTTAGACTCGGAATTGGAATCATAATGGAATTAAAATTTTTACTAGTATTGCTAGAATTGAAATTTCGAGGACGAAATTTCTTTAAGGGGGGTAGAGCTGTGACACCCGTTATTCTCCTAACGGGTATTGAGGTAATTAAATTAATTTTTAATGTATAAAAAAAATTGCTTCATTTAAATTTATTTTATAATATTTATTTTTATCTATTTTTAAATTTTCTAAAATTCTCCTATATTTATTTAGTATGATTACTAAAAAGCCTTAGAACTTCTAATAAATCTCAAAAATGTCATATTGGCATTATGTGTGTTAAAGTCTTTAGATGAGACATAAGGATATCTTTTCCAACTACTCTTGACCCTCATTTTCTTTATTTCCTCCGTGACATGCTTCAACATGTCTCCTCTATAATTGTTTCTATCACTTCTTTTCAAAGACTTCATCTTTTCTTCCTTTCTCTTCCACGGTTCCCACACTCTTCTTCTCATTTCTTTGCTGATGCAAAATACTTAGAGAACTTCTTCAAGGCAGCCATAAAAATCAGCCACCATCACCTCCATTTGAGCAAGAATTTCAGTCATACCGAAGTAAAGGAACCTGTTTTGAAGCCATTTCAAGCTTCCAACTAACCATAATCCGAGGTTAGAATCTTATGAACAAATTTAGTCTTTCATTTATAAATTTTCTTTTATACTAAAGGATTATTCAAATTTGCGTTCTTAAACCTAAGTATATGTTTGTTGCTATTTTGGAGCATATGTATGAAGTCTAAGTGTATATGCCCTAGACAGAAAATTTATATTGTTAAACTTTGTAATACCTCTATGGGCAGTGGTTATTTCTTGAAATTCTAAGATTAAATTAAAATGAATTTTATGAATTGGTTTGCATATTTGAAAAGTAGCATCCTAGGCTTTCTAACGAGCTATCATAAACCTAAATCGGAGTTGTATTTTATTTTCTAAGAATTATTCAATTTTTGTATTGGAAACTAGTAAATCTGCCAGTTTGTTATGGTATACCAGCTGCTAACCTGAACCAAGAACCCATCTTTGCTCACCACCTAATTCTTTAATGTCTTGCAACCTTTCCAATATTATCCTAAGTGATTGATGAATCTTATTAGGGACTAAAACATATAGATTACTTGTTCACATTTTATATTGTGTTAAGACAAAAATTGTTTACTGTGGTATTCAAAAGAGATTTATATAAAAGCTTTAATGGCATACTAGTAAGATAGGTTTACACATGATTTATTTATGGATGTAGTTGTATGTTGTGCTTTAGTTTTAATTGTCCTTATGCACGCCTTAGGATCAAGGGAGTATGGAGCTAACGTTAATTGATTCCAGGATTAAGAGACTGTTGATAAGCTTAAAAGGTAGGGATTCTATTACTCATCTTTTGTGAGGTTTTTATAGAATTAAAATTGATTGTTTTGCCGCAATATATATATATCTATGTTGAACTGATATTATATGATTATCACATATGAAACTATGACATGGACTCGTCTTGTATTGTACGGCGAGGAACATAATGAATTGACACATGTTATAAATTGAGAAGCATGGTTAGGAAAACTAACTCTATTGATAATGATTCAATATAGAGATATTGTGAGACATGAAGAGGGCGACGGTTACGTCCTTGGGCATGAATACCCTAAAAGGTAAAATAGGGGGAAGGCGATGACGCTTCCTTGGGTTGAAAGTCCCAGAACACACTGTACAGGAATCGATTTGGTGAGGACTCGGGGCTTGATGTCCCCTCACCGGAACACCCTTGGAATGTTTATAGGGTGATCAAGTGCGCCCATTTGGGTTTCGATGAGTTGAGTGATACTCAATTTAACATGGATACCTAGGAACAATGATGATTGTTAATATTTGTATAAATGTGTAATTATGACACTTGGTAATGATTAACTACGGTATCCATAAGATGTGATCATAATAAACCTCATAATCTGGAATATGATGTAACTTATTAACCATGCAGGTTTTAATGTGGTAATGATAAAAACCTAAAGGTGAGTAATGGCTTTCTCTACTGAGCATAGTGTTGCTCATTCCCTTATGTTTATATCTTTTCAGGACTCACTAAGTGTGAGGTGGCTACGAGAAATATAGTTGAGGAAGTGATGTAACTATATTACATTGGGACTGCTTCAATCGTTGAGAATGTTCTTCATGATAATGTAAGCATCAATTGTTACTTTCTGTGACTGTATTATAATGTGTTGAGGGTTAAAATGATGATGACAACAGTTTATATTATTAAATTTAAGGTGCTACATTAAAACTGTGGTTTATTTGTCGTTTATATTTTTATTTTTGAGTTGAGAGTTTTCATTTAAGTCCCGGGCAAATTTTATTTTTAAGGTTTTACTTTTATTATTTATTTTTATTTTATCTCATTAAAAACTGTTAACCCCCACATAGGGGCGTTACATTATGCCTTACAATTTAGTTTTTTTTGTATTTGTTTTATAATAGTTATCACCTAATTTTTTTTTTTTTGGAACAAAAGGTTCACCATTGTGATACAAAAAAGAAATGATATCATATCTAAGGTGTTTGGAAGAGTAGATCAAACTAATAGTTTGAATTGTAAACAGTGTAAAACTCTCGTATACTACAACAAAAGGGTATAGCATAGAACTCTCAATGCTATAGTTCTCAGACCCAAACTGATGGCTTAAACTACTCTCCTAAACATCCTAATCATTCATTAAAATTTTTTCAGTTTTTTTTTATAGATGACAGCTACTATCCTACTAATATATATGTATGTTTTTTCTAACGGTTTTAATCGGTTTTTTAATTGTTATTTAATAGCTGAAAAATATAAGTATTAAAGAGTGTAATTAATTATTCTATGTATAACGCCGATTGACGAGGCTATCTTGATTGGCGTTAAGATATTTAGTGAGTGTATGAGTAACTTTTTATGTATTAGCCATTAAGACGCAATTAAAAAATTCATAATTCACCTTATGAATGAAGACGTCTTAAGTCCGACATTGTAACTACATTCTTTGGATCTTTGTACAACAAAACCGGTCTCTATTGATAATGTATATTCTTAAATATAAGATATGATTAAAATTTTATATTAAAATAAAAAAAAGTATGCAAAGTTGACACAATTAGATACAACGATTGTTGAGGGTAAGCTCGACGCCACCACCGATGACACTAACTTTGGTGGTCGACAGATAAGCTCGACAGACATTAGGGGCTATTGTCTGACCCGACGACTTATACTTCTTCTCAAGGTGCCTTCCATTTATCCTAGGGCACGCCCCCAAGAGGACTACCACCTCAGGGATGTACGGTAGCTCGGGTCGGACCACGTTATTCATAAGGATACGTCACTGCCCATCCTTGTAGGCCAACACCAGGCAAACGTGTTGCCGTCCGATAGAGTCCAATCCATTGGGCGATGGACGCGACACTTGTCACTCACTGTTTGATACACTTTGATGTGACACCTGGGTAATGGGCAAAACCCATCTTGCACCCGATCCAGCTAGTGGCCTATAAATAGGATGCATTAAAGACGTTTTAGAGAGAGAGACTTCTTCACACTTAATTAGCTGCCGACCTCTGTCGAGCAATACTTGCCTTGAGCATCGAAGAGCCCTTGTCTATTGACTAATCCCATTTCTCCAAATCATCCTTCTCGCAAGTACACATTCCCGGTCAGGGGCAAGCCTAAGAAGAGGTCAGAACGTGCACAGTTGCACGTGGGTGTTGATCCGACGCCGGACAACGGTAAGCATCAACATTTTGGCGCTAGAAGGAGGGCCGAATGCGCCTAACTCACAAGTTATTATACCTCGGATTCCCGAGATGACGACACGAGGTAACGCAAGAGACGATACCGCCTGGCAGGAGGGATCAGGCGATGCAAGGTATAGGCAACCGGCTACAGCCCGGCCTAGGGGACGTCCTCGGACCGCGAGATCTCGGTCCGAGGGGCAAGGAAGCACGGTTAGGGTCGAGCCGGTAGAGGCCCGAGCCGCCCAAGATCTGATCCGAGAGCTTACAGATGCGGTCCGGATCCTAACTCAGCAGCTCGCACAGCAAGCTCAACGACAAGCTGCACCAGCTCTGCCTCTTCCGGCCCAAGATGACTAGGCTGGAAGTCGGGTTGAACGAAGTGCAGCAAACCCACAGCAAAGCCGATCCGAGCCGTCTGTGGGATCCACTAGGGGAATTCCAGCTGACAACAGACAAGTTCAAGAACACCGTGTGGGTCGCCAAGCGGCTCGTGCCCCTTCACCACAAGGCTCCCGAGCCTCGGTATTTGACCGGCTCGGGTCTCAAGGAATCAACCGAAATCGTTAAGTCAGGGCTGGAGGCCGTGCGGTGGATGGAGTACCCTATCGGGTCGAATTGCCCGAAGATACCAATAGCCGTCAGTTCCGGGCACTGCAGCGACAGATCGATGAGATCCGGAATCGTAGATTCAGTCTAGATGAAATTGGAGCTCAGGACCCGCCTTTCCCGGATCACATAATGCGGGCGCCTATGCCGCCAAAATTCAAAGTCCTGCAGATCAAGCCTTATGATGGAGCCACTGACGCTGATGAGCACGCCGAACTTTTTCAGGGACACATGCTGCTGCAGAACGCCAACGATGCTGCGATGTGTAAAGCTTTCTCACTTACTCTTACAGGCCCTGCCTGGCAATGGTTTCGACGACTCAAACCCGGGTCGATTTCTTCTTTTCGGCATTTAGCCGATGCCTTCTCCTCAGCATTCTCTACAACCAAGACGCGGAGGAAAGAAATAACTTGCCTGTATGTCGTCAAGCAGGGAGACGACAGTGTCAGGGATTATATTAACCGGTTTACCCAGGCAGCTCTCGAGGTCAAGCACGTCGAAGACGAGACCCTCAAACATATTTTTGTAGGGGGCCTCCGAGACGAGAAGCTGACATGGTCCTTGGCCTTTGAGCAGCCAAACACGTTTTCGCAAATGCTCGGGTATGCCCAGAGACACGCGGACGCTGCCGAGTACATGAAGAGCCGCCAGGAAGAGGTTGGCCCGAGCGGAACAAAAAAGGATAAGAAGCAGAAAAAGGCGCCGGAACAGGGCAGCACCGAGCGTGCAAAGAAACAGAAGAAAGAGAAAGCTGATAAGCCAAAGGGGCCAACCAGCAAGTTTCAGAACTACACACCCCTGGTGGCAACCATCGATGAGGTGCTCGCCCAGGTTGGCGACAAGAATTTGCTGACACCACCGCCGAAGCTCCGAGGCAGCAGGGTGAAGCGTGACCAGTCGAAGTGTTGCCAATTTCACAAAGACGTGGGGCATACTACCCGAGAATGCATCCAGCTGAAGGACCAGATAGAAAGGTTGGTCCAAGAAGGTCTGTTACAGGAATTTGTGGAACGAGCTATAGCCCCGAGGACAACCTCTAGAAGGAACGACTCGTCAGGCCGAGACGTACAAAGCCGACCCAGGATCGATAGTGGGAACGCCCCGGAACCCCCGAATATTGTACATACGATATTCGACGGGCCTGTCACTGGGGACACGTTGAGTGGGCGGCGATCCTACGTCAGAGAAGCTCGACGGGTCGAACGGGGTGAATTCATAAATGTGTCCGAGCACATCAACAAGATATGCCGCCAAGAAGACACCCCGATCACCTTCACCGAAGAAGAAGCGGACCGATTAATGCATCCTCATAACGATGCCCTGGTTTACGAACTGCCTATCACCAACAATATTGTACGGCGTGTCTTAGTTGACAACGGCAGTTCGGCAGACACCCTCTTTAAGCAGGCGTTCGACAAGTTGAAGATAAGCAACGCGCCTTTGGTCTCGGTTCGGACTCCACTTTTTGGCTTCACTGGTGAATGTGTCCGGGCAACCGGGAAGGTCAGCCTCCCTGTAACTTTCGAAGAAGGAGCCGCGAGGGTCACTCGGGTTGTCGACTTTTTAGTCATTGATAAACCCTCCCAGTACAACATCATCATCGGCCGGCCGACCCTGAATGGATTAAAGGCCGTGGTTTCGACATATCACCTGGCGATGAAGTTCCCAACCGATGGTGGTGTTGGAGTGATCCGTTCATCCTAGATGGACTCCCGGGCTTGCTATGTAAATGCAGTCCAGGCAGCCTCAGCTCAGCAACATGGAATCCTAGCCGTTCATTCGGTCGATGAGACCGATCTCCCGATCGATCAGGCGTCGAAGATGCTCGCAGACCTGGATCCTAGGTTGCCCGAGGAAGAGGTAAGGGGTACCCCGGTCGAAGACTTGGTGCCGTTCTCTCTGGACCCCGAAAGGCCAGAGCGCACAGTCCAACTCGGATCACAGTTACAACCTGAGATCCAGGCCGACCTGCAATCCCTTCTTTCCGAATACCAAGACGTTTTTGCATGGTCCCATGAAGACATGCCCGGAATAGATCCGAGCGTCATCAGCCAACGGCCCAACTTCCAACCTAACCACAAGCCGGTGATACAAAAACGAAGGGCCTTTAATCCAGAGAGATATGCTGCGATCAACGATGAAGTCCAGAAGCTCCTGAAGGCTGGGTTTATTAGAGAAGTCAAATACCCTGAATGGTTAGCAAATGTCGTCCTCGTCAAAAAGGCGAACAGCAAGTGGCAGGTCTGCATTGACTATACCGATCTTAACAAGACCTGCCCGAAGGACTGCTTCTCACTTCCTCGGATAGACCAGCTCGTTGATGCCACAGCCGGCCACGAGCTATTGAGCTTTATGGACGCATACTCTGGATATAATCAGATAAGAATGGCCGAAGAAGACCAAGTCAAAACCTCGTTTATTACTGACCAGGGCTTGTACTGTTACGTTGTAATGCCGTTTGGTCTCAAGAATGCCGGAGCTACTTATCAACGCCTTGTTAACAAAATGTTTGCTCGACTGATCGGGAAAACTATGGAGGTCTACGTGGACGACATGTTAGTAAAATCCGTCCAAGCGAAGGACCACATGGCCGACCTCCGAGCTAGCTTTGACATTCTCCGGGAGTATGGGATGAAACTCAACCCGGCAAAATGCGCTTTCAGCGTCGGCTCAGGTAAATTCCTCAGATTTTTGGTTAACCGACGAGGAATCGAGGTCAACCCGTCAAAGGCCCAGGCAATTATAGACATGCATTCTCCTCGGACAGTGAAAGACGTGCAAAGGCTTACTGGCATGGTGGCCGCCTTGTCAAGATTTGTCTCCCGGGCTACCGACAAGTGTCACCCTTTTTTTAAGGCACTTAAGGGGAGGTTTGAGTGGAGCAGAGAATGTGAGGATGCCTTCCAAGACTTAAAAACTTACCTAGCCACACCCCCGCTCCTGTCCAAACCTTTGCCCGGTGAGGTTTTAACAGCTTATTTGGCCGTCTCGGAGAAGACTGTCAGCTCGGTATTAGTCCAAGATGAGAACGGGATCCAGAGGCCGGTTTACTATACCAGCCACAGGTTCCAAGGTGCCGAGGAGCGGTACTCCCCATTGGAGAAACTGGCCTTTGCCTTAATAATATCAGTCCGGAAGCTACGACCATATTACCAAGGCCATACCGTCAAGATCCCGACCAAGTTCCCTCTCCGGCAAGTTTTACAGAGCCCAGAAATATCAGGTCGGATGGCCAAGTGGTCGGTTGAACTGGGCCAATATGATGTACATTTTGTGCCAAGAACGGCAATAAAGGCTCAAGTTCTGGCGGATTTCCTTGCCGAATTTACAGAGGCCGAAAAAGTGGCTCCCTTAATTGAGAAATCAGCTGTCGAAGAGCCTGATACAGCTACCTGCAGTGAACAAGGCCTTTCCCCGGAGCAAAACTGGAAACTACACGTCGACGGCTCAACCTGTGTCGACGGGTAGGGGGTTGGCTTGATTCTAACAAGCCCCGACGGGTATAAGGTCATTTATGCCCTTCGATTTGATTTCAAGACCTCTAATAACGAAGTAGAGTACTAAGCTTTGCTAGCCGGACTACGAATTGCCCGAGACCTTGGAGTCGATCACTTGACCGTCTATAGTGACTCGATGCTAGTGGTGCAGCAAGTCACTGGAGGGTTTCAGGCCCGGGCAGAATCGATGGCGGCATATTTAAAGGAAGCGAAACAGTTGCTAGGGCAATTTAAGTCCTATACTTTCAAACAAATCCCTCGATCCGAGAACGTGGAAGCCGACGTCCTTGCCCGACTGGCTTCTGGGATGGGTGGAATAGACTCGATGTCCGTTCCCATCGAAAGACTCTCCGGACCAAGTATTAATAAAGAGGTCATGAACCTGGCTGCGGAGCCGACATGTACATGGACGGACCCGATCATCCGATACCTGACCATAGCCGAATTACCCGACGATCGGGAAGAAGCACGTCGGATACGTAACAGCTCGGCCCGGTATTCGATGATTGGGGGAAAGTTGTACCGACGCGGCTACACGATGCCATGCCTAAGATGTTTAGACCCCAAGGAGGCCGAATATTTAATGAAGGAGATCCATGAAGGCCTTTGTGGCAATCACTCTGGTGGACGCTCCTTGGCCCAGAAATGCCTGCAGCAGGGTTACTACTGGCCCATTATGCAGCAAGATTGTGGAAGCTTTGCACGAAAATGCCTTAAATGCCAGCAATTTGCTAGGGCGCTAAGTTCACACGCCGAGCCACTTAATCCGGTAATTTCGGGATGGCCATTTGCAAAGTGGGCCATCGACTTGATCGGACCTCTCCCGCCGGCCCGCTCACAATTCAGATACTGTATCGTCGCTATAGACTATCTCACGAAGTGGATCGAAGTTGAGCCTTGTGCCAACATGATCGAAGCCAAGTGCACCAACTTTGTATGGAAAAATATCATTTGCTGGTTTGGAATCCCGCACACTATTGTGACTGACAATGCCAAACAGTTTGACTCCTCGGGATTACGTCATCTGTGCGAGAAGCTCGGCATTAAGAAAGTTTTCTCCTCCCCAAGCTATCCACAGAGTAACGGCCAGGTTGAGGCCGTGAACAAGACAATCAAGGATAACCTGAAGAAGAAACTCGAGGGGCTTAAGGGTGCATGGATTGACGAACTACCCCAAGTGCTCTGGGCATACCGAACCACTACACGAGCTGCGACTGGCGAAACACCGTTCTCCCTGGTTTACGGGGCAGAGGCTGTAATCCCTACCGAGGTAGGGTTACCGAGCTTAAGGGTTGAGCAATACGAAGAAACACTGAATGCGAAGCTCATGTTGAACGAGCTCGATCTACTTGAAGAAAAAAGGAACTGGGCATCAATTCGTAACGCAGCTCGAAACCAGGTTGTAGCTCGGTATTACAATAAAAGGGTTCAACCGAGAAGCTTTAAAGTTGGTGACTTAGTGATGAAGAAGGTCACAGTTCAACAACCCGGTCTCGGGTCCTTTGGTCCGAAGTGGGAAGGTCCTTTTAAAGTCGAAGGTGTCGTGCGACCAGGCACTTACAGGTTGACTGATACGGAGGGGAATCAGCTCGGGCATTCATGGAATGCCGAGCTCTTAAAAAGATTCTATTTTTTTAAAAAAAAGAGATCAGAGCCAGACTCCTTTTTTGATCTCTGGCCACAATTCTTTTGTAACTGGGCCTGCTGAGCAGGGCTAGAAAAATCCATGTAAATATTACATTAATGGAGCACAACTTTCCTAATCTCATTCCACCTGAGCAATGTCTTTCAGGGAAGAGTATGTCTAAAATGCCACAACTCCAGCTCGAAAGACATGATGTTGACTCCCCATCAAGGGAGTCATCCTCGTCAAACCAGACAGGGGGCAAACCTTTAAGTTGCTCGGCACATTTACGTGTCCGATTAGTCCTATACTTGTACAGTTTCTTTAAAACTTTAACAAGTCTACGGGGGGCAACAGGGTAAGGGTAGCTATACGCCGTTTATATTCTACCCGACCGAGATCAGTAACCTAAATTTGCCTGGATAACTAAGCAGACAAGGATAACTACTCGGAGTGACCGAGAACAAAAGTGCTCGGATTAACTGAGACCAGAGGTATCATAAAAACTCTGCTCGGACGACTGTCCAGCCTGGGATCCTCCCCGAGAAGTGCCTAACTTTGAAAATTACGTGGGGTGTAAAACAAAACAACCAAATTACACGTAAGAAAAAGTGGGCGCAAAACGGGAAAATATAAAATGTTTTAATTTTATTTATTGGGAGGGTACTAGGAAACCGGGCACCTCCCTAGCCCGATTACAAAAGGGGAAAAAGAAGAAAGGATTAATCAGTCTGGGCCTCGCCCCCGGCCAAGTTGTCGTCCTGGCCTCCCTCGGCAGCCTGCACATCCCCGTCATCATCACCGTCCACAACGACGACCTCCTCCTCAACATCCCGCTGTTGCTCGGCATCACCTTGGTCCAGCTTGGCGATGACCGACCAGTCGAATCTGGCCGCCTCGGGATGCTTTTCGATCAGATGGTCACGGAGGTCCGCCATTCCGTCGAAGTAGAGATCGGTATATTCCGGGGATGACTTAAACTCCTCGACCGCAGCGGCTAAGCGGTCGGGGAAACCGGCCACAAATTGCTGGTGCTCGGCTTGCAGGGTTGCCAGCTGCCCCTCTAGCCGTGCAGCTTTATTCTCTAGCCAAGCGGCTTTATCCTCCGCTTCCTTGAGGCGCCTAGACATGTCCTCGACCTCGGACTTTGCCTTTCGAGCTTCCTCCTTAGCTTGATCTAGCTTAATGTTCTTATCATTGAGCTCTCTATCGAAGTCCATCTTCAGCAAGAGGGTCTTCTTGTGCCTCTCTTTCTCCTTGTGGATCTCCCTCATCCCGATAGAGTGCACCATATGCACAATAGCGCTTGACTGTGAAAATTACAAGGGGTTAGTCCTTGGCAATGTTGCAGAAAGTCATCAGAACTATTGATTAGCTCAGATACTTACTGAGGCAGTCGCTCGGAGGGCCATGTTGCACAAGTCCTGGAAGTCCTCGCCCCGGATGTTCATAAAGAAGTCATCCGGGGGAGCCACGTCTCTGAGGCGCTCGAGAAGCATGCCGCGGTAGTCCAGGCGGCTCCTCTGCAGGTCCTCGGAAGAACCTCTAGCGGCCTCGCCTGCTCGGCCGACCTTTGGTGAGGCCCTTATCGGCAGTGGCGGAGGTGGTGGAACTTGGACTGACGAAGAAGTCTGCCCGGTACGTGTCGGGGGCTCGGGCACTGGCGTTCGCTTGCGTTTTCTGCCAGCATCGACAGCTTTGCCCTTGCCCTTCCTCTGGCTTGCCATCTGGGCGAGCCTGCCAGCACGGGAGGTCGGTGCGGTCATTTCTGCACAAAGAAAATTGAAGTCAAGAGAAGGTCGGAATAAAAAGGGGCGACTATAAATAAGGTTCTAGGCTGACCTCCGATCCGGAGTTGGCCCGACGGGTATAGGAGCCTAACTACGCCCTCGAGGTCCTCGTCGGCTACAGGTGGCCCCGCATCGAAGGAGCCACTAGACGAGTCCTCGGTACTGGACGAAGAAGGCTCCCTCGTCGGCCACCCGGACCGGGAAGTGCTTGGCCCTGGAAGGTCCGCGTCACTCAGGCGGGCAACTGTAACCTGCCCGGCTTCCCGGGCAGGACGCCCAGCTCAGGGAAGACTGCTGGACTCCCCGAACCAGCCGTATCTGGATAGAGTGTCCTTTCTCAGAAGAAAGGACTATTGCCTGTGTCACAACCCGCCTTTTCGGGCTGTGATTAAACTCTTTCTTAATTACTTTAGGGCAAAAATTTAGGAATTTTTTTTTTTATACAAATACTGTACATATATTGTTTAATAACCTTTGAGATACATACATATACTTGTGTTTACATAACCATCATTTTCTTACAATATATGTACAGTATTTGTATAAAAAAAAAATTCCTAAATTTTTGCCCTAAAGTAATTAAGAAAGAGTTTAATCACAGCCCGAAAAGGCGGGTTGTGACAGCCTGGACGACTCTGGCTTTTCAAACAGCTCGTCCACGACCTTTATTACGCGGCTCGGTGCCCAAGGACGCTTGGTCCAGACGTGCCCCTGCTCAAATGACCTCGGCACTTGTTCATCCTCGGGGATAACTTCACCGGCTCAGGCTAAAAAGTTCCCCCCGACGTAGAACCATTCGTACTTCCATAGCTTGTCCGAGTCGGGGTTGCCCAAAATAAAGTCCTTTCTAAAGCCGGTGAAGTAGTACCAGCCGGACTGCCGAGGAAGCTTCTTCATCTTGAATACTTACTTGAAGGCATCCAGCGGCATCTCAGTACTCCGGTGGTACTTCCACAAAATATACATCCCGATCAGTGACCTATAGCTGTTCGGGTTTAATTGTGCCGGGCACACATTAAAGTCATTAAGTGCCCGGCAGAGAAAGCGGTGCAGTGGAAGGCGCAGCCCGGCCTTGAAGAATTTGGCGTAAAGCGTGATAAATCCTTCCGGCGTGTCTAAAGGTGAGTCTCCCTCATTGGGAACAGCGAGAACCACATCGGCAGGAATGCCATACTCATCGCGTAGAGTCTCTAACCGCGACTCTGTGATGGCGCTTGTATAACTCGCCGCTGAGGTTTGCTCGGGGCGGCTTATCCGATATGCCGTAACGCCCTGCACGCGGGTGGCCTGTACCTCCTGCTCTATCTCCGGCTGCTCTGCCCTTGTCTCCTCGGCTGCGTGCTCCTCATCGGAGACATCAACCGTAATCACCCCCGCGACTTGGACGGGGGCTCTTGCACTCCGACCAGAGGTGCTCGGAGCATCCTCCTGGGCCTGAAACTCGGTCCTCTCCCTTGGAAAAACTCGGGAAGAACCCGCTGTCGCCGCCCCTATATAAGGGTCTTGTTCCCTGGACGGCCTGATAAGCTTGCGCCCGCCCAGCATATTCAAAAACTCCTGCTCTGGCATGGTCTGGGAATCGACCCTTAGGATCTGCTCTAGCCGACTGGCCCCGTCCCGTCTTTGGGACGCCACCTCGGTGTCAGATTGGGTCGAAAAAGAGCTACTGCTCTCCTCGCTACTTTCCGACCATGAAACCTCCACGTTCTGTGAGTCAGACAAATCACTCATTTTCGCTCGGGAAATTACCTGCTCGGGTTCTTGGTTGCTCGGATGATGTGATCCTCGGCTATACTACTTGAGCTCGGCAGCTAAAATTTTTCGGTCGAAAGATTTCTGAAAATGAAGTGCAAATTATGAAGGAAGGGGACCCTATTTATAGCCATTTTAAGCGAAAAATTCGAGCGCAAAAACCCAAAAGGCGCATTTAATACGCCTGACAGCCGCACAGACGGCTACAACGCGACACGCGTCCCCCGTCTGATCCGCGCGTCTTTTCACCTCACCCCGCTTCTAAGTGTCGTTTGGTCTTCCTACTTTGAGCCGACCTCACCCACTCGGTATAGTCCACCCGGCCGAACACCGACCAGGTGAACTGGAGGGCTAATGTTGAGGGTAAGCTCGGCGCCACCACCGATGACACTAACTTTGGTGGTCGACAGATAAGCTCGACAGACATTAAGGGCTACTGTCTGACCTGATGACTTATACTTCTTCCCGAGGTGCCTTTCATTTATCCTAGGGCACGCCCCCAAGAGGACTGCCACCTCGGGGATGTACATTAGCTCGGGTCGGACCACGTTATTCATAAGGATACGTCACTGCCTATCCTTGTAGGCCAACACCAGGCAAACGTGCTGTCGTCAGATAGAGTCCAATCCATTGGGCGATGGACGCGACACTTGTCACTCACTGCTTGATACACTTTGATGTGACACCTGGGTAATGGGCAAAACCCATCTTGCACCCGATCCAGCTGGTGGCCTATAAATAGGATGCATTAAAGACGTTTTAGAGAGAGAGACTTCTTCACACTTAATTAGCTGCCGACCTCTGTCGAGCAATACTTGCCTTGAGCATCAGAGAGCTCTTGTCTATTGACTAATCCCATTTCTCCAAATCATCCTTCTCGCAGGTACACATTCCCGGTCAGGGGCAAGCCTAAGAAGAGGTCAGAACGTGCACAGCTGCACGTGGGTGTTGATCCGACGCCGGACAACGGTAAGCATCAACAACGATATAAAACAAAATCTTACCAATAAAACCTGTATATGGATTTGTTTTTAATGGTTCCGTTTCCAATGGTTATATTTTCATTAAAGATATATTATAACAACAATTGATGATATGGTATGATAGTAATTTAATCACATTAATTATTATTAACTTTGTTAGTCAACCATCCACATCGTTACAACTGCTAGATTTATATCAAACGGCTAAAATAACAGTGTCTATAAAAAAATAACCACTAAAACCACACCCATATAAATTCATATACCATTGCTCACTTTTCTTTATTTAACATTCAGATATTGTCAAGTTTAAAAGAGGTCATTAGTAGGAAACTAATTATAGGAGTGAACATCGGGGGTGGGTTGGGTGGATTTTAAGAATTTTTTAACCCACTCAATCAGAGTTTGGGTGTGTTGATTTTAAATCTAATCCACCCAATGACCCAAACTTTAAAAGCATCCCAATGAAAGTTCGGGTGGATTGGATAGGTTGATCGAATTGAGCATTATAAATATTAAAAAAAAATCAAACTAATAATTTACCAAAACAAGAAATATATAAAGAAAAAACTAAAACTTATTACATATGGATGTGTAACAAAGCTCAAATATATAAGTCATATCTAATAAATAAAACATAATAAAAACTAAGAAAATAATATTTTTTTAGTCAATAAACATCACCCACAACTAACATGTTTCACAATTACTAATCTCCAACTTTGAGAATCTCCATTCAAACATTCTCTATCCGCAATGCAAGATCTATTAAGTAGCATAAAACATAATAACTTTTCAAATAATTAATGTAAAATATATCTTATAAAATAAGATATGATAAATGTATTACCTGGTACAATTTCTTTAGATTCTTCCAAGATTTGTACTTCATCCATGAATTCTCTAAACTCTACGGGCTCCTGCTCCTCAAACATTAACAAATTCTTTGAACAAATCAAACCCTCAGCCATCAAAGTCTTTTTTATTATTATTTTTTTAAGAGATTATGTGGTTTAGTATGTAATTATTAATAAAGTATAAAGTAAAAAACTAAAAGACTAGAACCAATGAGAACAGGTCTTTATAAACTATGTTACTATAAATAAAGGTTTTTTTTTAATATAACATTATATTAAATTTACAATATATAAAATAAATATAATATATATTTTTATATTCAGTAGGTTCGGATTATCTCATATTGTGAAAAACTTAATCCAAACCCACTCAATGAAAAATCAGATTGGGTGAATTAATAAAAATTTTTATTCAGACTCGTTGGATTCGGATTATGTCAGATTTTATTGGATTTGTTAAATCATATTAGTTGTGTAACGACCTTGAGTGAAGGTTAACAGTATTTAATAAATTAAATAAAGATAAAAAAAATAAAACTTCAAAAATAAAGTTACCTAGGACTTAAATGAAAACTCTTAAATTAAATAAAAATATAAACAATAAATAAATCACAGTTTAATATAACACCTTAAATTTAATAATAAAAAATAGTCTCATCATCATTTCAACCCTCAACATATCTTAATACAGTCACTGAAAGTAACATACGATGCTTACATTATTATGAATGACGTTCTTTAACAAATGAAGCAATTCCAACGTACACAGCTATATAGCTTCCTCAACCATGTTTCTTATTACCACCTTATACATTGTTAGTCTTGAAAAGATAAAAATATAGAGGAATGGGAGACAACATGCTCAATAGAGAAAATCATTACTCACCTTTAGGTTTTTATCATTACCATATCAAAACCTGCATGGTTAGTTAGTTCTCCTTCATTATTTATCTTATGAAATTCATTATGATCATATTCCATTGATACCTTACATTAATCATTACATATACATATTTACAAATATTAAAGTTCATCAGTATTCTTAGGTATCTACGTTCTAATAGAGTATTCATCACTCAACTCAATAAAACCCAAATGGGCGTGCTTGATCACCCTACAAACATTCCAAGGGTGTTATAGGAAGGGGATATCAAGCCCAGCCCCCAATCCTCACTAAGTTGATTACTGTACAATGCGTTACGGGACTTTTGACACAAGAGAGCGCCATCGGCTCCCCCTGTTTTACCTTTTAGGGTATTCGTGCCCAATGACGTAACCGTCGCCCTCTTTACGTCTACATCTATAATCTTTCATTATTTATAGAATCAGTTTTTCTAACCATGCATTCTCAATTTCAACAACATATGACAAAATTAATATATTCCTTGCTGTCCAATACAAGACGAATTCATCTTTATGTTATGAGTAATAATCATATACTTTCTAAATATCATATACATATCTTTCAATGTAAAACAATCAAGCTTTAATTCATCAAAACCTCATAAAAGATGAATAATAGAATCCCTACCTCTTGGCGAATACCATGCTGATAACTTCAAGCTCACAATACTAAGTTTACCACGTAAGTTTCAAGTATTTTGTTATCCTACGACGTATAAAATAACCATACTTTAACTAAATTTCTAATCCGTAATCATATTGATTACCATTTATTCTTATTAGTGTGACATAATCATTTTTATGAAATCTTTGGAGCATTTGGTAACCCAAAACGATGAAAAACAAGTGTGTTTGGAATGCCCGATTGGCCTATCGATTAACTATTTTGGTCTTCCGAATAAAACTATTGTTTTTAGGCTCTCTGCCGTCCTACCGGTATCCTTCATCAGCTTGCTGAACTTAACAGTTTCTGGAAATCTACTTTTTAAGTTTCAAAGGTTTCAACAAGAGAGAATTATTTCTGAGTGAAATGAAGGAAATGAATGATTGGGAGTAGGTGAGTGAGTCTCCTCCAAAGACTTTTAGATACAAAATGTCAAAATTACATTTTCGTAAATAATTAAAAGTTTCAAGGCGTTTCGGTAAATATATTAAACAGGTATAGAAAAAATTTAAAAAATTGAAAAATAAATAGAAATGAATAATATAAATTAGACTTTAAATGAAACAAATTTTAATTAATATATTAATAATTAATTTAATTATTATAATACCTATTAAAAAAATAATAGGCATCACAAGTTGGATCGTTGGATTTTTTGTTCGCTCCTACCAATTACATCAGCAAACGAGAACGATCATTGCAATAGCACAAGGACAATGATCAGTTCATAACTGACATACAGAACACGCATGTAGAAATATAATCTTGTTTGAAGAATTCTCCATAGATTCGTATAAATATTTCTTAAATTCTTATTATTAAACCAATTTATATCAATTTGCACTATAAAGCAAGTAAGTTGTTTCACATCTTTTCGCTATATCAACCATTGCTGCATTTGAAAAAGCCTAGAACTTGATTCAATTATTGTGATTTTATAAATCTTCGATGACAATACAGCTAAAGTCAATAGTGTTAAAATAATTCCTATATGTTCTTCTAACTACCGTTGCAATTTCGACATGGTACCCGGACTATAATTGCAAATGTGTTAAACGCCATTAATATATATATTTTTTTATATCAACGCTACGGTCCATCAAAAAAATATTGGTCTTACATGTAGATATAGGTTGAATATGATGTAATATAATATAAAAAAATACATATTATGTTATATTTTTAAAAATTATGTTTATTTATATCATATTATTATTTATATGTTATATTAAATTGTGCCAAAAAAATTATATGTAGCATTTATAAAAATTCCTCTATAATATATTTATCATACACATGAAAAAAAAAGCCCACATTTAGTATTGTTCTAAAAGTCAGATAATTTTCATAATGTTAATATGGATAAAATATGATAAAAGAAAGACATTATTAAGAAAATAAAGAATCATTTTTGTTTTTGGCTTTTTGCTTGAAAAGTACCCCACTCTTCCCAAGATTCGCTCTTGGGTCTCTAACCCTTAGATGTCCCATCCCAACCACAGATAATCCTAATGGTTGTCCATCACCTGTTTATCCATATTAGCACATAAAACTATGTTCTGTTCATAAAATAATATTTATATGGAAAACAAAAGACAAATCCTAACATTTTTAGCAAACTTAAAGACGTGAACAACACTTATGTTTGAAGGTTTTACCAAAAGTGAAACATTGTTGCTGGCATTGTTTGAACTAAAAAAATTTTAAATGTGAGGCTTAAAATGCACTCTAAATTGGTTTTTATATGTACAATTAAAGTGTAAAATTGAACAAAGAATAAAATTTAAATTTGTGTTTAGATGCTTGTAGAGAGCAAAGTGAATACACTAATTTTCACTACTCAAAAAGGTTTGAATTGTTTAAAAAGAGCGAGAGGTAAATTCTAAATTGAGTATTTTAAACTAATGTAGCTCAGCTTGACTTGTCCAAACAAACTTATTATCAACCGGCCAAACACCGTATGAGTTGTGCTCAGTATTTGAAAATTGAACTGTTCAAATTGATAAATGGTGAACCAGACAGAGAATTATTTCTTCTTAAGATGAAGAAACACATATTAATATTAGATTTTTTAACGCTTTTTTTTTTTTTCAAAATTTTTAAGTTTTGACCTTTTGTTTCCCAAAATTTTAATTTTTACAGTTTATCTAACTTGCTAAATTGCAAGGTGTCCCTTTTTTTATTAATCTATTCTGGGTCGAATTTGGATATTAATCTGGAGGTTTGAGTTGATTTATCTTAGGGTTTAAATTGAGGTACGGAAATTTTTGGTTGAAGGTGTATTTTTACCTCCTCATGTGTGGTTGATTATTTTGTTCACCAGTCACATTACAACTATCTTGTACGTTAGAGTTGTAAGTCTCAAGAAGTAAATTTTCAAGCTAAATTAAAAAAATCTTAACATGCTGTTTGAGAGCCACAGTTAAAATTATGCTTTTATAGTTTAACTAATAAGGTGTTTGAAAAGTATAGTACAAAATTAATTTTGATTAAAAACATTATAGCATATAAGAGTTTTACATTGTAGCTAACTTTTTCTTAACACTGTAGTATGTATGAGTTTTACATCGTAGCAATTAAAAGTTTTAATTGAGACTAAAATTGTCAAACACGTTATAAAATTTCAATAATGTTTTCTCTTATATGTTACAGTATTTTCAGTTTAAACTTTTATTTAAAATTTTAATTGAAACTATAATTTTAAATTTAAAAAATATAATATGTAAAATTTTATAATGTAGTAATTTATTGTAACATATAAAAAAGTTGTTTATAAGTTGAAACCAGGTTGGAGTTGGTTTTCCAAACAACCTAGTTTCACCTTATTTATAATTTTATTTTGGAATTGGAGGCAAAAGGTGCAAATTAGAGGGGGTGTCGTGTAGTAGACGAGTGGTGAAGGCGCGTAGAAGAGACGGCTCGGCCGAGAGCTACCAATAACACCGCTTGAGCCAGTCCAACACGCTACCAAATGCCTAAACCAACGAAACCTCCTGAGCCCCTTCGCTCTCGGCCTAACCAAAACCACCCTCCTCTCTCTCTCCTTTTTCTCTCTCTAAGCCCCACCCTCGCCTGAACCTCCACACCCTCAATGCAATTTTACTCCGCCTGAACCTCCACACCCTCAATGCAATTTTACTCCTTCCCCATTATATCACTACCGTTTTCCCTTTAGCTTCTTCATTCCAAATTGGCAAATTCTCTCTCTTCTTTCTCATGGCTTCCCACCCAGACGACGCCGTTTTGCCCGGAGAGGAACTCTCCTCTTCATCATCCTCGCAGGACGAGGACGAAGACGACGTCGTCGACGATGACGAAGACGATGACGAAGAGTTGGAAAACGACGACGACACCCCCCTCCCCTCCTCAACTCCATCCGCCGCGCCGCCCAACGCCGTCGTCACCGTCGCCCTTCCGGCGCCGCTGCCCAAGGCCGAACCACCCATGATTCTCAACGCCACCGTGATCGCCGATCCCTCCAATCCCGATCGCCGCGTAATTGTCGCGCCAAACGACGCCGCTTCAGCGGCTCAGCCGGAGGAGAAGAAGCCGGCGGCGGCTTTGGACGACTCGCGGAAACTGTTCCAGAGGCTCTGGACGGACGAGGACGAGATCGAGCTCCTCCAGGGGTTTCTAGACTACACGGCGCAGCGAGGGAAGACCACGCACCACGGCCAGAACGACACCGCTCTGTTCTACGACCAGATCAAGTCCAAGCTTCAGCTGGACTTCAACAAGAACCAGCTCGTTGAGAAGCTGCGGAGGTTGAAGAAGAAGTACCGGAACGTCCTCAACAAAATCTCCTCGGGAAAGGAGTTCTCTTTCAAGAGCCCTCACGACCAGGCCACCTTCGAGATCTCCCGCAAGATCTGGAGCAACATCGGCAACATCTCCGCTGCCGCCGACGACAACGCACTCGAGGACGACGATCCTAACCCTAACAGTAACGCCAATTCCAACGTCGAGGTGGTTAAAGGCGAGGACGCCGGGGGTTTATCCGCGGAGAAGAAGATGCAGCCGAGGTCGCGGAAGCGATCGCGGTCCAAATCCGATCCGAGAACCGACGAAAGACGCTGTTTCAGCGACGGTCCGGCGACGGTCAAGGAGAATTGCAATAACAGCAGCGGAAATAATCAAAGTAATCACGGCAACGGTAATGTCCAGGGGTTGATAGAAGAGACGGTGAGGAGCTGTTTGTCGCCGATGTTCAAGGAATTGTTGAGTAACGCCATGGGAGGACCTTGTGCGGCGGCGACCAGGGGTTTCGGAGGTTTGGCGCTGAATCCGATACCGCTGAATTTCGGTGTTCCGACCATGAATTTTGGAATTGGGCAGGTGGGCGACGAGAGGTGGAGGAAGCAGCAGATTCTGGAGTTGGAGGTTTACTTGAAGCGGCTGGAGTTGGTGCAGGATCAGATAAAGGCGGCGTTGGACGAATTGAGATCCAGAGGAGGATCATGATTTGAAGGTTTGGGTACAAAGATTGAGACTTTAAAGGAAGAAGAGGTGAAGAGATTTGGGTTTTTTTTAAAATTTTTATTTTTAATTTAGCCTTCTGGTTCGTATAAATTTGCTCTGATCACTGATCAAATGGTGGATGGTATAGCTAGAGTCTGCATTTGGAATTATTTAATCATCCTTTGTCTGAATTGATAGAACAGCTGGATTGAATAATGATTTTCCCTGACTACTTTTTGGTCATCTGGTAGTTTTTTTCTCCCTAGTTTCTTAGATTTGTGTGTATAACAACAGATAAATTAACTGAAAAATAATTTTCCTACCTAGTTTGGGTGTTTCCCTTTTGCCTTTTATCTATTTAATTATTATTTATTTAGTAGCGCCACTTGATTGTGTTGGTGAGTACTGTGCATTCTAATGTCAAATTTTCAGCAAGTCAGGCGCATCACAGGATTGACCTAACAAGATTTTGGAAGTCAACGAGCGATTTTTAACATACAGATTAACAGTGACATGCATATATAGCAGTGTTGCTGCAGCCAATTTGTTCATTGATGTGTGTCTGGCACTTGATGTTGGTATTAATTTGTGGGGGACATAAATCCTAGCTTGAAATTGTGGGTGGATTTGCAAAGTCAGAAACTTTGTATAACAGGAATTATAAGATTCTTTTCCCCTCTAACTTTCTAGTCCATGGAAGTTGTTTCTTTCATGTGAAAGCTCTGAACTTGTGCACTTAGCCTTGTACTGTGATAGGGGGCCATAAACATTTGGCTAAAAAGACAATGGAACCGAGGGAGATGAGCTCAACTGAGATGCTTGCTGAATTTCTGCTGATATTAATGTGAGTTATTGGGGGTGTGGTTTGGCTCTACTCGGTTATAATTTGTACTTACAAGTTGGTATGGTAGCACGTGGTGGTAGTTTCCCATATGTACCCGATATTGATGTGTGTTAACTAACATAACATAACTTTGCTTTGAGTTGGTTGAAGTTAGAAGTGAAGGTGTGCAGTGACAGTCTTTGCTGTTTATGTTCTCTCTCCTCTTGCTCTCTTAATCTACTACCTCATTGTTGCAATAATGAATCAATGGGGGCAATAGAGCAAATATTTTGTTCTGTTTGCGTTTTTAAGCAAAAGATTAACCTAAAAAATGGTAGCCAAACTTGAAATTAATTTCTTAGGGTGTTTTGGCTCTCGGTTATAACCAATTGATTAAAGGTTTTAACTAACAAATAGTATAAAACTCTCAACAATTACAGTAAAAAGTAAAAAGTTGTTATAGTGTAAAGCTCTTACATACTATAATATTTTTAACCAAAATTGATTGTAACGACACTTTTCAAACATCTTATCTAATTCGGTCTCCGACATTTTAAAGTTTAAAAACGACCGGTCTATTCTTGGCGTAACAAAGTTGGTCATTTTTTTTTTTTAAAGGCAGTATTCACCAAAAAAAAATAAAAATAAAGGCGAAAAACAACACTTGAGTCGTGTGTGGTGGGTGGTAACTATCTTTAAAGCCTTGTAGATGTTAAAGCATACGTTGAGAAGACAAACCCGGTTGAAATGTACCAAGAATAAAATAAGAACACTACACTAAACCATCTTTGTTGAGTTAATTCTATCCTGAAACACTGAAAATGTCGATTTTACTCAAAACATGGACATGGACAACATCACAACATATTTGACAAACGACACGACAGAACGAAACACGCCCGCCTCAGGCTCAATGGTATTGTGATTCTCCCACGGTAAACAATTGAATTCAAACAGGCCTTCCATGCTCGAGAGCCAAGACACCTGAAGTTTATGATTTTTGCTGTGTCTGGCCGAGTTTCCTCGAGGAAGGAATCGCATAAAAAAAGAAAAAAAAAACTGATGAATTCTCCAAGTGAAGGGTTATGAGATTTTCAACTCCCAAAAGCTCTGAAAGCTAGTAGCCCAATATGGATTGAAATATTAACCCGTGGGCAACCGAAGAGTCACTTCGTATCTAATGCCTCGAGCCTCTGCTAAATTGAAAGGACGATCTTAAATTTAACAAATGACATGTTTCATGAGATCGTGGCGTCTTTCAAGAGTTGTATTATTAGAAGCTCGTGAAAGAGAACTTTTAAGGGCCATTTGTTTTACATATTGGCCGACCTCTTTATATTTAAATCTTTATATATTTTAAAATTTAAATCAAATAAATCATTTAATTTTAAGTTTTTAGAGCTTTATTTCTCTTTTTAAACTTTTTAGACTAGAATATATTTGCTACAGTAAAAGCTCAACTTTTCTTTCTTATATTTAAGAAAAAAATCATAACTTCTATGATTATTTTTTTATTGCGTTTCTAATGAATAGAACAATAAATCAAGATACATATTGCATATTTTTTAATATCATAAACAATAAGATTTTGTTAAATTTGTTAATAAATCAAAAGTTTTTTTTCACTATCTAACCAAACACAAATTTTAATTGTATTATTCGTTCATATTAACACTTTAGATGCACATACAAACGTTAATTTAAATAACAATTTAAATCATCAATTCAAATCACACAACTCAAAAAAAAATAATTTAAATCAATACAATTCGAATCATTTACCAAACGAAACCTTAGGTCCCGTTTGATTTCGTTCTCAAAATTTTTAAAAATATTTATGCAAGTTTTTTCGAAACAAAAATTTTAAAAACACCATTAACATAATTTTTTTAAAATAAAAATATTTTATCTATTTTAAAAATAATACAAAACCATCCTTTAATCTTTTTACTGCTTTAAATATTTAAGATTTTTTTTCTTGGAAGGTAATAATAAAATTGTTATTTCCAGAGTAAATGCTTCTGTTGACGTCGACACCAGAAAAGAAAATTGCGTATTTACACGTCCACTCGAGTTATGATGAAAAGAAGGAATATGCAAAAGGCATGGAAAAAAAAAGTACGACGTGATGGCCATCCCATATATATGTGATCTGCCAGAAAACTGACGTCCATTGTTTTTTTGAAAAGTCAATGGTCCTTTCGTTTGGTTGTTACATGCACCTTACCATATGAAAAAAAAAAACAAAAAAAGTTTAAAAACGTTTGAAACGAGACAAAGGGTTTTCATGTTCTAATTTTTCCCTTTTCTGAAATGGTTTTATATGGTTAAAACGCCCCCAAAAAAATTGAACTCAAACAACCAAATATTCAAATGCCGACTCCACCTTTTGAGAAGCGGAATCGTATATATAGAAGGAAGTGATCACAAAAGATCAAACAAATCTTCATATGCAAGATAATTGGAAATTTACACTTCATTTCAAAGAAGTCAAGCTGGAGAATAGTAGTCAATTATTGAAACATTTAACCCCCATTTTCTTTTTTCGGGCAGATTTTTTTTTCTTGGAAATAAACTGAAAAGTCTTTGATGAAGCACAGTCTCAATTTTGTAAATTGTAGAGGGGAATGAGAAAATCAGTACATGGTGAACTTTGCTTTAGTCTTCTCAAACACTTGTTCAGCAATAACAGCACCGGTTCCATCAGCCTTCTTGATCTCCATGTTAGCCTTCTGGTAGTGTCCAGTGCCTCTCAATGCATCAGCAATGAAATCATCGAACCCAATAGCAATAGCAGCTTCTGCTTTGGCTCCATAAACCAACCTCTGTTCAAAAGGTGCAGAGACAATAAAATCATCAGGAAATTGTTGTAACAACTGCTAAGAGCTAAAGAACACAAGACTAAGAATGAAGGTTTCGAATAAGTTTTAACACCTTAATTCTTGAGAGATGGATAGCACCAAAGCACATCGGACATGGCTCACAAGATGCGTAGATTTCACAGTCCGAAAGCTCAATTTGATTGAGCTTTTTGCAAGCCTGCAAGAAAATACATCCCCAAAACATGGTATCAGCAACAAGGGAAGGTATCAAAAGAAGCACATAAAGAGAATTTCCTCCAAGAATTGTCAGCTAACATGTAACACCATGAGAGAAAGCTAGATTAATTTTGTATCAACAAACATAAAGATTAAAACTTGAGCACCTAATTTCCTGAAGTTTCTGACAACAAGAGACAATTCCATATAATCTGATAAAACACAAGACCAAGATCCTTGGAAACTTGACGAAGAAATCGATGGTAGAAAAATAACTCCATAAGATATTAAACAAGAAGCAATATCGAAAGACTTCTAACATTAGATTTTCTTTTCTCCCTAGAAAGTATAAATTCAGATAGTTTCTTAGACTAACCTCTCTTATAGCAGTGACTTCAGCATGGGCGGTGGGATCGGTGTTTCTCAAAACCAGGTTGTGACAACTCACTACTACTTCATCATTCCTAACAACAACAGCGCCAAATGGACCTCCATCTCCACAATCAACTCCTTTGTAAGCTTCTTCCACTGCCTGTGTCAAGAATTTGTGGTCTCTGTCCTGCACAACTAATTAACATTCAAAATAGGTTAAGAAAAACTATCCTTGTAAATGATCAGCTCTTATAATTTTGCAAATTTCTCTGTTTTTTAACAAAGGAAAAAAGCCAATAATAACATGTTTGAGCAATGGATTTAGCATTTACCTTCTTGGTGGCCGGGAAATGCCGATGCCACAGAGATGGTTCCGTCCTTTGCCTCCACAACTACACAAGGTAAGAAATTTTGATAAAATTTTCCACAATCTATGGGAAAATATTGCCAAGGCACTAAAAATTTTCTTTAAAAAAAAAACGGGGCTAAGGAAATGATAAATTTTGAACTGACATTATCAGAAAAACACCACGCAGTTTCCAGATATGACAACTTTTCCAAGTTGAAGCCTTTTAACCAAATATAATTTGGATTTTCTGCGTTTCAATAAACAAAAACAGAAAGTCTTTCGATTTCGTTACTCTTCTCCAACCATGTAAATGCGGAATTTCTTTTCCTGTATATTCGATCGATTTCGGAAGAAAAACTACGATTTCCAATAAGTGGAAGACAACAAAACATTTCCCACAAATCAAGACAAAGTCCGATACGAAAACGTACTAATCAAACCCAACACGCAACAAATTCAACACAGATTTACCAAAAAAAAAAAAAAGAAAAACCGAAGCTTTGACGAACTTAGCGTACGGATTTTAGGAAATTCCTCCCAAAAACAAACGCATCATCATCATAATTTAAGCACCAATTTACACCGAATTATTAAGGAAAACAAAATGAAATGCGTTTCAAATCGAAATTAAAAAAGAAAAAGAGAATAAAAACGATGATCAAGGCTGAAGAACAGTACCATTAGCGTCCTCCATAACAGCGAATCGAGAATCGAGAATCGAGAAAATGGGTGAGAAAATGGAGAGAGGTTAATAAAGAAAGAAATTGTGGAATGGAACGAGAAGAGCTGGTCCACGAGTTTATAGTAATATATATAGACGTGTGTTGGGGGTAATGTGAAGAACTAGAAAGGACTGTGCGAAAAAGAGCTTAGAGAGAGATAGAGAGAGAGAAATGGCGTGTAGGAAGGTATTAGACAAATGGGAATCTTGCGGTTGATTCACTGGCTTTCTCCTATTTATTTATTTATTATTATTATTATTATTTTTGGAGGGAGACCGGGAGAGGAAAAGCTCTAATGCCATGTGGAAGTTAAAATTGTGAACAAAAAAAGGAAAAGAAAAAGAAAAAGAAAAAGAAATTTGTTGGCTGTTATTCATACCTAAAGAAAACGGGGAAATTAATTTGGGTTGTGGTGTGGATGGAAGATTTCCTTTTTATAGAATCTTATATTTCGATGGAAAATATATGTTGCCCATAAACATACAATTGAGAAGACAATTTTACCCGATTGGTGAAGTAGGGTATCTCAACTGTTTGATTAGGATTTCGAGTTTTAACAATTTGATCTGTAATGATTCACGTTAAAAATTTACAGCATAATATATATGATTACTTTTAAACGAAAATCAAACTCCTAAAAAATTAGTACGAAGGTTAAAACATAAATGCTTCGTTGGTAGAGCAAAGTGTCTTTTCTATCATAAAAATTCCCCCGAAATTAATACCTATTTACACAATGTAGAGCTACCTATTACATATCATGCCACACAAGTTACATTTATGTATGCTACGTATAAAAAAATTATGCTACACATTTATTCATATTGTATGTTAAGGTGCTACAAATAAACATATAGGACTTCTATAAAAAGTAGATCTTAAAATATAATATTTATGAAAATTTCCCAGAAACTCCCGTGCCAACATTTCTTTTTCCAACACAATAAGGTTCTTGACAATCTTGCTGTTGATTCATTGGGTTCCTCTTTTTTTTTTTTGCTATTTTTAAGGAGGAAGAAAAGATCTAATACATAATCAGAAAGTTAAAATTAAGACCCAAAAAAATAGAAAAAGAAATTTGTTGGTATATTTACCTAAAAAAATGAAATTATTTGGAGTTTTGGATGCAAATTTTCCTTTTCTAGTCATTATTGGATGGAAAATATGTAAAATAGAAGAGTGTCATTAGATGCCTTAAAAGTATGAGAATGGTAAAAAAAGAATCGCACACTAAAATGCTGTAGAAGTTTATCATGGTTTTACAAAACATTTTTTATCGCTTTTATTATCAGTGAGGAACACAATTGATAATGTTTAATACTTTTCTAATGGTCGATGGGAATAATCTGTGTTTTTCTTGCTTTGACATTATGAAAGAACTTCGAACCTTCACGAGCGATCAAGGGCTTTCTGGTCAATAAAAACGAGGTCAAAAGCTGGGAACGTTATTGATCGAGTCAATCACCGACTACGTAAAAATTTTGAAAGTTGCAAAGCGATCATGTTGAGAAAGAGGTGCCCCACAAGCAAAACCTTAATTGCCAACAATGGAATAAAGACAAGCCAACTACACAAAAAAAAGAACACAACTTGTTTTCCGTGAGAAAAATCTTTTTAATCCGTATAAGATTAGAATTCTACTACTCACAAGATTATAGACCATGATCTTAGTTTGTAATATACTTTTTAGGCCATAGAGTTAAATAATATTGCTCTTTTCTGATACAAAATACAGTATTACTTTTACTACTTTTCCAAGATCAAAACGCATCTCCTAATTTGTCGCATCACCATCTCCACTGACAATTTGAATATATGGCAAAGCAACATGTCAATAGGTGTAAAAGAGAGTCGGTATATTGCTGATCGAGGACGAAAACTCTCGGATTTAATGGCCGGTTTGAAACAGTATTTGTGTAAACTCTATGCCAAAAAGAATGTAGAAATGTCCGCAAACTTGGAATTCTGCAGTTAATAGTTCTCTAGAATGACAGCATAATAATGGGAAAATATTAAAAATCTCTTGCTACTAAAATGTTTCAAAATTGTTCTTCCTGAGTGCTCAAAATCTCGATAAAATTACTGAAAATTAAATGACTGACATCCACACTGATACCATATGATTTCAAAAGATACTAATATGAAAACAAGGCTATTAAAACGAACCCATAGCTGCATATGGGCTTCAACACCAGCGAAAAATTCTCTAGTCTCACTTCTTCTTGCCACCCTTGGCAGCATCTGAAGCCTTGGTCTGAACAAAAAGTATTAGAGGGGAAAAGTAGTTAGAATCATATACGAAATAAAAAACAAAGCGGCATCCCAAACTACTCGGAGAACAATGCAATTTGCCCACCTTCTTTACACCACGGATCTTCTTAGCTCTGTTCTTTCGCTCTTTCATTTGCTTCCTTGACTTTTCTACCTTAGTGTCAAGTCCATTCTGCCATTTCATGACGAATTCATGGTTAGGGATGACAAGATAACCTAAGCTAGAAAACAATAAAATAATAATGGTATGCATGACCATAAAGAAAAGACAAATAAACAAAAGGGGGGCGAAAATGAAACCATCCTTGTTACTCTTCCACAAAACAATTGATCCCCAATGATCTAATTGCCTCAACACTGCTTGACCGTAAAGGATTGTATTACAAAAGAAGATCCTTTAGGTGGAGGTACATTATATATGTCATGTAAAATTCAAATCACGCAAGACAGAAGCACTTCCAGTTTCCTTTACCCAAAAGCACAAAAGTAGTTTACCCAAAACAGACATACGGCAATATTTTTCTCCGAGCTAGAACATATAACAAGTTAATACTTCATTGGACCTAAAAACCATATCAAATCCTTTCATCTTCATAAAATAGTATACTCCCCTAAATTATAGTATGAGCAACCATGTTCAAAAAGTATATTCATGTAAGCAAATTCATGATTTTGTAAGAAAGAAGAGAAAAAAGAAACAATTAACGCTAATTATACCAAAAAAAAAAAATGGAAGCACAAATCAACTCGTATAACATTCTTTGAAAAAAAGAGATTCCACACACCCAGAGTTAATGAACAAACATTAATAAATCATTCAGAACAGAAATAAAAAAAATTCACCATAACAATATCACGAATAACTACATTAACAATCATGTTTGCACCTTACATGGAGAAAAAATTGCCTTCGCCAAAAACGTTGATTTTAAATTGAAGGATACACCAATAGATTAATATGAACATAATGACAGGGGGGAAAAAAGTCAACTTACCCTGATGAGCCTGTACTTTGGCTCGTATTTTTTAGCATTCTCGACGGTATCGTAAATCAACCCAAAACCGGTAGATTTCCCACCACCAAAGTGAGTCCGAAACTTAAAAACGAAAATCGAGTTGGGGTCCTTCACCTCATACATTCTTGCAAGCTTCTCCTTAAGCTCCGCCTTCAAGCCAACAAGTACAAAACATAAAAACAATTTAATAATCAAAACACGAAGTAAAGGGCCTGCACTATTAGTTCCTCGTGCATCGCATCTTAATTTGAAGAACGAAATACCTTGGAGACATTGGGTCTTCCTGGGTGAAGAACATCAATGACCTGCGGTTAACAAAGTACAAAAACATGTTACTTAATTGATGAGCATGCTAATCAAGCTTTAAATCACAGAACAACAAAGCAGGCAACAAGAACATAAAAAGCACTTACTAAAAAAAAACACCAATCTCTTATTGCGTGATTACTTATAAAATGTAAAAAGTCTCGAACTAAGGGGAAAAACTTTATCATATTTTGTTAGTCGCGACATCTTCCAAACTAAAATCTCTAATTCTTATCAAAACAAAAATCACAAAAATCACAAAAAAAACCTAGATTCATCGCTTTCCTCTTTCCTCTCAAAATCCGTATTGAATCATACTAGATATGATCACTAACAATTTTTGATAACCTAGGATAATTTTTTATAACCTAGGATAAGAACAATAAAACAAATAAAAAAAGGGATCAACTTCAACAAAGCACTAGAAAGAAATTATGCCTCGAGGAAAATGAGGAAAAACTGACAAAATCCAAACTTGAAACCTTATAATTCCACTACGTTAGGGACTCACAGACCTATGAAAAAGAAAAGGAAGAACTTTTCCGTCAAAATCATGTCTCATGTTTCCCTGGTTTCCGAGAAAACGAAAGAAAATGAAGGAAAACGAGATCGAAAACTCACGAATTGCTTTCTGGAGAGAAGCCTGTTGGTCATGAACTTTCTGGTACGAATAGTCACTGCCTTGTCCGCCATTGTTCGTGGAGATCAAGCTTGCCTCAGAAGAGCTCGAAGAAGCACAGAGAAGAGTAAGAGGCACGCGACCGATTATGGCAGCTCAGGCAGAAAGAACCAGAGTCGGAAAAAAACCCTACCTTTTTATAGCATTAGGGTTTATAAAACATGATGCCCTAGGACTGCGACACGGGCTGTGCTTCGATTGCTTTTGGGCCTTTTGAGGGGAGCGTGTACTGGACTAAAAGAGGCCTATTGGCCCGTGTTAAATATATGGGCTGTTTAAAGTTTTGGGCTGTATTGGGTTTTTTGAATATTTGATGCAGTCCGACAAGAAAATTCGAAATTACGTTGGCACCCCTTAAAATTTGTTATACCTTATTGGCAAAAGTGGTTCCACCACTTTTCAATTATAAACAGTATAAAGCTCTACAGTGTAAAGTTCTCTCATGCTAGAGTAAAAGTGGTTCTAACAACAGTTTCTATCACCTTTCCAAACACTTTAATAGTTGCGAGAGATATGGTTAATTGAACCTGTTTATAAAATTACCCTTGAAAAATGAAAATTGTAACAACTTATCCATTATTGAATTTTTTTGTTAATTCTTTAATGAATAAAATGCCTCAAAAAAGTGGTTTGTTGGGAAAAATAGTTCCACCTGTTTCTACAATTTCCATTACTATTTCTTTTGCTACAATATTTTCTTTCACAAAATTTTAACTAAAAAGTGATTTAAACTATAAAAAAATAGTCAGGCCCGCTCTTTCAAAAAAACACTAAGAAATACTTTCTATGATGAGTTTTCTATTTTTCTCTTTTTAGAAACTTGCTACGATGAGATGAAGCATTTGATGTTTTTAGACTTTAAAAGCTGATCTTGCATTGTACTTTTCTTATATAAGAAAAATAATGAACATCACAACAACAGTGGTTAAAATTTTTTTTTGGAAGGGAACAGTGGTTAAAATTTTTACAAGCCTTCAAAATCTTAACACGCATTTAATCCAAAGGTTTTACCACCTTTATAAACCATTTTTGTTCTAAATTTTTAATGGTCATTTTTTCATAAATATTTTGTATACGTTTTTAAATTATCAGATATTTTTAAAATTATTTTTTCATCAAACTAATGAAAAATAAATACTTACTAATAGATTATTTTTTTGATACCGACATGAGAAATCTTCTATTTCCAAGTACGTAAAAATGTTATCTTGAAGGCTTCCTCTAACTTAGGGAGTAACTTCCTGCATTCCTCAAAGATGTGTCACGTGCCAATCGATTTAGTCACGTGACACAGATAACATGACATCCAAATCCAATTCCACGTGAGAAGACGTCGAAGATGAGGTTTGCAGTCTGTTGGCCACAAGTGCTCTCCCTCTCCATCATTTCAGAAAAGCTGACCAGACAAATCCTCGCCCGCGCTCACCCACTATTGGCTCCTAAAATATCAATCAAAAACATTCCTTTCCAATTCCAGGAATCGCAAATTGCCTTTCATTCTTCCAGTAAAATCCATGGCGTCGGTTTCGTTGCTTCTAGAAGCGAACCCGTCGAAATGGAATGGAAGCTTCCCGATTCCACTCCCTCATCCTCATCCTCCTCCTCGTCTGCGTTCCTTCAATCACTGCCTCGCCAGGTCCAGCTCTTCCAGGTTCACCGGAATCATAAAGCTCGGCCATGGCTCCTCCTCCTCCAAGCTCAGCGTCAAATGCTTCTTGGCCGCCAAGAAGAACCGACCGATCGGCTCCGAGGCGGTAATTCCCGCGGAAAGCCGCGCGAATCTGTTTGAGGTTGTGGCGAGCAAGATAATGAAAACCCTAAAGGCGCTGAAGAAGCCTGCAATTGCGGTGGTCTTGCTAGGGTTGCTGCTGATGTACGATCCGAGCACGGCGTTGGCCGCCTCCGGCGGGCGGGTGGGCGGGAAGTCGTTCTCGTCGCGGTCGCCCGCGTCTTCGTCGTCGAGGAGTTACTCGGTGCCGCGGACGTCGGGACCGGGGTTTTCTTATTCGGTGCCGTATTATGCGCCGTCGCCATTTGGGTTTGGCGGCGGTGGGATTTATGTGGGGCCCGCTGTGGGAGTGGGCGCCGGGTCTAGTTTCTTCCTGATTTTGATGGGATTCGCGGCTTTTGTTCTGGTTTCGGGGTTTCTTCCGGATCGGTCGGAGGATAGTGTGCTTACTGCCACTGAGAAAGCCAGCGTTCTCAAGGTTCAGGTATGGTGACAATGGGACCTTTTTATTTTTCAGTTGTCAAATTGTTTGGAGTGTTTTTCAATGGAATTGGTTGGAATTTTCTCAATTTAGCGTAAACAATGTTGCTGAAACGCGATATGTGAAAACTACTTTACACCTTTTATTGCGTTTGTTCCTGTGCACTTTAAATTGTTTGGAGTTTGGACGGTTTGTGATTTCATGAATTTTATTTACTTGATAAGAGCTTATTGTGGTTTAAGAACTGGGAATTTTGGCAACTTTTTTCCTAAAAAATTATTACTCTAGGACTCATTTTGTCAGGTTAATCTGCTTGGGTTTTTGGTTGAATGTCAACGCTGAAGTTCAAAACTTCACAGGTTTCCTCATAATTAATTATACCTATGAAGACGTTATTCTAAGATGCCCTCAACATTTGTATCTTTATAGGTGGGATTGTTGGGCATGGGGAGGGCACTTCAAAGGGATCTTAATCGGATTGCTGAAACTGCAGATACCTCTACCCCTGAGGGCTTAAGCTATGTATTGACAGGTGAAACATCTAATTGTCTTATTGTTATGCAGTTTCTAGTTTAGTTTTTTCTTTTCTTTCAATTTAAATGTATCTTTTTTTTTTTTTTGAGTAATTTTGATGGGGAACTTTTTGTTACAGAGACAACACTAGCTTTGCTACGGCACCCTGACTACTGCATTTCAGGTTATTCATCTGTAAGTTTGCACCATCTCTGGGAATTCTCAACTGCTGTCAATTGTGAGATGCTTATCTTTCATTTGATTCCAACCCAGTCTCATATATGTAATGTGACAAAAAGAGATGGCGTGGTAACATATGCTTAAACCTTGGCAACTAATACAGACAACTTGAGAAAATATAGAGACTTGAGCACTGGAAGCGCTTATTTTCTGTTACATCGTTTCATGGGTCAATTTCTCTGAATAAGTTAGTTCAACTGTTCAAATCCAGTTTATCTTTGGCAACACTTATTTCTTTTTTTGCATCTTTGTGCTCTGTACATTCTCCGAAGAAACATTTATAGGTCTATATTATGCCAACTATGCCTTTACTTTTATCATGGGATCTTTCAATTGTTAATATGTTGCATGTAAAATGAATTGTAAAACTAAAATTTCTAATAAACAATGTTGAAGACATTAATCTCTTGATGGCCTGTAGGTGGATATAAAGCGGAGCATGGATGATGGAGAGAAACGCTTCAATCAACTTTCTATTGAAGAGCGGGGAAAATTTGATGAAGAAACGCTTATCAATGTGAACAACATAAAAAGGCAAAGCACAACAAGCCAGAGGGCTAGTGGATTTAGCAACGAGTACATAGTTGTAAGTTTCAACTGAATATGCCTTTATCTTAAATTGGTTTGCGGCATATGTCAATCAATAGTGTCTTATTTTGCTTGTTGAAGCTGTCTGCTTTTTAGTCAACCAGTTGAATGCATTGTTAATTGGTTATTCTTCCAACTTCAAGCAATTTTGATTCAATTTGTGAATTTATTTTAAGAGTAATTATTTATTCAAATTTTCTGTGTCCTGTTGCCCATTTTCACTGGCAACGGCATTGATTCTCCCCTCTTAATGATTGGATTTCTATCCCTCTCTCTTGAAGGGTGGGACTACAAGGAACATTAGCCTAATCAATAAAATATTTGTATAATCACATCTGAAACTTGATTTCTTGAATACGCCTTCCATCAACAGAAGTACAATTGATGCTTCTAAATTTTGAAAAACTAATGCCATGATGTCTGCTTTGGTGGTTTAGGAGTTTTACAGGGAATAGAAATGATGCTCACTCCTTTTTATTTTCCGGTTTTCTATCAGATAACGATTTTGGTGGCTGCTGAAGGGGTGCATAAGCTGCCTGGTATCAATGGCGGTAGGGACTTGAAGGAAGCCTTGCAAAAGCTTGGCTCCATTCCCTCCAACAAAGTACTTGTAAGAATGAACTCTTTCTTATTCATAATTGCAAGTATTTTTTCTCCATCATCCATGCTTGACTGGATAAATATATCCTTCCGTTTTCTGCAGGCAGTGGAAGTTTTGTGGACCCCGCAAAACCAAAACGGCACTCTTTCAGAGCGTGAACTACTTGAAGATTACCCTCTTCTTAGGCCTCTGTAAGAGTACATGCTGCTCTTTTGCACCATGCATCAAGGATTATAAATTGAGTTGGATCCAATAATCAAGTGGGCCATTTGTAAAGCAAAATTGTGTATAGTATATAGAAATTTACCAGCCAATGATCCGATTAATCTCCCTCTGATTTATCCAATATGTAAAACTTTGGACAAAAAGAATAGTTCACCATGTTACGAATGACAGTTTTGTATGTTGATAGTAGTGAGCTAGACTTGATACATGTGTCCGATATTGTTGAAAGAGAAGTCCTATACGTTGTTGTGTGAACAACTCTTTTTTTCTCGTTTCTTTTTTCTCTTGGAAAGGACATTACCTCCCTGATTAGCCAAAAAAGTGTTACCTTACCTTCTTTATTTCTTGTCCGTCTAACTTTTACTTTTTGAGATTCTTTCAGTTGGTCTCTCCATGCAGCGAGGGTCGCAATCATGATTTTCATTTTGGCCGATTGATATTGACAATATTAATGCGTTATCGATCCTCCTTTTCCCCTCCAAATCTCCAAATATGCACAAGGCTTGAGAAGAAACTGGAAACTTTTAGAAACAATGACATAATTCGACTTGCTGTCACCTCTTTCAAACTCTTCCAGTTTGCTTTGCAACTAGTCTTCTATGGAGAATTCTTTGATGGACTAAGAAAAAAAAAGTACGAATTTTGTCAAATTTCATTAAGTTGTCATTTTTTATTAGATATAATTTTATATAATTTGATGGTTTAAAATTTGCCCCAGCTGGCCGCTGTGAAGTTTATCAGCCAGATTAGTTACGTATCTTTTGTCCGACTGGTGGCTACAAGAAATTATGTTTTTGAGGTGAAACTCAAATCACAATGATCCATGGAGAAAGTTCTTGATACTTTTGATTTTGTTGGGTGAGTTGTGCTGACGCACTATAAAGTCTAGTTTTCTTTAAGCAATTCTATTTGACGTTATAGCATTATAATTTTGTTATTAATAAAACAGTAAATTTAGTCTGAAAAACACACTATGTACTAAATTAAGATCATAATTTTTTGAATAATGGGATTATAATCTTATATGAAAAGGATTTTTCGTTTTCCTTTACTTGTTAATAACGCGAGGCTAGCTAGTGGCCAAAGTCTAGTTTGCAGTGTGAAAATAACAAGGGACGGTGCTGACCAAGCGTGTGTCACTTTCATCAATTGTGGAGTTATGCCCACCATTCCCTACTGCTTTGGATGTAAAAACTCAATCATTCGGTGCCTTCTATTTGTTCCTTTTTGAGATGGGGTTGGGGAAAAAGTAATATCTAAAACCGCAAACGGAAGTTTTTTCATGCTTTCATGATAAAGCATGGACCTTGAACTGCACCGACCCTAGTGGGAGACTTTCAGAATTAGGACCAGTTCTAAATCACTGGAACAACATTTTTATTATATTTCTGTTAGATTTTATTCTTCTTGGTGTCTTTACCTACCACTCATGATAGTGACTTTTCATCGTTGAAACATGGAAGTTGTCTAGAATTTACAGAAAGTTTACCGCATACATACCATCTAATTTTAAATGTGATAAAGCTTTTCCAATTCTTAAGTTTACTTTCATTTATCTGCAACGGAAAGTAACATTTTACAGGAATCAGACGCAAAAGAAATGAAAGCAGAATACCTATTCCCACTTTGAGACTTTTTTTTATTATTATTAACACCAAAGGCTTTAAACTTTAGGGTTTTATTTATTTTACCCTATGAGCTTTGAAAATCATCACTTTATTTTTTAAACTTTCAAAACTCTTTACTTTATGCTTGAATTTTAAAAATTACCATTTTCAAATCTCCTTATTTTATTTATTATTTTTCAATTTTTTATTCAAATAAACATAATTAACCCACGTGATTAGCACATGGGTTACATGTAAGAGCAACAATAAGATTTTATCACTTTTAGATTTTGTTTCACGTTTCTACTCTCAGTAAATTTTTATTTTAATCTGCTCTCATTTAAGAAGAGTCTGTATGTACATTTTTTTATATTGTTTGCCGATATTTTTCAATTTTTAATGCTAAACTCATATTCTTTAGTATTCAAATTCAAATATCGGGAAACAATATTGATTTATTAAATGAGTTAACTATTTAAAATGAGAAGAAATATATAGACATACCCTTCCTAAAGGAGAGTTTAGGTAAAAAGAGGCATCAATATGAGAGTACAAACATAAAACGTTACTTTAAGAGTGATAAAATCTTGCATTTATAGGTGACTCATGTATAAATCACGTAGGCTTACTTCCGTTTATTTTAGTGGGAAATCGAAAATTTATGAGAGAAAATGAAGAGCTTTGAAAGTTCAGGAACAAAATGGTGATTTTTAAAACTTAAAGGGTAAAGTGAGGAGTTTTGAAAGTTCAGAAGAATAAATTGATGATTTTAAAATTCATGGAATAAAATAAAAGAGATCTTAAAATTTAAAGGTAATTAATGTTAATAACTTTTTTAGGGGCACTTTGAGACCTTTTTGCAACTCGTTGAATCAACTTCACGTGTGGAATGTCGTATGAATATTCTAATTCTAGCGAAACGTATAGTGCAGTTTATGTACAATCGATATCTGTCAAGATTGCACGCATTTTATTTCCATGGAGACCAATTTTTTTTCCCCCTTGGCATGAAATGCGTCCAAACAAGCTTCAGAAAGTGAAAGGGCACCTTTAGATTCTGCCTTTTTTACTGCAACTTTCATCATCGGAAGGGGGGTCATTTTTTGCTTTGGGTGCTAGTGGGTCGGCAATTTCTTTTTCAAGCAAAAAGAAGCATGAATATTAAGTTTGGCAAGAAATTGTTTATAAATTTGTTATAATTTTGAGTGGGACCTTGAAATTTTTATTTCATGCTTTTCTATTTTTCAGGGTTTCCAATTCAACATGGAAATGGTTGTTTCTATTTTTCAGGGTTTCTATTTCATGCTTTTTATTGTACTAATTTTTCTGCTTGAGAAAAGTCTATTATAGGTCTAGTCACTAAATGACAAGCAGACCTTCACATGCCATTGGCCATAACAAGAAAGAAACTTCACAGTACACGTCATTGTCTTTAGACAAGTAGATTGAGGCTCCATGTGTTTGAGAAAAGTAAAAGCAAACAAGCTTTTTCCATCATTCAAAAGTGCCTTACACAAACACATCACTATTCAATCTGCATTACTTGTGCTTTTGCGTCCATAATTGTGCTCTTTCTATATGACAACCAAAAACTGGCTTTTTTTTTAATAATCACCTCTTTGATCATGTAAAAAGATTGTCAAATTATGCACAAGTTTCACTGGCTAGAATTCCACTAACTGATACACTTGCGGATTTGAGCATGTCAACTTACTTTGAGATATTACTTTATATATGACTAAAAAATCTGGGCTTTTTGGTCGTAACAAAACCTACTATATATTTAGTTACAACTTTTACTTTAATTTTTGTTGCAATTAAAACTTTTAGCTACTAAATTTTTAATCATAAACTGTTTTAGGACTAAAAAATTGTGACTAAAAGTTTTAGTCATGACAAAAATTGAATTAAAAATTGTGACTAAATGTATATTAGTTACAATATTTTATTGGAACTAAAAGTTTTATTAAAAATTATTACGATAAGAAGTCTAGTTTTATTTTAGTGTACAGAAAGACAAGTATTCCATTAAACTTGGTTTTATTGTGATGGAAATTGTTAAGATCAAATGATGAACATCTCACAATAAATCCCTCCAATTTCTAGATTTATTCATTTATTGCTTTGCTTACACGTGTTGACTAAAACCGAAAAATGATTTGATGTTAGAATTTCGGATAAAACAGTTCATATTGGTGAACAAACCAATAAATAATCAAATTCGATTGCATTCAAACTTCTTACTAATTTCAACCCGTGACGCATCCATATAGTGAATTTTTAATCAAACTTGGCAATTTTAATACCATTTGAGAGAGGCGACCATTCAAGGCCAAGCAAAGTAAAGCATGCATCACAAACTTTATTATATTTTTTCAACGAAAAAAACAAGATAACGAAAGAAATAGGAAGCACAAAGTATGCTTTTCCTAGATTGACATCAACATTTCCAATTAACAAGGACTGATGACTTCATTTTGTAGGCAAAGTTGTGGATTTGATGTGCTAGCTCTTCCTTTTTTCTTTCTTTCTTTTTTTTTTTTTTAGTGTTGACCCAAATTGCACAATTTGTATAAATCTATATACCACATCAGTTGGTGGGCAAATAAAATTATATCAGATTTGGATGATCTTAGATGTCAATCTCAAAGTCAACTTAAGTGAGTTAATATTGTTAACCATTCTATGTTCATGCTACTTTGAACCCATGATAAGAGCTTTTTATGGCAGGAATATCCTATACCAATAGTAACTTTTTTTCCTCTCAAACTATACCAATAGTGTATAATCATGAACTTTAACATCCAATAAAATCACATTAAAATGAAAAATAAAATACCAAAATTGACAAAAGTTGATAAATATATGATGGTTCCACTAATTTACTTTTTCATAACAATATATATATATATATATTAATGGAACCATCTTAATGCTAGGTGTAAGCCAGCAGATCCTTAGTTCATCGGGCATGCATGGAACATGATAAAACTTTCGGCGGCCCATACAATACAGTGCATCGTCTTCGCAAAAAAAAATACCCTCCATGATGGAGCATAAAGTATGGGACCTACAGAAACTTTCGAATTCAAAATCTTATTGGCCAGCTACAACATACAAGCACAAATAATTCACTTCATCAGGATCGCATCTCTATCCTTTTCTAAGCAATATAACTTCTTACTCACTCTCTCTCTCAATCAAAAGCACCAATCAATACATCCTTCAAAAGATGCTCCTTACCGTAGTTTTAGTACAGTAAAGTAAATTAAAGGTGAGTAATGCATTATCAACCACAGCTCCTAGGAAACCAGAACTTTACACTTGTAAAATTCAATAATGGTTCCAAGTAACAAATTATTGTGGTTAGTTAGTGGATGTGTGTGTAAGAGAAATAATTGAAAAAACAAATAGTAGAACTTTCATACTAGTTGGTCAAAAAGAAAAGGGCCGGTAGAGAAACTGTTCTGTGAAGAGAGTGAGGGAATAGAGAGCCGGTGTGTAAACTCTTGGCATTGGCCATATGGCCCATATCCTCCACTTTAGGAGACTCCATCGCCGTGCATTTTTGGGTCCTTTGTAACTCCGAACCAGGGCTGCTGCTCTTATCGACATTGTTGCAAAATTGGCTATCATAAACAGAAGATTGGAAGTCGACTGCGTTGTTGTTGTTTTCTCCTAGCGTGTTTAATACCGGAGACAACAAAAACCCATTGTCTAATCTGTGTTCTGTACTTCCACTGTTTGAGAAGTTTGAGACAAGTCCTAACTGATGATCTTTGAGCTCTCTCGGCTCCATCTGATGCTTTGCTTTTAGCCATCTTAGTCCCTGCACCATTTCCTTCTCATGATTCTCTGAGAGCTCATTATGAGTTGAACAGATTGAGGATAAAGAATGAGGAGAACCTGATAAATTTCTGAAAGAACCAATATTGTTATCTAATTTGGTCTCCATCTCAGCCTTCGTTGTGACTATTGATTGATCTATTTTCTCATATTCTTCGTCTGAATGGCTCTGTCCGGAGCCAACCGAACTAAGCTCTCTACTTTCATGAAGATCCGATTCAACGGCCTGATATGTGATCTCCTCGAAACGACCGTGCATTGACGCACACCCATGTCTACAACATTGAACAACTTGCGAGTTCTTGGAACCACCAGCAGAGTTATTAGCAAGAACCGACATGAAAGAACCGCCGGAAGTGTGGCTGGAAACGCAGTTGTGGCAAAAGTTCTGATTAGCAAAGCGGGGCGTTTCTACTCTGCCTGGACCAGTTTGCCATTCGGGTACTAAGGAAGCAATTTCGCCATCTATCATGTCTGCTATTCTGGTCACATCCTGATCGGTGATGTCTAGTTCCGCAACCATTTCAGTAGCAACGCTGAATGCTGTATCATTCTCAATGTCGAAGGGGAAATAGATGTTTCGAATACGGCCTGCAAAGAGATCGAATCACAGTTGCTAAATTGATTACCTAATGAACAAAAGTAGATAATTTTACAAAGCACATAGGCAAACGACACCTTCTTTGTCTGAAATTCTAAGCCTTAAAAAGATGCCACCATCATCTCTCCTTTTCCCTTTGATGCTTATTCCGGTCTCTTCACAATGTTCGTCGTCATGATGCTCAAAAAGTCCGATCCCACTTGCTTCGAGCTCAACAGGTTGATACCCCCATTCGTTTTGGTCTTGAAATGCATAACCATTCAAGTATCCATTATTAAAGGAACTGCTGGTTCTTTCTAGCTCAAGTAAAGGCTGCCTTAGATGACCAAAGTCATCAAGCTCTCCCCCATAATAATCTACAGGTCTCAGATTGTACTCGGCATCCTCCACTTGGAGAAAAGGGTCGTTCAAGAGCTCTCTCGCTGACAGCCTAAGAGACACCGTTGCCAAGCACTTCTCAACAAATTGTCTCACTTCTGGATCCTTTACTTTGTACAAGGCGTCTGGTTTTTTCCCCTAAACAAACAAATGAATGTCAAAATGGAATCTAGTTCTTCCGTTTACACAAAATGAAAAATAAAACACGTGACAGAGAGGAGAATAATTACTTACAGACATAACTTTCTTGTAGATCTGAGCAGGATGATTGCATTCACTATATGGATATTCAAAAGTGACCATTTCCAAAATGCACATCCCAAATGAATAAATGTCAACTAATTCATTGTATGCCTCCTCAAACACTTCTGGAGCCATGAATTCAGGCGTCCCTATTAAGCAATAAAAAACAATAATAATAATAAACAAAAACCCCAAATAACATCCAACTTATTAATCTTGAAAATTTACTCAAAAACCCAGATTTTGTAAGATCACGTTTAAGAATGAGAATTAGAGATTCATGAAATTGCAAAATCAGTTACCAACACAGTGAGCAGCATGTGACTTCCTGAGGATTGCAGCTAGGCCAAGATCACCAATCTTGACTTCTCCTTGATTCCCATTGACAAAGATATTGTCACACTTGAGATCTCTGTGGATCACAGGAGGGTCACGGCTGTGCAGATAGAGAAGCCCTCTTAAGATCTGCCTACACCAGTGCTTCACCGCTCTTATGTTAACTCTCTTGTGCTTTAGTCTGTACCTATTTTTTAGTGATCGGTAACAAGTAACAAAAGTGAACCCATATAAGAAAATAAGATATTTAAAAAGACCCACAATTGAAAAAGACAACAAGAATGAAATGCATACTGTCTTAGAGTCCCAGAAGTGAACATTTCAGTGACAAAATTGATGTTCCTATTTGTAGTATCAACCCAAGAAGTGTAGAACTTCATAATGTTCTTGTGCTTCAATGTCTTTAAGAGATGAATCTCACAATAAAGCCTCTCTAGATCTTCAGGGCTTTGGAGGAAATCATATAGCTTGACCTGGTTCCAGGCAACCTCGATCCCTTCATACTCATCAAATGCTCTATAACTGCCAAAAAAAATCAACAGAAAAGGAAATTCACCAATAACCCATTATCCAAATTCACATAAAACTTTTCAACAAAGCTCAAATATGGAGAAATCTGAAATGGGTCAGCAAGAAAAATTAAAAAAAAATGAGAGCTTGATTTTCATACACTATCTTTGAAGCTCCTTTGCCGAGAATTTCATCGTACTGCAAAAAACAAAAAAAAGACACCAAAGCAAACTCATCAAACATGATAATAACTAGATTAAAAAGCAAGAGCAAGAAAGAAGGAGAGATAAAGAGGCGTTACTCTGCCATATCTGCCGGTTGGATCAACTTCAACAAACTCAGAGTCATCCATTTTTAATGTTGTTAATCCCTTTTTTTTCCTCTTTGCTCTTTCCTTTTTCGTTCTTTTCTTTTCTCTCCGATAGATTTCCTCTTATGGCTCTTCTTCTGGTCGAACACAGATACACACCAAAGAGCCCCGAGAGAGACACAGATAGAGAGAGCCAGGATTTAACGTGCAAAAAAAATTACTTTTTTTGTTTCTTCCACAGAGTTTTACAGACAAGAGAGGAGATTAAAAAAAAGTTTAAGATTAATGGTCCGTTTTTTTTCTTCAAAATTTTTAAAAATATTCTGTTAAATCTTTTGAAGTGAAAATTTTAAAAATATTTTTAATATAATTTTTAAAAATTTTTATTTTTTAAAATAAATATATTTTTATTTATTTTAAAAACAATATCAAACAATTTAAATATCTTTTCCTGAAGAAAAAGAGGATTTATTAATTATTACTCACGCCAAAGACGTAGAGAGAGACAGAGAGACCAGTTAATAAACAAGAAAAGATTTTTCTGCAACTCTTTTGCTTGGCACATTTTCTATAGATAAAAACACAACCAAACCACCCACCCCCAAAGAGATCGTGACAAATAGAGAGAGGGTGAGGAGAGAGAAATGTTTGAATAAATTCAATTATTGGTTAATATATTAAATAAAAAAATATAATACATGATTAAATTATTGTTATAAAATTAAAATCTAACACAATATTTTAAATATTTTAAATATATCTTTAATAATATAGTAACTATCTTAATGACATCACATATTGTATTATATAATTACATAGTAATAATTTTAATAATATCATTTTAAGATATTTGTAAAATTTTTACAAACTGAAGTCATATTTTAATTCAATAAATATAATTAGGCCAGTTGTCTGATTAACACATCATTAAGTATACGTCTCTATGTGTACAGACCAAAATATAATTACTGATTTTATGATAGGTTAAATTGATAATTAACGAAAACAGATAGGATTTGCAGTTATATAAAGGGGTTGTGGTCCCAAGTCAGCACCTACGTTATCATTCTGTTGTCCATCGACTTGGGAGATCTTGGAATCATATTCTATTCATGAATTCAGGTTAGCTTCTACATCTTGTTAATTCTCTCAGTGATTTGACATGAATAATCATAGTATGCTGATGATGATTTTTACTATAAAATTATATTCTAATAAGTTGTATCTATAGCCTCTTTTTGTTAAATTGTTAAAAATTAATTTACTTTTTTTAGATGTGATGTTAGTAAGAATTCTCGAATTCAACAATATTTGTTTTTTAAAATCGTTGAATTTGATAACAATTATTTAGAGAATTTTTTATTTAATATTTATGGAATTTTTTTTTGGATTTCTGTTTTCTCCTTTTAAACCCAAAATATGAAACCTGGCCGGCGGCAACCTTACCCGCCGGCGGAGGGCTCCCTCAAACTCTTGTTGTAGTTTATTCATTGAAGACCTGCAAATTTTTATGTAAAATAACTGATATCGAACGTGGGTCCCACAAGAGTTTCATGCTCAGACTGGGCCATGAGTGAGTCGTCTGCCTCTCAGAACTTGTGTTAAAGCTATGAACTTTTTTATTGTTAAATAAAATCCTATCTGCTTCTTAAAAAAAAAAAATAAAAGAAAATTCATTTTGGTTTACAGTGGGCGAGAGATGATGGAAGCACGTCGTTATTGAATGAAATGACTAACAATCTTTCCCAAGAAATGATTAACAATTAGTTTCTCCCCGTTGTTTATTTACTAATGCAATAATTACAGAAAAAGTACCGCTACACATTTTGATCGAGCTGTGGCTTGATTTTTTAATAGGGTGGGTCTTATTATAAGACACATTAAAATTAAATGAGGTTTATTTTATTGAAAGGACCGGACCACAGCTGGATGAAAAAACAAAAAGTTTTTCTTAAAACATCTCAAAAAATACAATTAGTTTTAGTATTTGGATAATTTGCACGGGTAATCAACTGATTCATGTGAGTTCCGAGCAAAACTATTTCATGTCAGAAGATTTCATATCTAACCCAAATCGTAAAATAAATATTTTTTCGAGAAGAATATTTTTTCGATTTTCAAGAAATACATGATGAAAACGCTATTTTGCTTTAGCAAATGTATATTTTTGTGATTGCTCTTTGCAACTGGAAAAAAATATTTTTTTTTCTTTTTGAAAATTAGGCTAAGAAATTTAAACTTAACACCTTAAAGTAAGGTCGGATGCAAGTTTATTCACAATAATAATTAGTATAATACCGGTAACCTGCAATTCTAAGTCTTGCTTAGCTTCTTTTTTTTTTTTTTAATAGAATGCTTAACTTTTATTTTGCAGGCCACCGTATTATATATTTGTTCAAAATAGAGACTACTATTGAAAATTATTGATTATTTTGTTTTCTTGTTGAGATCAAGAGTGGGAATTTCCACTTTCAATTTAAAAAATCCTCTTTGAAAAGTATAATTTATTTTTATAACTAGTTTTCATGTTATATTTTGCCCTGCCACGTCAAAGCAAATGGGATTTTCTATCATTATAAAGCAAAATCAATTTTTTATAATTTTTAAAAGTTAACAACAAAGAAAGAAACACAACCCTTTTTTTATCACTTTTTTTATAATTAGCAACCTAATCCTTTGCAAGGGAGAAAAGTTGTAAAATCATGACCCTTATTTTGTTTCAATGGACTAGCAGTAAATATTACGGCACTTGTAGCATGCATGATGATAATTAAAAGGAAAAACTTTTTTTTTTCCCCATCGGGTTGTGGCCCGGCCCTCTCAATGGGGTGGGCCCCACCCGAGATACATAATACTGCCCTAATTAAAAATTAGGTTTTTGGTACATTTATCTCTTAAATTTTAAGTTTTTTTGTAATAAAATCCTTAAACTTTTTTTTTGTAACAATTAAATCCCTAAACTTAACTAAGTGTAGAAATTGAGTCCTAAACTTAACTAAAGATAGCAATTAAGTCCCTAATCACTAAGTTTATCAAAATTAAGATTTAAAAATGATCACGTGAAGGGCGTACATGGCTCATTTACAAGAAAAATTATGTAATTTCGAGCATTACAATAATCAAAATATACATAGAAACCAACAAAAGTGTTAAAAATATCAGTAATGATATAATTTTTTGTTTTTGTCTAATTTTAGGCATGCAATTGAATAATTTGACTCTTATTAGAATTAAATAAGGTGTATAAAGTGTTCTAAATAAGTTACATGCTTTTCAAATGATTGTTTTGTGTTAATTTTAAAGGAAGTTTACGATTAGGACTTAATTGTTACACTTTATCAAATTTAGGGACTTAATTGTCATAAAAAAAAAATTTAAGAACCATGTTATAAATATACACAAAATTTAAAGAACAAATGTGCCAAAAACCCCTTAAAAATATTACGATATTTGAGCTTCTTTTTTATTTTATTTTTTTTTTTTTTCCTTTACCACCGTACACATATAATATTGTTGCTTTGATTATGATAGGCGGCAAGTATGCAGCCAAATATAGGGGATGAAAATGGGAATTTTGGTACTTCAAGAAAACCATAATTTTTATCAGAAAGAAAGTCTTTTTTTTTTTTTGTGTACTTTGCGTGTCTGAGTAAACAGTGAGAATAATTGATCTATCAATTGAGATTTGGATAGGCTGCAGAAACTTTTTATTTTGAGGGGCCCACCTTACTGAGAGGAGCTGGTCGTGAAAAAAAAAATTCTTTTATTTTTTGTTATTCTTTTAATATCTCACCAATAATACATTTGATTTTTTTGTAATGGTGAAAATAATATACCATAACAATACCATTATTGTTTGGTCTTTGTTTAATTTTTGTGACCTTTATTTTTTCTTGGCTTATATTTTCGTTTTAATATAATCTAGCACTTATAAAAATACATGTCATAGAATACCCTATCGTAGGAGGAAATTTATTTAGATCCTTACCCTCGGATTTCCCAAAAATGCCTAAGAAATTTATGGATTCCAATTACCTCCTAATTTGACAATCCTTGTACAAATTATATAGATTATGACTTTGTTTCTTAGTCTAAAGAATGATTTTCCAAGCCAATAGGATGAACACACCCAAACCCCCCTCCCCCCCTCTCTAGATCATTGAAGCATGAGCATAAGACAGAATTAAGAAAAACTGAAAAATGGGGTTTAGATAGGACAAATGAGAGAAAAGAAAAATTGAATATGCTAGTAAAATAATATTGGGGACCATAATTTAAACTTTAAAAGTTAATATATAATGAGAACTCCATTTCTACAAGGACAACAATTACAGCAACAGAGAAATCTGAATTTCCATGTGATATAGAAAAATATTTTAGTAAAATAATATTGCGGACTATAGTTCAAACTTTGAAAGCTAATATAAAATACAAACTCCATTTCTAGAAGGAAAACCTTTGCAGCAACGGATAAATCTGAATTTCTATGTAATCTATAGAACTTACATAAACTAAGCATTAAAGCTTTTTTTTTCTTTTTACTACATAAAGTTCTTACTTATCTGAGTTCAACTCGCCTGAATACTTGCAATTAAAGCTATTATGTTCCGTTCAATTGAATACTTGTTATAATTCTTGCTATTTAAAAAGTATATTGAATTTTGTCATACTCGATTGCTATATTATAATTCTTGCAATTAAAACTATATTAAATTTTATCTCATGGTTAGAAATTGTATCCCACAGGCGTTTAGGAAAATTTCCATACTTCCTTTATATTTCATTAATGATTTCCACAGTTAACGACATGCTTTTTTTTTAATTCTCATAAATCATCAAGAAAATTTTTTTTTTATCTATATACAAGTTTAAAATCCCACTACTCACAAACTAGTAAATCTCAATCCAATATATATATTTTTGAAAATAGGACCTATTGTTTGAAAATAACAGAGTCTTAAGGTTAAATAAAAGTGCTCTATTATTAAACGAAAGTTACAACATACTTATGTTACGTTGTCCGGATAAGGTTATCTCAATGTAATTCAGTTTGGTATAATACTTTAATAATTTTCTTCTCCAGGCACTTTGGTAACAGTCAACACTCCTCGATTGTTTGTCTAATCACAGACAAATTTTCTCTCTTATTCTTCTTATTATTTTCTTGGTTGGAGATTAAGGGGACTTCTTCGTGGAAGATGCCCTATCATTTTAAGAGACGCTTCCTATCTGTGATACTTGAGGCCCAAGGCATTATTACTTATTATGACTAACTGAATTACCCAGAAAAAAAAAAATCTTAAATTTGCATTAACATTCTTCAATTTCAAGGACACATTAGTCATTTAATTCATTAATAAATTGACAACTCTCATGGGTGACCACCAAACAGCACGTGATTGGTTAGGAGAAGAGCCTTCAGTTTGGTCCCACATACAGTTTTTAAAATCATATATATATATATATAGACCAGACACATATACATATATATATATATATATATGCATGGGGTAGTTTAACCTAACATGCTTTTGATTACATTTTCTTGTCCAGCTAAGCTTAAATTTTCGTACAAGCATTGGACTTGTACACAATTATGACGATGCATCCACAGTAGAATACGATTCACTTTGCTTTCTCAAATAAAACAAACAAAAAAAAAGGGAAAAAATAACTAAAATATTTGAGAAAATAGTTTAAATTATAAAGATAGAATCATACAATATAATATATAAAAGTTTTATATTACGATAAATTTTTATTTTTAATTTTAACATATTAAAATTTTATGTTATTTATAGTTATACTGTAATTTTAAACAGTTTAAAAATCCACCGTTAATTCATTTACGTAATATCAGAATCATATGCTCCTAAAGAGCCAGCAAAATGAAGTAACAAGCAGATGAGCCACATGTTGGGCATGGAGGTTAGGGTACACTTTGATGTACCACCATGTACACTTATATCAGAACTGCGACCTTTAGTTCGCCCACTAAATGGACAGCTTTTCTAAAGGGCTGTCTCGAATTGGGTCCCTAATTAAGGATTACCTTTTGAATATATATTAATATATATGTCTATATATATATATATGTGTGTGTACACACAAAGACACGCAATCAAGGCAGGTATTAAAGCTTATCTATTGATCGAGCAGCCAATACTCATGAAAGGTTCCTATATAACTTTGTCAAAAGTTTTGCATGGCAAAGGACTTTTAGTTTTAGTGGCTCCTTTTTAAAATGATAATGAAATTGGCTAGGGGTTAGAAGTTGGCGTTTGTAAAACAAAATGGGGGTCCACTAATTTGGAGCTTTTAAATATGGGAATTGAAGGTTGACACGAGTACGATAACATTTCCTTGAGGGTGACTTAAATATTAATTACTTGAAGTGATGAAGTATTATATCTAAAGCCAAAATTTACGAGCCAAAGACTTTGTTTTCCGTGCCCTTTTTTTCTTTTTAGTTTTTTGATATTTAATTGGAGGAGCCTTTTACGGTAAAATATTCATATTTTTATTGCATATTGTTAACTCTTAGATCTGTTTTAAATCACATTGTATTGAAAAAATATGTTAAGTGATAAAGTCTGATATCAATTTAAAACTGAACTCCATTATAAAGATATTTTACCCTATTGTGAGATTCTCGTTCGTTCAAAGCCATAAATTTACGCTTTTTTAAGTCAAAAGATTGATCTAAAATTTTAACGCACTAGCTAATTAGCTTATATATATATATATATATATATAATATTCTTATGCACACTCTCGTTTCTCTGCTTATCTTATAGGCCCTATTGGTGCTAAATTTAAACTATATAAAGTCAAGGAAGTTTACTAAACATTTAGCTTTAGGATAGATGGTAGTGGCAAGTTAGGCACGATTCTTTTTTATAGAGAGGTTTTGAGCCCCTAATTAGTGGAGGATTCTACATTAGTTTAGTTTCTTACGCAGAACCTTTCATAAGATATGGTTCTTGGAGTGATATTTAGAAAATTCTAATGCTTATTTTAAAGCACATGATTTCTCCATTAGGAACAATTTAGGTTTTCTTTCACTGTCATGTAGGGAGTTCTTTATTCCAGCTTTAGATTAGCTTAATTGCCTTTTTTTCCCCTATTGCTAATCCAATAAAGACTGCTGATGAACATTGATTTAAAGGCTTTTTCTCACTATTATAAATTTTCCTGGTTTGACCAGTCGTTTTGATTCTCCGTGGATGCCGTACAGGGAAAAGTCAAAAACATGCAAAAGGCCAAAAGGGTGATTCCGAAGTTAAAGCCAAATTCCAAACAAAGTTCTTGGGATGCTCCAAATTGCAAGAGACTAAAATGAGCATCATTAGGACTTGTATTCTATGTGAATTTATAATGAAACGATATTATCAGTTTCTATGCTCTAATAGTTTCCTCCCATCTGGACCAGTGACATAGCAACAAGTGGTAAAAGTTCAGATAAAAAAGATCATTAATTAGAACAAATATCTAGGATACATATTTCCTTTGTTATTTACTTTTTTTTACCGTTTTAGGTTTACTTAATAGTGGGTTTCATAAAAACACCTCTGTGTGTGTGTGTGGATCTGGGAGCGAGCAGCAATTAATGTCAAAATATGCAAAACACACAAAAGACAAGGTAGGAAGGGGAGTGGGCAGCAGTAAAACTACAGAACGCGTCTTATAGGAATATATGCAAGGATCTCTCAAGAGGCGAGGTGTGGGCGGCGATTGGGGCTGGGGTAGGTGCGAGGGGAAATTGCAATAGCGTTGGGGATTGAGGTGCAATGAGAGGACAAGTATTTAAAACTGATGACGGTCAGTACTTTGTTTTGTTTTGTTTTTTTTTTTGTTATTTTGTTTTTTTTTTAGAACAAAGACAATCCGACGATAGAGGAAGACGGGGAAACGAGGAAGGGGCAGGGAGGGGGGGCTTAGCTGTGAGATAAGGATTTTTTTTTCCTTCTCATATTTCAAGGGGTATTTTGGACATTTGAAAAGTCAAATCAAGCGTTGACAAAGAGGATGTATAAATTTGTGTAATAAATGTAATAAAAAAGTGTATATTTGATAAGATTAAAAACTCAAGATACATTCTCTAAATAAATTTAAAATAGAGAATAAACAGATAAATATAAATAACCCTTTTCTTTTCTCAAAGAGGAAAAGTACAGGAAATGACAACCACATTTGCATACACTGAGTATCATTAAAGGGGTTGTTACAAATGATAATAGGAAATGGTTGTTGAAGGCTCTAACTAGCTTTGCCTCTTGATGAGGATCATGTTACTTCAATTCCACTAACGTGCTAGCAATTAAATAGTTGTTTGGCTGAGCGGTTTTCACCATAAACTTAGTTATGAATAATATGAAGCTTTTATATATTATAGTAAAAATAAAAAAAAATTGTTACTGTGTAAAGCTATTACATGTTTCAGTAAAAGTGGTTCTAACCAATAGTTTCTACCACTCTTTCAAACACCATATAAGATACTCATGGTCTTACAAACGCTCAATAGAGTACTAGATTAGCAGGAACAAGTTTTCACATTTCAGACCCTTAAAAATATTACAGCGCTTGAATCTTTAAGCACGTACCTATAGTAATCCGTTTGTGACTAGCCACCTCATTGGTGGTAATTTTTAAGAGTGTTCTGCGAAAAATTTAGTTCCACTTATCGATGTCCTCATTGTATGGTGCTATTGTTAATAGGTGGATTAATTGATGTTCAAACATGGCTAGATTAAGCCAAAGTAGATACCGAATGCTATTTGCATTAGGTTGAAAACCAGACGTACTTATCAAATAACTTTTTGGCTAATTTTAAGCAGTCAAACCTTTAATTATATTTCAAATCTCATTAAACTACGTGACGTTGAAAAACAAAAGCTTTGAAATTAAAAAGGATGACCAAAATGACATAACTAGTTTCATGAATATTATTAATTAGCAGCGGGGAGCATTTTTTAATATGTTGTTAATAATAATTACACAAATATAGTTTTTTTTTTAATTTGGTTAGTTTGTGTATATTCATGTAGACTTTAATTTGATGAATTTTTTGGTCCATCAACCAGTTTAATTAATCTGGTAGATCCAGTAACAGGAGAGAAATGGACTCCTGCTTATTTGATTAAATGTATTGATCTTCAATTAATATTTATGTGCTCGAAGGGTCATTCACACAAAATTATGAGATGGATGACCAACCGCTTTAGCCATTAATCATCTCTCCAACCATCTCTTTTAAATTCTGGAAAAAAAAAAAAAAAAACTCGTGAAGATTAATCTCTACACATGTTGAACATTAGTATTTCTTTTTTTTTTTTGGTTGAAATTTGAAAATTAATATTCTTGATGTGTAGTGTATTACGTATCCTAATTTGAGAACCTTGATACCATCATGTAGACATTAATATTAACGTGATATGTAACGCTTAAAGCACTAAAAGTAAGCAAATAACTCTAACCGCACACTCACAAAAAAATCCTTTCTTTAAATTCTTTAAATATATTGCTCTCGAATATTAATATTAACAACAATTATGATACATACATACATATGCTAAAAGATTGATTAAATTAAGCTAATAAAGTACTTCATCATCAATTCTTTAATTTCTTCCGATCAATCCACTAAGATGGAGATGGATACTATTATCTGGTGCTAATTACTTCCATATGCTAAAAGATTGACCAAAATTAAGCTAATAAAGTACATGTTATCATAAATGTGAGAAATTAATCGACCAATCAGGAGACGACAAATATATTATATATCTTATACACAAGTGGGCTGGCAATAAGTTTGGTACTTTCAGCTACCGCAAATGTATACTTACAAAAGAAGAAATACATACATGCCTACCTATGACATATACATACAAACATATACAATTTTGTTTTCGGTGGTTATGTTTTTAATAATTATATCTTCAATAAGAATATATTTTAACAACAATTGATGATGTGGAGAATCCAATCTCGTTAATTATTATAATTTTTTTTTACCAACCGTTAAATTTATATTAAACAACTAATAATAACAATATCCATTAAAAATGAAACCGTTGAAACCATATTCATACGTATACACACATATATAAAAGATGGACCTACAAGCAATGTGTGATGTTGTGTTCTTGGGAGTCACGCCCTAATTTTGTAAGAAAATACTTGAACTTAATGTATGAATCGGGCATGTGTTGATTATCTGTTTGGGAAGGTGAGGACATAATATTTATGACAATAAAAAACTCTTTCACATGCACACACATGCATATTTGTGGTCATATATGTGGGATCCTATGTACTTATTCTTCTTCACGTTATACATTTAATTGATTGAACTTGTGTTTGGTCGATCTGTTCTAGCTAGCTAGCTAGTAAAAGCTCACTGAATTGAGGTTTTTTTTTTTTTTTTTTTTTTTTTTTTTTTTTTTTTTTTAAACGTGGGGATTCAATTGGCAAGCCTAGAACAGGAAAAAAAAAAAAAAAAACCGTCAAATAAACAAATAATTAACTTTTACCAGTTATACCTAGTTTGTAAGGAAAAAGCTTATTAACGTTAAGAGTAGAATCTTGTGGGAAAAGCAAAAATGCAACGTTACACTAAATATAGTGTCGAAATGTAAACGGGCTGTAACGTTATTTCTTAAACACCATAAAATTTATGTCCCATTTTCTCTCGTTATAAGCCAATTACAGAAATCTAAGAAAAAGTGCACAAAAATAAATATATATTAAGAGGTAAATTTCCTTCCTTTTTTTTTTAATTTCTTGTTGTACCGATTGCACAAAAATCATCGTGTATGCATATGATAAAACTGACATAAATGAGAAGCTAGGCTTTGAAAATGACAATTGAAATGATTTTCATAGAGGGCAGGTAAAATTTTGCCCGATTAATGAAACCTCTAGACTCTTCTATCTTTTACCCTTTTCAGGCTCTATATAATAAGGGTCCTTTTGTCACTATCAGACTAACTTATCACACGGGGTTATTGACTAATTCAGGAGAATTCTTGCAAAACATCATTTATTTTACTTGGTCGTGATATTATTCTAGTAATCAAAGCCGCGTTGTTTGAAATAGAAAAGAAGAATATGTCCCATTATTTGTGAACAATTATGTACGACGATACAATAAATTTGACTCTTTCAAACAGATTTTTTAACATATAGTTATTATTATCAGATTTTTCAAAAGAATTCAAAGAAGCCTAAATTGAGTGTAAAACTGAAGGCATCACGAAAATACAGCTGTTTTCTTGTCACTTCGAAATAGAACTATTGCAGATCTTCTTGAAATTTATTTTCTAACGCACGCGCGTATACTTTGGTGAAAATAACGTGGCAAAATTAAATGATAATTATCCTAATAATATTACATTTTATACTATGCAATTATATAGCAATTATTTTAATGAGATAAATGACTCAATTATGCTTATAGAATTAAGAGAATTTTCATAAATTATTTTTTTTAAAACTTACTTTTTATGAATGTCATATATGTTTAAACGTGACACAACTTAAATAAGTGTTATGAATGGTAGTGTGATACCATTTTTTAAAGTGTGGCGTGAATAAATATATTTTTTAAAATTATGACATAATTTTCTCTAGAATTAAAACATGATTTCAAGTTTGCAATCATTCCACATATGGTCCAAAATAATATCATTAAAATATTTACTATGTATTTACATATTAAAAAATATAATATTATTATGATGAATACCATGTCATTATTTTTTTTAATGCTGAAAATTATGTTAATATCAATTTTACCATGATAATTTTGCCATGTAATCTTTCTTAAAACAAGTCTCTTATTGCTAAACCGAGACCATAGTAAATTAAGTGGTATATCACTTCTTTATTATCATGTTTCATTATTTATTTTTTATTTCTTTGATGCATACCACTTCTCTTAACCAAAAAGGCCAAAATATCCTTAGATAACATTTGTTTGTCTAATCCTAAGCAACAATACTTGTAATCCATTATATCTTTCATTCTTTAAAAGTGATGCATTTTAAACTTTTTTATGAAAGTGGTAGGATTAAAAAACAACACCACAAAAGCGAGTTTCTCAAATTGACGAGATATTAATGCTCACTACCACCTTATTGAACAATGGATTGACTTTTGCTACTTGTAAAAAAACTTCTGTACTATATGCTACTCACAAGAATTAATATAAAAGTAAAATTATTAAAAAACAAATTGCTTGTGGTATTATTTGAATCCATAGTCCAAAAATGTAGCATCTCTATAAAGCTTCCTAGATTGACCCACTTGAGTAAATAGGCCCCCGAATAAGAGCCCAACTTACCGATATTGGATCCCGATTTTTTAGGGGCTCTTGGATGATGTCGTTGACAAGCCCAAAAAAACAACCATTAATCTCTTGCCACGTGGAAAAAGGATCACAGCGTTCAAGTAGCCGAAACCTCTCCCCAAAAGAAGGTTTTCAAAACATAATTAACACACAAATACAGGCCAAGAAGTCTCCTTAATTAACGGAAACCTAATCAACGAAAAGCCCTAATTTCTGCTATTCCAGAATGAGATTGGCGATGATCAACAACTCGACGGTGACGCAATTCATCGAGGACGAAGAGACCTTCGAGAGCTGCATTGGGCGAAGCTTCGCGATGCTCGACGCCGACGGCGACGGAGCTCTGTCGCGCGAGGAGCTCCGCGTTGGGTTCGGTAGGGTCTTACCGCTGGGATCGGTGTCGGATCCGCGGAAGGAGGTCGCCGACAAGCTGTTCGAGGAAATATTGGAGAGGTTCGATTCGGATCAGAACGGCGCGATCGATCGCGAAGAGTTCAAGTCTCTGTCGAAGGAAATGATGCTGGCGATGGCGCGAGGGATTGGGGATTTGCCGGTACAGCTCGCCGTTGATTGCGATAGCCTGCTCATGAAGGCCGTTGAACATGAATTGGCCAGAATTTGAACGAAATTTGGGGACAAATTATTGATTGTGAAACGAGTTTGATCTCGGAAAGTGAAAGAATGTGAGTTTTCTGATTTGTTCTTTAATGGCCAATTAATTGGCATGATTAATAAAGTTTTGGAGTTATGAAATCTTCAATTTGATTCATTATTCATGGCTTTCGTATTCGTACACATTCCGTGAATATATGTGTTTCTTGTCCTTTTTTTGGGGCCAATTTTCTTGGAGATTTTGTGCTTGCGTGCATGTTCATGGATTTACATATTTACGTACTTAAGCACATAGCACATAGCACATAGAAAGGAGAAAGAAAAAGTACATGGTACATATATGGGTAATGTATAGATGGACGTTTTTTTTGAAAAAAGGTGTGGAGAACAGGCGACCACGGTGGCTACCAGGACGTGATGATAAAGCCCTCTGTCCAGTGTCCACAAGCCAAAAAAATTAACTAGATAGCTATTAATTACATTGGCAGATAAAACTCATCATCTTAACCTCACTAAACACTAACAAACATTGAGCCGGTAGCTTGAAAATAGTTTCAAACGCTTCGAACTCGAACTTGAGATCTCCCATTAACCAAAATACTTGAAGTAACTACAATGCACGTATGCAACTAGCCTACTACTTTTTTTTTTTAATGGGTAAGTGTTCAACTCGGACACACTAGACCCATTAGAATTTGCACTCTAGTCACACATCCAATTACTTGAATTAGTCTCAAGTGGCCCACCTCCTTGGTTTATGTACACTGAGAGATATTACGATATATACGTATCATGTCTGCATGAAATAGTTGGTGGAATGTGACGGCCATATAACGTGGAATGGTGTTTGTACTTGGCTACTTGCTATAAAGAATCATAAAATGGCTAATAAGTTGGGATTTGTAGGGAATGTGCTCAGCATCAAGGAACCCAAGAAACCTTGGTTCTATAAAAATTGCTGTAGTTACCAATTATTAAGACTATTGCTACGATATTCTCTACCAAAGATTCATATATACTGCATTGTTGCAGATATGAGCCTAGGAAACGCCACCACAGTCATCTAGCTAGGTGAATGCTTCACTAAATCACTTGATATTAGCTACGTGTTGCTTAAAGGCTTATTGGCTACAAATGCTATACTAATTCATGATCATATTTGGTCTACGGATTAATTTTTTCTGACCTTTTGACTGTCAAAAGGAACTGACTTATATGATAAAACCAGCAAAAATTACCAGTTCCGTAGGAAAAAATTTCTTTAAGATACATAAAGTGTTTAGAAGAATAATTCAAACTAATAGTTTGAACTGTAAACAGTATAAAGCTCTCACACGCTACAGAAAATAGCTACAATATAAAACTCTCATATGCTACAGTTCTCAAACTCAAACTAATGGTATAAATTACTCTCCCAAACACTCTAATAATGACTAATATATTCACTTTTGCACCTCAGTTCCAATTACATTTTCAAAAGCTCTCATTATTTGAATAGAAAAAGAAAAAAATTAGGAGAAGTAGCAAGTGTTGTTGGGTCACCGCATTGGGCCTGGTTGAGTATTAGGCCTAGAAAGGCCCAAGAATAATCTTGGCCCATATTGCCTCGGTGTGTTCCAAAAGCTTCTTCCAGATGATACTCGAGAAGGGTAAAATAGTCTATTTACATCCATATTTAAATTAAAAGATCTCTAAAATAGTGATAAGTACTCAAGCTGATCATGATCTACCGAATCTAAAATATTCATGACGGATAAGTCCTCTAACATATCATGGTAGTGATATTTAGCCAATACAAGATGAGATTATCATGTATTTTTAAATTTAAGATTAGGCTTAAGAGGTAAGGCATCGATCATTCCCACATACTATATATAGAGGTCAGTTCTAGAGAACAACTTAAGTTCAATGTTTAACACAATTTTTTTGTATTTGTTTTTTCTCATATTGAACCCTACCACCCAAGAAAACTTATAATAGACGTAGCCTTCAACTAAGGTAAACCATCATAAATTCTTGTGTTTTTCTTACTATTTTTTCATTACTTTATTTATTTTGTACACAAATAATTATTTCAATGAAAAATTTAAAAGAATCTTGTTAGACGAGTTTTGCCCATCAATGGTATGCAAAATATTCAGTCTTCTCCTCTCTTACTTGATATTCGAAGTCTCTTGCCACATGTCATGCTTTGTCATTTTTTTTCATGTCATGTGCATTGTCACTTTTTTTTTGTAAGAATAAAGTTCGTGAAGAGAGCCGTGAACCAATGTCAGCATATTCCTTAAGCATTATTTTCAACCATTTTTGTTGAATGCCTTATTGGTCGATCCTATGTGGGAAGCTTGCCACGCCAATCTTATTAAATGTGTTAGCACTAAAACACATGTCATGCCTTGTCACTCGTTACTTTCCCATTCCAACATTCGCCAAACGACGCTAGATGCCAAAGAGTACTGTTCCACTTTGATGGAAATTTTTTTCCAAATTCACACTTGTCCATCCTTAAAAATGAATCCCACTTGATGACTAAACTGAATTAAGCTCTCAACAAAAAAACAAAAGTGGTTGGGCCACGCCTTTTCCCAAGGCCCCATCTCCAAGACTCCAACCCCCACTTTTGACATGGCAAAAGGAGACACATAAGATTAAAAAAAAAAAAAAGATTACCCCTTTTGAAGCATACAAAATCAAAGTCACCTGTTAGAACGCCAAGTGCAACACAGCTCACTCCCAATTAGAAGATAGAGAGAGAGAGAGATAGAGATAGATTATAAGGGAAAAAAAAACACCGTCAAAGGCGCAAATTGAGGAAACCCAACATGATTGAACTCCGCGTATACAAGGCTTTAGCCACTGGTGCTGGTGATTATGATGATGAAAGCTTTTTTATATTAAAAAAATAAGAAAAAATTAAAAATAAAAAACCCATCATTTAAGATCCAAAGCAACTCCTTTTTTTCTCCACCACTTCATCTCCCACTGCCCAAAAAACCCTGAAACAACGCCCATCCCTCTACCATCAAACAGATTATAACTCAAAGCTGAATGGTTTGATACTTGATATAGTAGTACCTTTGAGTACTAGTATTACTACAAACAAAGTCAAAAAAAGTGCTGGAAACAATGATCCCAGCATGTTTCAGCCAACCAAACACGACCTCTGAATCAGATCAAGCGCCTCATCAAAATCTAATAACATGCATATACCAAACTCAGCTCTTCTGCAACAACTCCCCAACTCATCTCACCCTAACATGGTCCAAAACCCATTTCTCCCACACTCTCACCATTTTCGCACCAGACTCTTTCTCCTTGACAATCTCTCTACACCCCTCAGCTTTCTCATTCTTCAGACCAAAACCCAGTTCCAAATCCATCCACTTAACACGCCAGCACAACTACCAGAAGATCAAGCTCTACTGGGACTTCTCTCGCGCCGGGTTCCCTTGTCCCAACAACTCGGCCGAGCCCGAGTCACGATTCTACCTCGCCATTGCCTGCAACTCCAATCTCCAATTCTTCCTCGGAGACGACGATCTCCTCCCCGAGCTGACTCAGCGAGCCGGGTTGGTCTTCAAAAACCAAAACAAAGCGCCGATATCGACCCTGCTTTCGCGGCGAGAGCATGTGTTTGGACGCAGGAATTACTTGTCCCGGGCGATGTTTATGGGGTCCAAGCACGAGATCGGAATAGAGTGCAATGGCGGGAGTTTGAAGGTCAGAGTCGACGGCGAGTTGAGCCTCGTCGTGAAGAGGCTGGCGTGGAAGTTCAGAGGGAACGAGAAGATTTTCGTTGGTGGGGTTGAAGTTGAGTTCTTTTGGGATGTTTTCAACTGGGTTAACGGTAACAACGGCAGTACTAACGGAAACGGATATGGGGTTTTTGTGTTCCAAGTCGGCGATGGCGGGGTTTGGCCGGAGATGGTGGGGCCGGAGAAGAGGCTGTTGAGGAAGAGCTTTTCGTCTCCTGCGGGTGGTAACAATAATGGTAATAATAATGATAATAATAAGAATACGACGTCGTCAATGCCGTCGTTTTTCAACACGACGTCGTATTCGCCTTCGTGCTCGAGTATTCTGCAATGGGCGGAGGAGAGCAGCGATGGAGGGTCGAGGAGTTCGTGCTCTTCGTCGACTAGGTCGTGTGGGAGTAATGGAGGGTTCTCTTTGTTGCTTTACGCTTGGAGAAAAGATTGAAAAAAAAAATGTTTGAGATATATGAGAGATATTTATAATTATTAGATTGTTTTTAGCATTAATTCTTATGTGAAAAAAAATGGTGATTAGTTAATTATTTTGGAAAAAACGATCGATATTCTTTTATTTTGTTTGTTGACTGCAAATTGCAATTGCATATGCTGTAAATTTATAATAATTTAATATATGATGATGCTTTTTGCAGTTTAAACTTAGTTTTTGCAACTTATTTTGAGGATTAGAGGTTTGGTTTTTAGTTTTATTATATATTTATTAATTAATCTAGCTTGTGCGTGATATTTTTCATTTTCGAAAATAAATAAATAAATAAATTAGGCAAAGCATGGACGGAGTCATAGATAAGGATAAGCAACCGTTCTTTTGAACTTTTTTTATAAAAAAAATTATATTTTATCTTTTTTAAAATTATATTTTTTTATATAAAACTAATAAACATTTTATATTCTTCATCTTCTAAAATTATACTCCTTTCTTTCTTAATGTTCTACATCTTTTTTATTTAATTTTTTTGACAATATTAGTATACATTTTGTCTTTCTGGCTACTTTTTCTAGCTCGACCTCTGAAAAAAAAATGTATGGTATAATATGAACAATGAGTTTGCATGATTAACGTGTTGGAATATTTGTTGAGTGCTTTTTAGTGAGCGCCAGCCTAAGAAGGGATTATTTTACAGCTTTTTATTGATTTTGGATATACGACATGAATTATGAAGAATACTAGGGGCCAACAAAATCATGAAGTGGGTATAATTGTATCTCAATTCTTGTGTTAGAGATATCGAATATATTACGGGCTAACCTCGTACAAAAAATAATTTTATTTTGCGGTCGCTTTTGTAAAACTAACACGGTTAGCTAGTTTCAAAGGCACGCCGATAATCACAGCAGGGGTTGAAAGATATTATTATCGCGAATAAAGACGATAAAGACGAGACAAGATCGGTGAATTTATAATCTAATAGGCCTTATAATTAAAAAAGAATTTTGTATTTCGAATATACTTATAAATAAAGACGTGTGTGTATTTTTTCGAACATACGTATATATATAAATTTTTACAAAAATAAAAAATAAAGAATCAAAGTACGTAATAAGAAAAGTGATTAATTAACATAATTACCCTTTAATTTTTGGTTTTATCGACTTGTTCACCATGAAAAAAAAAAAATGCATGCATGCTCTTTTGAAGTGAGCTGCATGAATCCAAAGATTAAAGTGGCAAACATCCTTAGATATGACAAGTTTTTAATTACAAGAGTAGTCACTAGCTTTTAGCTATTTTAATTAATTAAAACATTTGTAATTTCGAAACAAGTTTTGTTGTGTTGTTGGAACAAAGACAGATTAGAAAAAACAAAAAAAAAAAAGAAAAATAAACAATAAGAGAGATAATTATGCTTTCAAAGCGGTTGAAGCATGTAACACAATTATCAATTATTGACTTTTCATTTATAGTGGAATTTTAAAAGATTTCGTGACATACGGGGTAGAGAATTATTCTCCCCAAATTTCTTAGAGTGTAAAACAATTTTAGCCAATTGATCTTAGCTTGTTAAATCAGCTAAAACTACTCTGCTAAAGCAGACAACGTTGAAGGGTTTAAAAAATGAGAAACAAAAATGAATCCACACGAAACAGATTTAGTCTTTGGTATTTAGTCTTTACAAATAAGGGAAATTAAAGACCCCAATTTCAAAGTATTCTAGATTCATGTGGCCCACGATTCCAAATGACTTTGTACCAAAACTTACAACAAACGAGGAATTACAAAGCAAAAATGAGAACATTTCGTGATGTCATTTTAACTATATCGTTTCAAATTATTACAAGTAGATTTTAATATAAAATTTTCATATGCTACAGTAAATTGATTTGTCGATCGTGTTCAAAAATGTTTCATAATCACAGCCATGCACGCGTGTGCAGTTGTAACCACTCCCACCGCATAGGATTCCCCATAAACTATCACCTTCGACACATATATTAAAATAGGCTCCATTAGCCTTTCACATAAAAGCTTAAACTTTTCTGGACCAGACCCATAACTAGCTCTCATTACCCACCTTGTAGCACCTCTTTTATGTCCATCATTGATGCATTTATATTCTTTCTATAATCATTGCATGTGTGTGCTTCTTTTTCACAATTATGGCAAAGGAAATAATTATATGAACATGTTATATTCTAATTTTTAGTAATGACACAAACCAGTAAAATATGCTACGTAAGTTAACCAAAAAATGTGATGGAATACACTCTTCAAAGCAGTTCGGCAAAAGCCTGTAAACATTTCATTTTCTACGGTTTCAAAAAGGAAAAAATTGAAACCAATTTAATTTGTTGCATTAATGGCCTCATATTTATGTCCATTAAAACCAGCTGGTAACTGTTTTTATTCTGGTGCTATTTATTTCCTTGATGGGAGGAAATCAATAGCAGAGAGAAGAGAAATCCAGAAATCCAGAAATTTTCACGTACAGTTTTGTGAAAGAAAATTGGGTCCCCAAGTTCCGAAAATTCCATTAAGATTCTTACACCATCAATATAGTTTTTGTGAGAACTTGGAAGCATCCTAAGTGCAGGCAGTCACAGCATACCGTTTGGACAGCAATGGCAGGAGGTAATATTTTTCACGCTTCCGTTTTCGTTTTCAATTCTTGATATGCATACAGTTTATAGCATGCTTGAATTGGTTTTATGTTTTCTCATTTGACATCAGAGCCGTAAATTTGACCTCTGCCTTGCTTGAAAAACTGAAAAATATGCAAAATATTCACTATGTTATGTTACGCACGATGGAAACTTTTTTTGATTTTTGGGTTTTGATTTTTAGCGTTTCTTAATTGAAACTAAGATTAGAAATCATTTAGACATTAGATTTCTATGAATTCTGCAATTTGAAACGTCAAAATTGGTGTCCGGATGGTAGAATTACAGCCGGGTCTGAAACGGGTCAAAACCGGGTTGAAACAGGGGCCGTTCGGGTGAAGAAGACCCGGATTCGTGGTTGCAGATGATAAAAACGACATGTCGTTTGGCTTGGGTCAGTAAAAAACGACATGTCGTTTCGGGCATTGAGGGGCTCGTTTCACGGTTAAAAAACGACAAATCGTTTGGACATTAATGACCAAAACGACATGTCGTTTTGTATGTTGACAGGCTGCCCTCTCTTGTAAACGACATGTCGTTTACGCGGGGGGCTCCAAACGACGCCGTTTTTGGCTGAGCAGAAAATTATAAAAAAAAAAAACCTGAAAATTAAAAAAAAAAATTTTGATTTTTTCCAGATTTAATAAAATGATGGTTTTGGGGTAAATTTCATAAAATTTTCAGTTTTTATAATTTTTATGAAATTTTCATAATATCCACAATTTTAATATTTTTATGGAATTTTTCATATTATAGAATGATTTATGAAAAATTCATAATTTTGAATATTCATAATTTTTGGTATTTGTTATGAATATTATACAGTAATTATGTAGATATAATTTTGTAAATTTATGTGCATATAGTGTTGATTATGTATAATTTATGATTTAAAATTATGCATGCAATATTAAGTTAAATAATTTAGTACATTTAATTTTGTGCAATAATGTGCTAAATTATATTTTTGAATGTATAATTTTAATATATACATAATAAAAATTAGTACATAAATTATGGTTCTTTGTTCATATTTATTTATTGCTTAAGGTAATTGCAATTTATTTTATGAGCAAAAATTTAAGAATAAATGTCTTGTGATATATGTATTTAATTTTTGAATAATTAAAGAGTAGCCACAGCATCTTTAATTATGCAAAAATTATGTAAGATGTTTAAATCACATATGGTAAAAAGGCATTAAATTGTGATTAATCATATGTAATATGATAAATTTTATCCCACATGAATTTTTATTATATTTAATATGATTAGTTAGGATGATGTATCAAATTATCTTTCTTAATTTACCCACAGGAATTAAGAAAAGGGCATATAATTTAATAGCGTCATCATAAGGATATCTGAATCTGTTTGAGTTAAAAATTTAGCCCACAGGTAATTTTTATGTCATTTGATTCATATTTTAATGTATGATTTACATTGGTAAACATGTCATAAAGTATTGTAGCCTAAATTTAGTAACATAAGCATGTATGTTTTATTATGTATCTATGCAAACTGTGAGTTACTCTGATTTTCAGTGTGACATTCCCGAACTTAAAGGAGACAACTATAAAGTGTGGAAGGAGATAATTCTTCTTCATTTAGGTGTCATGGACATTGACTTCGCTGTCCGTAAGGATGAACCACCTGCCATTACGGAGACCAGCCAGCCAGATGACGTGGACCGTTATAAAAAGTGGGAGCGATCTAATCGCCTATGCGTAATGTTCATAAAGACGAAAATCTCGGTTGGCATACGTGGTTCATTGGAGCAATATGACAACATGCGAGCTCTGATGAAGGCAATTGATGAGCAGTTTGCTACATCGGACAAAGCCTTGGCTAGCACTCTGATAATGAAATTTTCATCCATGAAGCTCACTGGAATTCATGGTGTGCGTGAGCACATCATGCAAATGAGGGATATAGCGGCTCAGCTGAAGACACTTGAGGTTGAGATGTCTGAAACCTTCCTTGTGCACTACATCCTCAACACTCTTCCATATCAATATGGACCTTTCAAGATATCCTACAACACACATAAGGATAAGTGGTCCATCAATGAATTGAATGTGTGTCCAGGAAGAAGGAAGGCTTGCTATGGAAGCAGGAGAGAGTGTGCATCTGGAAACTCAAAGGAAGAACAAGGGCCAAGCCAATAATAAGGGAAAAGGCAAACTGTCTGCTCATGCTGATATCAAGAAGGAATCCAGGTGCTTCTTTTGTAAAAAGAAGGGGCACATAAAGAAGGATTGTCCTAAATATCAGAGATGGCTTGACAAAAAAGGTACTCAATTCTCACTTGTCTGTTATGAATCTAATATGGTTGATGTTGAACATAACACATGGTGGATTGATTCTGGTTCTTCAATCCATGTCACTAATTCCTTGCAGGGATTGCAAGGCCTAAGGAAGCCAGTGGGAAGTGAGCAGTGCATCTATACAGGCAACAAGATGCGCTCACATGTAGAGGCTGTCGGAACATGCAATTTAGTTTCATCTAGTGGTTTTGTTTTAAAATTAGAAAAGACATTTTATATTCCTAGTTTTTCTAGGAATTTAATTTCAGATTCAAGGCTTGTACCATTGGGATTTTTCTTTAATTTTTCAGACACTATATTTAGTTTGTTTTATAGATCTGAACTTATTGGAAATGATATATTGTCAAATGGTCTTTTCAAAATTAATTTACAAGACAAAACTTCTTATACTTCTATGCATGTTCAAGATAATGCTGGCATTAAGAGATGTGTTATGAATAAAGATTCCTCTATGTTGTGGCACCGTAGATTATATCATATCTCTATTGAGAGAATAAAGAGACTAGTGAATGATGGGGTACTTAGTACTCTAGATTTTACTGAATTTGACACTTGTGTGGACTGCATAAAGGGAAAGCAGACCAATATGTCAAAGAAAGGTGCCAAAAGGAGTTCAGACATATTAGAAATCATACATACAGATATTTGTAGTCCAGACATAGACGCGTATGGTCAAAAGTATTTCATTACTTTTATTGATGATTACTCACGATATATGTATCTCTACTTGCTTCATAACAAAAATGAAGCTATAGATGCCTTTAAGGTGTTTAAGGCAGAAGTAGAGAAACAATGTGGTAAGCAAATAAAGATAGTGAGATCTGATAGAGGTGGTGAATACTATGGTAGATACACCAAAGATGGACAAGCACCTGGTCCATTTGCGAAGTTTCTTCAAGAACATGGGATAGTTGCCCAATATACTATGCCCGGTTCTCCAGATCAAAATGGTGTGGCAGAAAGAAGAAACCGAACATTGTTGGATATGGTGCGGAGCATGCTTAGCAGCTCTAAGCTTCCTAGGTCTTTGTGGACTGAAGCTCTCAAGACGGCTGTGTATATATTAAACCGAGTTCCAACCAAGGCTGTCTCAAAGACACCGTTCGAGTTATGGAAAGGTTGGAAACCGAGTTTGCGACATATACGCATTTGGGGATGCCCGTCTGAAGTGAGAGTGTATAATCCACAAGAAAAGAAGCTAGACCCAAGGACCATTAATGGGTATTTCGTTGGATATGCTGAATGGTCTAAGGGATACATATTTTATTGTCCATCACATACCACTAGGTTTGTGGAATCAAGGAATGCAAAATTTCTTGAGAATGACTTGATTAGTGGCAGCGATTGATCCTGTAACACCGTTCAAGAGAAAGATCATACAGATGCTCAAGCTTCTACTTCATATGATAGAGTGATTGTTATACGCGACACGCCTACAGTTCAAACGCGTGTTGAACAACAGCCAGTCATTCAAGTTCCACAGATTGCTAATCAAGAAGTAGTAGATCCAGTTGAACAGCCAGCTGATCAACATGCTCCTCAAGAGAATGTTGAACCAGCATTAAGGAGATCTATTAGAGTAAGGCGATCAGCCATTCCTAGTGACTATATTGTGTATCTACAAGAGTCTGACTACAACATAGGAGCCGAAAATGATCTAGAAACGTTTTCACAAGCCATGAGTTGTAAGGAATCTAACTTGTGGTATGATGCCATGAAAGAAGAGATGAACTCTATGTCATCTAATGGAGTCTGGGATCTTGTCAAGTTGCCTGATGGTGTAAAAGCCATTGGATGTAAATGGGTCTTCAAGACAAAGAAAGACTCATTAGGCAACATTGAGAGACATAAGGCAAGATTCGTTGCTAAAGGATTCACTCAAAGGGAAGGTATAGATTACATTGAGACTTTTTCTCCTATATCTAAAAAGGACTCCCTTCGTGTGATCATGGCATTAGTAGCTCATTTTGATTTTGAGTTACATCAGATGGATGTGAAAACGGCATTCCTCAATGGTGATCTAAAGGAAGAGGTTTATATGAAACAACCTGAAGGATTCTCCTCTAGTGATGGTGAGCAATTGGTGTGCAAACTCAAGAAATCCATATATGGTTTGAAACAGGCTTCCCGTCAATGGTATTTGAAATTCCACGATGTCATCACTTCATTTGGTTTTGAAGAAAACATCATGGATCAATGTATATACCAGAAGGTTAGTGGGAGCAAGATTTGTTTCCTTGTTTTGTATGTGGATGATATCCTTCTTGCAACCAGTGATAAGGGGTTTCTATATGAGGTGAAACAATTCCTTTCTAAGAACTTTGATATGAAGGATATGGGTGAGGCATCTTATGTCATTGGCATAAAGATCCATAGGGATAGATCTCGATGCATTTTGGGATTATCGCAGGAAACCTATATCAATAAAGTCTTAGACAGATTTCGGATGAAAGATTGTTCACCAAGTGTAGCACCCATTGTGAAGGATGAAAAGTTCAGTTTGAACCAATGTCCAAAGAATGATTTCGAGAAAGTTCAAATGAGCAACATTCCTTATGCTTCAGCTGTTGGAAGCCTTATGTATGCTCAGGTCTGCACAAGACCTGACATTGCATTTGCTGTGGGAATGTTGGGAAGATATTAGAGTAACCCAGGCATTGACCACCGGAGGGCTGCAAAGAAAGTGATGAGGTACCTTCAAGGTACAAAGGATTACATGCTTATGTATAAACGAACTGACATTCTAGAGGTGATTGGCTACTCCGATTCAGATTTTGCTGGCTGTGTTGATTCGAGAAAATCAACTTCAGGTTATATTTTTATGCTAGCCGAAGGAGCTGTATCTTGGAGGAGTGGAAAGCAAATGTTGGTTGCTACTTCCACGATGGAGGCAGAGTTCGTTTCTTGTTTTGAGGCTACTTCGCATGGTGTATAGTTGAAGAGTTTCATGTCAGGCCTTAAAATTGTAGATTCTGTGTCTAGGCCATTAAGGATATATTGTGACAATTCAGCTGCTGTCTTTATAGCTAAGAATAATAAGAGTGGCAGTCGAAGTAAACATATCGACATTAAGTACTTAGCCATAAGGGAACGCATTAAGGAAAATAAGTGGTCATTGAGCATATAAGCACTGAATTGATGATCGCAGATCCTCTGACAAAAGGAATGCCAACGAAGTCATTTAAGGATCATGTTGTACAGATGAGACTTGGTTCCATAATGTAAATTTGTTTGTACATACAATTTACAGTTTTAATGAAACTCTTATTCAGTTGTGATGTTTTCTCATATTTGTTTGCGCATTAAGTTATTGGAGAAAATTCACATATAGTAGGACCAAGAATAAACATTGGGTTTATTCATAAAGTTAAGTTACTATAAAAGGAATAAAGTCTGAGAAATAATACATTGTAATACATGAAAGATAATACTCACAATTTAGAGAAATTATCGCCATGATTCATGTATTTGTTTCCTGAAAGTTTGGGTTTAATGGATATAAGGATAAATATAGAGACCAAGTGGGAGAATGTAAACGTTTCATTTTCTACGGTTTCAAAAAGGAAAGAATTGAAACCAATTTAATTTGTTGCATTAATGGCCTCATATTTATGTCCATTAAAACCAGCTGGTAACTGTTTTTATTCTGGTGCTATTTATTTCCTTGATGGGAGGAAATCAATGGCAAAGAGAAGAGAAATCCAGAAATCTAAAAATTTTCACGTACAGTTCTGTGAAAGAAAATTGGGTCCCCAAGTTTTGAAAATTCCATTAAGATTCTTACACCATCAATTGAGTTTTTGTGAGAACTTGGAAGCATCCCAAGTGCAGGCAGTCACAGCATACCGTTTGGACAGCAATGGCAGGAGGTAATATTTTTCACATTTTCGTTTTCGTTTTCAATTATTGATATGCATACAGTTTATAGCATGCTTGAATTGGTTTTATGTTTTCTCAAAGCCAACTTCCCAAAAATGGGTGAAGTGGTTTATTTCTCTCTGTCTTTAAGGAATTGCAGGGTTTCTGAAATCTAAACTTGGTTGTTAACTTAAACCATATTTTGATGGTTTAAGTAGGCATTTTTAATTACTAGCAAAAAAGTATTACCTTTTAATTATAATAGAGGTTTTTTTTTTTTTGGGATGAATTATAACAGAAGTTGACGTCATTTAGGTTGGCAATCTGCCCAGACTTGTGTTTAATTATCTAATCTCCCTACTAGTTCTTTTATATATATACACCTATATATATAGGTATATATATATATTGCTTGTTTGTGAGAAGTAACAGACTTATTTTACTTGATTCTGGCCAGTGTCCAGCAAACAATGATGGGGAATAAATTTCTGCAAGAGTCATATAAGATAAATCTAGCATGTATTGAACTTTTCTACTGCTGATTTGAGCTTTGATTTTGCTATTTCATTTTCATCCCAAAAAAAGGATTTCTTGTAATAGCTATGGTATTAATATCGACATTTATTTGGATTTGAGGCATTTCCATTCATCAGGCCTTCCAAAACTAGGCTTGAATATCTGGCCAATTGCTTCAAGTGCAGAAACCCCCCAACTCGCAGCATGCTTTACAGTCTGTCATATCAAAGTACACATCCAAATTGCATAAGAAAATCTGAAAAATGGGCTTTTATCTTACTCTAAACTCGTCATCTAATTCGTAGACCGTACTTCCATCGATGCAAACAAGAGGCCTCCATGGAAGTTTCAGACACGTCCTGCAAGGAAGATAAAATTGATTGTTTGTTAAAGGGATTCTATTCGAAGACTGAAGTACAGAGGCAACATGAAGCCAACTCTTAAGATTATGTGAAAGGATCCACTATGAATGGATAAGGTCCTACTTTCTAAAATAATAATAATAAATATAGGCCAGAAGGATATCTGTGGGACCTCCATTAGCGACTGTAAATTGTCGAGCTTTTGGTCGTCCTTTGTCTAATGACTTGTACAGGTCAACTTACAAACAATCTCCATATGCAATGGGAAAATGCTAATGTCCAGAATCTTATTACAGTAAGAGCAAAATAGAAATTAGATAAAGCCAAGCACCTCAGTTTCCATGTTATCACCACAAAATTTGGTTCAGAAGTGATATCCTGCATAGGTTCATGTGATAAGGAATTAGCAAGGATAATGAAGTTTTACACGATGAGATATTCATAAGTGATCAATACATGTAGGATCAAAGTGTGCAGCTCAAAGTGATGTTTTGAGACTTCACTGATCCTCATTAACTTTTCCCTTGGAACATTCTTCCCTTCACTTTGCCTTAGCTAAGTGGAATCAGGCTATCTTTCACTCTATGTGCACTACCAGATCAAAGACCAAATCAAGCTGTCTTTTGTCCAACTGAGAGCAAAGTGCTTAATTTGAAAGCAATTATCTATTTAACAATCTTAAATTCTAGTGCAATCTAAAACAAGTGAATACCTTCTCAATCTTTTGCAATCCAATAGATGGAGAGTCAAAGAAAGGAACATGCAATTTCAAGTTGCGTGAATACAGTTCTGTTAAAGTATGGTGACCCAAATTCAGTTTAACCCGACCCGAAAAGCTCATCGTACTACCATTTTATAATGCGTTGGGGTTTGGTATTATTGACTTTTAGCCTCCTAACCGCCACCATTTTGTAATCTTTTTCGAGTTTAGTGATTTTCTTCTCTCCTGTCTGTAGTTTTTTTCTATCTTAAGTTTTCACATAAATCTATGTATGTTCTTGTTCTTTGTTTCTAAAGCACTATTATCCTAACAGGTTCCTTACTTGAAAAGACAAGTAAAAGTTGATCGATTCCTTTTACATACATGTGTATTAAGCCACCGAAAACTTGTCTTACCTCGAAATCGAATGGTTGGTTCTTCAAAGATGCAGTCTTCAACATAAATTTCGGAAGAAAAAATCCCTGTTCTCAACACAAGCATTAACTTCACATAAGTTGACAGGGAATGAAAACTGTACAGACAGTCAGAATTGAAATATGCAAAAACATACGTGTAACAAAATAAGCATCCTGATAATCAGATTTGAGTATCATGACAATATCATCAACGCTTGAAACTGAAAATTCATCTCTCGTTTTCTTGGTGACTCTGTCCAGTCAGCAAAAGTTCACAGTAACAATAGTCAAGCAACTTGCGTACCAGAAATGCGTAATTAACAGTGCAATATTTAAGCAATAAATGTCATAATTGCTAAGAAAGATTTGTACGTCTTAAGCAATAAAATCGTAGAAGAAAAGAAAAAAAGTAAGAGCACACAAGATTTACAGTAGTTTATAAAAGCACATGAGATTCATACTAGTTCATCCATAATGTGACAACTATGTTTACATGCATCTTAGATGCATGGTATTTTCTCTTTACCTCTCAATGAACCCTAAAAATAGCATCCCAACTATTTAAATAGAAAAAAGTAAGACAATTTTTTCCTTATGTTATCTCTGTATGAGAGCAATAATTAGACTCCACAAATTAACAACAATAAAGAATGCATTTTGCATAAACTTGATGGGTAATGAGACACGCTCGTATACCACACAACTAAAAGCCTATTAGGAACATAGTTTGAAACAAAAGTTTAAACACAAAACACTATAATTTAAATCTTACAAGAGAAAATGAAAACCAAAAAATGGAAACCAGCCAATTAAGGGCCATATTCAGAAAACCAGCCAAAATGGAAACGATACCAAGTTAGAGTTTGTTAAATCTATTATATTACTTTGGGCTTGTGTTGCAAGCGAGGAGCTTGTAGTTGTAGTTTTGGAGTATTCAACAATCCCGCCATTTGCCGTTCTATAACACACTCTTTAATTTGTCATTTTATTACGCATTCCTAGGGTAAAATCTTCAAAATTTTCAAAACTGGGGGTAAAATCACAAAGTTTTGTTAAACTTGGGCTTTTACTGCAAATAAATGATCCGATACCTTAAACATTTGTCTCTACGCTAATAAGCAACGTTTCGTGTTGAATTCGCCAAATCGGGCCTTGGAATCTAAAGTGGCCCATCGAGGGCAAAAATGTCATTTTTTATAAAATGACCAGAACGGACCCCGAAGTGTCCCAGATAGGAAAAATGACTATAATAAGAATTTGTTTCCCTTCATGTTAGAAACAATAAGACAGAAGGGAATGAAAGGAAGGTCGAACTTTAAATAATTGGAATGATAATCTGAATTAGTAATCGATAAGTATACGTACCGGCGTGTGCTAAATAGTGATAATTTCGCTAATAACAATATAATTGGCCAAACAGGTCGCTAGACGGATAACGAAAGGACCCGAAGACGGTCCTTAGAGCAGTGCAAACAAGTAAATTCCAAACCCACTTATAGTATGAAACAATAGGTATAAAGGTATAAAATACTTATGTGAATATATCTGTGTTACACAATTAAAAAAAATGTACATGTTTTGCACTTAGAATGTACATATTTTGACATACCTGGTATGATAACCAAAATAACTAGACTGGTAAATAAATCACCAGAAGTAAGAAAAGTGTCGTACCAACTTCCGATGCAAAAATGAGTTTTAACTTTAGATTCCTAGGCCCAATTTAGCTAATTCAACACGAAACGTTGCTTATTAGCGTAGAGACAAATGTTTAAGACATCAGATCACTTATTTGCAATAAAAGCCCAAGTTTAACAAAACTTTATGATTTTACCCCGGTTTAAAAATTTTGACGATTTTGCCCCTAGGACAAAAAATAATCTTTTTAGACCATTGGTCTCATTTTTGAAGAGAACTAAATTTTCTCAAAGTACCTTACCCAAATTCCTTTTGTAAAAAGACGTTTTGCCCTTTAAAAATTTTTCCCAACTCTAATAAATTTTGTAAAATTCATAACTCACAAACGAAGGCAATTTTTGACGAACCGTCTGCAATTTCTAACAGTTTCGTCAAGATCTACAACTTTCATGCTTTAATTGTTCTAAAATTCCCACTATACAGGGGAGTTTTTTTGCCCTTTTTCAATTTTGTCGAGAATAAATTTATTTTTACAATTTAGTCCCTGGGCTAATTTTTGTAAAAATCTGCTTCAAAGCAACATTTCAGCCACTGCTTAGACAAATTCAAAGCCTTCTTAAACAAATTTTCTTGCCAAATCACAACATTTTAAAAGCTCAAAAGTTTATTGTAACACCCGCTAATTTCTATGTAACGGATTAGGTTAAATGAATATTGACGTTAAATAATTTCTATATTAATATGTGTTATGATATTACTAACTATTTTATGTTAAGTATTATGACAGGTGACGGTCACGTGGAATTGATGCGTTCAAGGTGTTCATGTCATTTATGTAGTGTGTTTAACAATTTATTTAATGTACTAAATATGGCAGTTCGGCAGGCCAAACCTTCAAGTTCGGCAGGCCGAATTGTCCTCATAGAACGGCAGGCCGATGCAATTTCATCGGTAGCCCAGACTCCATGCCTTCGGCAGACCGAACTATGCAGTCTGCAGGCCAAAGATGGCTGACGAGCAATCAGCAGCGATCTCTCCAAAATTTTAATTGAGATAATTACGATGATTGGTTATGATTGGATGATGATTTGTGATTGATTGGCTTATTTTTGGATTGATTGCTCTAATTTTTGTAAAGAAACCTTTGACTTTTGATTGATTGGAATTAATTGATGAAGTTTCCTCCCTTGAAAAGTAAAATATGGTAAGATTAGCAAATCGATTGGACTTTCCTATTTTCCCCTCCAATCTCCACATGAATCTCTCCCAAATTTTAATCAGAAAATTCTGAAAAAAATCATAGAGAAGACACCCCTTCCTTTTATGCCATTTTCATTTTCACGTATACGAACCTCCTCTTTCTACCACGCTCTCTCTCTTTATCTCCCTTCTCCTCCATGAAATTTCTTCCTCTTCTCTCCTCTATTTTCTTGTAAATACTTAAAGAAATATTGAATTTTCGTTGGGAGAAATTCAAGGAAGAAATTGAAGAATATTCTTTTGAGGTAAGAGACTCTCTCAGCAATCCTGAAATTTTAAATACTTTGTATTGCGACTGCCATATCTTTCTCTAAAAATTTCGTTTTGCTCTGAATTTTTAATATGTTATTCATGTATATGTTATGTGCTAACCCTCAAAATTTCACCTCAATTGGACTTTTCTACGCTGAGATATGAATTTTCTTCTCTATGCCACTCACTGCAAATTAATGCTGATCGGTAACGTTGTTTTGTCTCTATGTTCCGACCCCCATAACTTTGTCTAGGAATTTTATTTTGCTCTGAAATTTTAAAATGATGTTCATATATGTGTTGGGTGATTTTCCTCCAAGTTTCACGTTATTTTGATTTTTATACAATAAGATACGAATTTTCTACTCTCTACCATTCACAGTAAAACGTTGCTGTTTGATTATGTTGCATAAAAATGTGGTTTTAGTTCAAGGGCCAAATGTACTTTGATATTTACGAAATTTGGAAAATTTGTTCATGTATATGTTAAGTTATGAACTGAAAAGTTTGGTGATGATTTGATGAAAATTTTATGTGTTATTGAATTTTCATTAAGACTAGGTTTTGAAACTGCTCTATCAGTGAATTATTGAATTCTAGTTGTGTGATGTTTTTGTATGATTAAATGATTTTATTTAGCATTAGGATATTTTTGTGGTACTGTAATGTATGTTAATAAGATGTTAGTATGAATTTTAAAATTAAAATATATGTGTTTTAAATTGTTAGAAAATCTTTTCAAAAGACTACTCACTGCCTTTCAAACCTAAGATAGTTTTATTACTGATTTTCAAATGTGTGTTTTGACCTACTCCGATTTTTTTTGAAGCCAATTTTTGGATATGTTAGAGTTCTATATGTCTACTGTATATGTTAATTTTTGTAGATTTTTCTATGGTGTCAAAATGTGTTAAACGGACCTAAGTTTAAAGTTGTTCACTGCCTAGTTATTGCTGGCAGATTTTGTGTGTATGATGTATGACTTGTTTTTGATACTAAATGTAATTTTTATGACTAAAGAAAAATTATGATAACATGTTTATGAGTTGACTTTATCCCTGCCAAGTGTGGTACTCAAATTATGTGTAAATGTTTAGTTATTAAGTCTTGAATTTATAGAGGTCAGTGATGTATTTTGTGTTGACAGTTTTAGTCTAATGTTCTAATAGTGATGAAATGTTTTATGAAATTGATATTTTCTAGAAATGAAAAGGATACATGATGAAACAAGTTATTGGAAGAGATTATGAAGTGTTGATGATTTCATGGTTTCTTGAAAATATATGTTAATTGCTATTTTTATTAATGTATGGCATGAACACAATATGAAGCGAGCGCATCGAGACCGCGGCATTGTCACCTACAATATTAAGGTTAAGTAAGCTACACAAGTAATTACATTCTTACCTGCAACATGATATATCTTATAAGGTTTGAAATTATGTGCATAATGATAATTATTCTATGATGGATTTTATGATGGTTTCATTTAAAGTTTTCTTATGAAATATTTTGATGTTCATAAAGTTATGCATGTATGATGATGACGTATTTCAAAGCATGAAAATTTTATATATGTATATATATATTTATCACCTAAATAAGTGTTGCACAACAATGTTATGATATGTTATGATGTCATGTTTGGATTAGGATTAGCTACCCTTTTCCTTTCATGACGGCGCGCCTATGATGATGATTATGATGCAACACTTGGGCCCTTAAGATAAAATGGAATAAGTTTTGAATTGATCAATGTTATGAAAGATATGTTCCTATAAAAATGTGCCTATTGCACTATTATGATGATGTTCATAAAATGTTTTAAGTTGTGAGATAATAATGTACTTACTAAGCTTTAGCTTAATCAGTTTATATCATGTTGTAGATAAGGGTAAGAAAGTCATGGATTAAGTGGAGGGCAAGGAAAGGCGTGTGAGCAAAGGACGATGAATTGCAAACAGAAGAACGCCAAAGAAGGAAGTTTCAGCGATATAAACGATGTTTTATAATTTGAACAAGTTTATTATTAAGTTTTAAAGAATTCACGAATTATGTTTTATTATTTTATCTTACCATTTTAAGTATATGGACTTTCGCATATTGAAGTGTTGATTTTGTTTTAAAAATTTTAATTTTTCTAATTTCTTTTTAGTCGGGTGGCCTACCGAAGTCTCAAGTTTGGCCTGCCGAACAGTGAGAGCTGATTGTTTTAAAATGTTGTGATGTTTCTTTTTATTTGGAATCTTTAATTAATTAAAGAATGTTTATGATCAAGTAAATTATTATTGTTATTATTATGGATTAATTTATTGATTGTTATATAAAAAAAAATATATGCATGCATGGATCCTGGGTTATGTTTTCAAACAATCTTTTTAATCAAATAGTTTTAAAATAAAGGTTAAATGAATGAATGTAACGACATCTGTGTCGTCCATAAAGGGGGCGTTACATTTATAAAATTTCTCCTATTTTAACACCAAGTAAAAATTTTGACATTTAAACCCCTATTTCATCAAACAAGAACCATCCCATATCATAAAATCATCTAAACATACTATGAACTAATTTAAATTATTACGTGCCATACTTGAAGAGGAATCAAAACAAAACCACCATAAACTTTAAAAATAGGAGGTTAGGCTTTACCAAAGAAAATTGGTGATCTTGTGCACCTTGAACACCCTTGAATTTGTCAAATTCTCTAAACATGATCCATAACCAAACAAACCTTCATCAACCCCTTTCAAAACCCAAGAAGCAACCCTAGGGAAACTTAGGAAAAGTTTAAATCTTACCTTAGAAATTAAGGAAACCTTGAGCTTAAAGCTTGGTCCTACTTGAAACTTGCTTGAAAGAGGTTATGTGAAGCAATTTGTTTTGAACAAAATTTTGGAGAGTGAATCATGGGGGCTGCCGAGTATGGTTGGGAGAATAAATAAAAATATTGCTCACTTTTTGCCTTAAATCAAGATTAATTTGATTTTATTTTTTTAAAAAAAAATAGGTGAGTCACCCCCCTTGGTCATAACGGTGGATATTGGGTAGCTAAATATGATTGGGCCACTTTGGGTGGTATGGTGGCCCAATCCACACCCTTTGGGTGTCCACTTGGTTGGCCCCCAAAACTTTACACGGTGTAATTTTTCACCACACAGTATTTTTCTTATACTGCTGGGGTAGAATTAGTGAAAATTGTATGCTTAGACAGTATAAAATACCCTACTTAGTCTTTGGTTCACTTTTGGAACCCAAACATAGTATTTTTCATATCTATATTTTTACCTTAGCAGTGTACTTACACTGCGTTGAACCCTTTTTACATTGTCTTAGGGTTTTGGCATACTTTTTTATCTTATTCATTCCTTAATCATCCATTAGTTTATATCACAATGTTATAATTAATTGTGATATAAAATTCATTTTATGGACATTATTTACAAATTTTCAAGCATTTTAACCTCACAAAATCTGTATTTAACAATATCCATCATTATATCAAGTCCACAATAAAATTCCCTGTCAACATTGTTCATTATAAATTATAGTAATTTTTACAAAAATACGATTTATAAGGGTAATTTTATTAATTAAATCCAATTAAATATCGGATTTTGTCAATGAATTTTCCTTGGTCATTACAACATTAACGTAGCCCATCAAGGGTAAAAACATCATTTTTCATAAAATGACCATAACGGATCCCAAAGTATCCCAGATAGGGAAAAATAACTTTAATAAGATTTTTTTTTCCCTTTTATGTTAGAAACAATAAGATAGAAGGAAACAAAAGGAAGGTCTAACTTTAAATAATCCGAATTAGTAATCGATAAGTAAACGTACTAGTGTGTAGCTAAATAGTGATAATTTAGCTAATAACGATATAATTGGCCAAACAGGTCGCTAGACGGATAACGAAGGGACCCGAAGACCGTTTTTAGAGCAGTTGTGTAAACAAGTAGGTTTTAAACCCACCTACAGTATGAAATAGTAGGTATAAGGGTATAGAATACTTATGTGAATATATCTGTGTGTTACACAATTAAAAAAAATATATGTTTTGCACTTAGAATGTACATATTTTGACATGTATTGTATGATAACCAAAATAACTGGACTGGTAAATAAATCACCAGGAGTAAGAAAAGTGCCATACTAGCTCCCGATGCAAAGGGGAGTTTAAAGTTAAAGGTATGTTATGATCTCAGCGTTATGAAGACCTATATGAGCATATGGTACGAACATTTGGGGTTTAGTTAAAGACAAGATATGATAAGAATAAAGAATGTTCATAAGAAAGCATAAATGGATCATGCATATTAGTGTATGATGTATGTGGGCTATGTTTGGACTTACTGAGCATAAACTCACCTGATTATTTCATGCTATAGGGATTCTACTAAGAGGTCAGAATGACTGTACTGATGAGCGGACAGTGGAATTGAGCGATGTGTAGATCAAGGTATAAATACCACCACGGTTCTGCTCCGTTTGTTATGTATAATAAGTTATTTTGGAACTTGGTATATATAAAGTTTTAGTATAGTTTGGTAAGATAAAACCTCTTTTAGTTAGGTAAAGTACATGATATTATAAAAAAGAAAGTTTGTTTATATATATATAATTATGAAAAGAGGTTTGAATATGTATGTGTGTTATATTATTGTTATTTTTTAAAAAGAAAAAAAGTATTTTTAAAATTTTCATAGGTACGTAAATAAAAAAAATGTTAAAATACGACCCATGATAAGGCACGTTGTAACAGCCCCAACCTAAAGTTAAATGGAGATCCAACAAAATCTATTAGAGACCATATGACCATTGTTAAAATGCTAAGTGTTTAAAGAAAGTTGAACAAAAGTCAATTCCCTGTAACCCCAAAAAAACTCCCATAATTACCTTTTTCATCAGCCGAAAAAGATTGTTGTAGCAACCAAAGAAAACGTGAAGTCCCATTTCAATGTGGTTTCCACGTTTATCAACAAAAGATCCCACTTTTCCACCAATAACAGGCCTTGACTCATATATATCTACCTGAAGAAACCAAGCATAATCATTAACACAAAATTCTAAAGCCATTCGTATCACAACATTAAAATATATATATATATATATATGTATATATTCAAAGACCATAATCGCAAATGTACCAAATCTCATGACCCTGATCCAAAAGCTCAACTGCGGTTCACATGCCTGCCAGCCCAGCGCCAATAATCGCCACTTTCAGCTTGGGGCGCCGATGGTGTTCAGGTTCAGGTGGAAACAATCCCTTTGGAGCTGGTAAATCAATCATTTAGGATGCGTTTGTTTCGTGGTTCGAATCATTTTGCTACAGTATTTTCTCTCACAAAAATTTAAATCTTCACTCAAATACACTATTCAAATACTCAAACCAAACGGACTCTTAGGGTGTGTTTGATACGAGTATTTGAGTATAATATTTGAATGAAGATTTAAATTTTTATGAGAGAAGATACTGTAGCAAAATGATTCGAATCATGATTTAAAAACTCAAACAAACACACTCTTAGACTACTATCTTAGTCTACTATGACAAATATTGGCTTTTAACAAGTAAGTTCGTCCCTTAACTTCTAAACACTCTGGATACCAAACCAAAGACATTGTCTTGACTCAATCCTAAGATCAAGCATTTATTTTTTTCTCTCTCTTAATCACAAAATGGGTAACAAACTCAGGCATATTCCACCACATATTAGCGGATAAAAAACAAAGGAAATCTAAGTTCTAACGAAGCCATTTTCAACAATATCTGTTTAAGCAAATATTCAAAGCTGAAAGTCAGTCTGTAGTGCAAAAGTTACAAACTTTTGGGAGTAACAAACAGCAACAGTTTACGCAACACTACATCAAATTACCAATGAACTTCATTTTCCAAAAGAATCAAAATTTCAACCAAAATCCACTGAAAACAACAATACCCAGAAACCAGAAAAAGTTAATTTTTAACACTGGCAGAGAAAATAACAGACTATTAGGATTACCATTTACACCCATGTCGGAAACATTCGTGTCCAAAGACGAGCGAACCTATAAAGACCTGTGACTCCTCGCCGTGTCCAATCGGTTTCCGGTGATGGCGGCCGCCGGAAAAAAGAACCCAAGAAGCCATGACTGAAGCTGCAGAAATCCAAATTCAACCGAAGCTTTCCTCCCACTTTTCTTGCGTCTGTTATGTAAAAAACATCTGGGCTCTGTAAAAAAGAGGAAAAAGGAGTTGAAATGAAGTGGATTTATAGAGGCCACAAAGAGAAGGCGAGACTGAGAGGCACCCGAGGATGAGAAGACGCTGGGGTTGAGAATTTGGCAGATAATTGGAGTTTTGAATGAGTTTTGGGACTGATTGTAAGGTGTTTAATAAAATAGTCTAAACTATTTTTTAATAATAAATAAAATAATATTTTTAATATTACGATAATAATAAAAAAATTACTATAACTTAATATATTAAAATAAAAATAATTCAACCTAATAGTTTTAACGTCACGTTGTACACCTAAACACTTTATTCGTAAGTTAATTGAAGCAAGTTTGTCAGGCACTTTTTGCTTTTTGGACTGTTTGATTTGATACAGCTTACGTGCACTAAAGGATAGAGCAAGAAAGAAAGCGGGGGCTCCTCTTGACTATGATGCGCCGCCAAGTCCAACATTAAAGTCGAAAGGGTGGCAGTGGGAGGTCCAATCGTTCTTTTATTTTCTCAACTAGTTTTCCTTAATAAAAAAAAAAGCGCTGCTAATAAAAATGAAAACAACTAACAATTAACGTAACATTTTACCTAAAATGTTCAGTTATTATGCTAAATGACGTGATTCTTTATGTTAAATTTGAGAATTTTTTATGTTAACTTTTAACGTTATGATTAAATTATCAAAAAAGAATTAAAGTTTAAAGAATAATTTGCAAAAAATAATTCAAAAATTAAAATGACATACTACCTTTAACTCGTAAGCCGGCGGTAGTTACCACCTAAAAAAATTCATATCATTTTCCAAAAAAAAAAACACAGACACAAAAGCACAAAAACAAAAACATGTATTCATCCCTTAATCAAAAAACAAATGTCCATGATATCGTAAAAAAAAAAAAATTACTATTCCACAAATTAAACGTATATTCTTTTTTATTAATTTATCAGTGTCAATTTATTAAATTATATCATTCTAAAATAATAGTCTATGGACACATAATAATAATAATCAAATGTGATATCCTTGCACATTAAATATGCTACCACGTGTTCTTAACAGGCAAGTGCACGTGTAAATTAACTTCTTTTTTTTCTCATTCTCGGTTTTTTTTTTTTTTGCCACTAAACTAAAACTTAAAAAAACTACTTAAGAGACAAAAAGAAATTGCTTATTGCATATGATCTTGCTTAAACTATTCTGATACGTATCTTTAGTGATGAATAAAATTCAAAAACAACTAAAGGTTTTATAGATGCGATGTGGGAGAAAAAAGCCAAAATAAAAATTCAAAACATGCATGGGATACATATTTACGAAAGTTGAGGATAATATAACTCAAAATGAACGACTTTGGTTAATACTTATATTGCTAACAATGTTTATAATTTTCTTTGCTAATGACCAACTACATAAATATTTGCTTTGGTAAAAAACTGTATGAATTATCTTGCTAGAAACTGTAGTATAACACTTTTTGATAAAAAAATAGATCCAAGCATTTATGCTTACATTTGCTTGTAAAAATGGACTCATGTGAGAGGTTATTAATTTTAGAGAAATTGCATGAAGTAGTAGAGTTTATTATTTATTAAGTAAATAATGTCAATAATTTTAAAAATATAAACAAAATAGTATATTTAATATTAATTAGATTTTTTAAAGAATAAAAAGACAAAACCACCCTTAAAAGTCACATTGGATTTCAAAATTTCAAATCTATTTTTCTTTCTCCTCCTCTCTCTCTTTTCCTTTCTCTCCTTTCTCTTTAGATTATCTCTTCTTTCTCTTTCTTCATTTTTGTTTCTCTCCTCTGTTTTCCCTCTCCCCCATTATCTCTGCTCTGGTTTTCCCCGTCTGTCTCCCACTCCATCAACGGCGGAAGCTGCGACAGAGGAGCTTCTCAACTACTCCATCAACGGTCGAAGCTATGACGATAGATCTTCAATTCTCTCTCCTCTGTTTTTAAGCTCTTGGATCTTCGTTTTTGAGCACCGCCGTCATGGATCTTCACCGGATTGTCTTGGAAAGATCGTTGTAGTCGGATCGTCATGGATCTTTGTTAGATCCCCTTGGAAAAGCTCGTCATGGAGATCGGATTAGCAACTGCTCCATCGCGATTGCAGAGGATTCGAATCCGTCGCGATCTCAGTTGCTCTGCATAAATCTCATCGGTTGTTTGTCGCGATCTCAACCGCTCTGTCGAAATCTCGTCAGTTGTTCATCGCTATCTCAGCTGCTACGACGATCTTCATTGACAGTGCATGACGGCAGGCCCTCAAGCAGCAGTTGATGCGACGAGTTTGAGTGCCACAACCATATTTAGTGTTGTTCAGTTTTTGCAGGTTTTTCGTTTTCTTTTTTGTTTTGTGTGTGAACTGCATTTTAGTAATTTTCTCCATTACTGCATACACGAGTATGGTTGATGCTCAATCAAGGTCCTAGGCTATTATTTATCATTGATGTTGAAATATAAGACACGCTAAAAGGTAATATATGGCCCTTTTTTTTTTGTTATGAAAAGAAGAAAAATAGGACCCATTTTTAAATGACATTAAATGTAACTCAAACTCTTGATGTAGGATTAAGATAAAAAAAAATTATAACTAATTAAGCTGCTTTCGCATACTTACATGCCCAATGTTTAGAGCACTGAAAATGTGGTGAGAAGTATTTTGTGGTCCAAAAAGAATAATGAGTCATCTGACATTTGATTAGCTAAAAAGATAAGGACAAAAACGAATGCTCGTAATTAATGACTCCGTGGAAAAGGCAAAAGAAGAAATAAATGTTTGAAGTTTGCTTGAAAAAACAAGGGAACCTTCCATTTAGGATATGTGAAAAAAAAAAGGGAATTCTATATATGATGGAATACAATTTTTAAAATTTGTTTGGTAAATAGATTTAAATTAATAATTTGATTTAAGTTAGTATGATTTGAATTAGAATTTAAGTTGATGATTTGAATTGCTATCCGAATTAGTATTTAGATGTGCATTTATGTTTTAATATGAGTACGAAATAAAATTAGAATTTGTGTTTGGAGAGGTAGTGAAAATAGTTTTTGATTTATTAACAAATCTAATAAAATTTTAATATTAATGATCTTAAAAAAAATGCAATATGGATATTAATTTATTCCTCTCTTCACTAGGAATACAATGAAAAAAAATCATATCAATTAGATATCAAATGAAGAGGTTGTGATTTTTTTTCTTAAATATAGGAGAGATAATTTTAGTTTTTACTGTAGCACAAATATCAAAGTGTCAAAAGTTTGGGAGAAATGATAACTCTGAAAACTTAGATTCTTGATACTCAAATGATTTGGATTTTGAGATAAACAAATACGTATCCAAAGGATTATTGATACTTGAATCTAAATTTGAATCTATTGAGTCCAAATAATACTCAAAACAAATAGGCCCTTAATAGTTGGATTCTCATTGTGTTATAGTGAATTTATTTCACCTTTTTAATTTAATATGGTGTTTAGAAAAATGGTTTAAATCAATGGTAATACTGTATTTTTATATTAATACTGTATATCACGGCCGACAAAGGTCTGTTAAAGTTGACGGTGAATTTTTGTATTTACACAGCAATACATATTTGTCACAACCCGTCTTTTCGGGCTGTGATAAAACTCTTTCTTACTTACTTTAGGGCAAAAATTTAAGAATTTTTTTTTTCTTTTATACAAATACTATACATATACTAGTTTGACAACTTTTAAAATACAAACATATACTTGTGTTTACATAATCATCCTTCTTTTACAATATAGTTTATCAAACATTACTTTCAAAATATTTTAAAACACCATACAGCGGAAAACATACTGTGGCAGAAACCATACCCAGTCTGCACACATCATCCGTCCGTCAACTCATCATTACGATTTATTCTGACCTTTTCGTCAGAATACCTACAGCATGAAAAACTTAATGAGCTAACGTCCAGTAAATCTCATATAAACCCACATGCACGTTCAATAAAATACATGATCACATTATGCTTTCTTATAATCCTCCTTTATCATTATCATTTTTTTTTATCTTTAACTAGGGCCCAAGTATTCGTACCATTGCGCACTTAGGTCTACGTAGCACCGTGACCATCATGTAATCCTCAAACTCCCATTGAGTCAGGAGTCGGTACGACACTTTTCTTAACTTTTGGTGATTCGTTTACCAATTCACTTATTATGGTTATCATACCATGTATGAAGTGATGATTACATGTTATACATAACATAATCTATAGAAATGCTTTTGTACGATATAGTACATACTTTATATACACACTGATACACATTAATATACGCACAGGTATATAGCATAATGTACTCACAGGTACTTAACATAAAATATACACACTGGTACACATTAATATACGCACAGGTATATATAACATAATGTATTCGCAGGTACTTAACATAAAATATACACACTGGTATACAGTAATATACGCATAGGTATATATAGCATAATATACTCACAGGTACTTAACATAAAATATACACAATGGTACAGATTATCATGTACACTCAGGTATTTGTCATTATATACTCTCAGGTATATATATATATATATATATATATTCCATATACTCACAAGTATACTCTTTCATCTTTATAAATACTTATGTCATTGCATACATACAAGTATACACCTTGATATACACACAAGTATACACATACACATTTTACACTCTAAGCCTACAATTTCATACTGTATATGGGATGGGTACTTTCTTGATGCAAATATCGGGCAACTTAACCTCGATTTCCCTTCTCCTAGACTCCTAGGATCCTGTTGGCCAATTACAAAGCCATTAGCCAAATTTCACTATGTTTCGATATGAAACATTTATTAGTTAATAAATTGAGTTGCATTACTATGCACAACTCTAAAAACCATTGGTTTTTCTTATTTCTATCTAACTTTACCCTATCATTTCTAACGAAAGGCGGGAACCTTTCTAGTCATTTTCTTATCCCATTGGAAACATTTCAAAGCGGTTCGGGTTATTTGGGCAAAAATGATGATTTTACCCTCCGCGGGTCCATTAACCTACTCGAGCTCGATTTCGTTATTCTTACGAAAATAACCACATACTAATTTTAAAATACACCCTAGTGGGTCAAAACTCTTTATTTCTCAATTATGCCCCATTTTCATTAAACTTTGCGATTTAGTCCCTGAACTGAAAGTTTTGACGATTTTACCCCCAAGACTAAAATTTACTTCTATACATCAGAATTTTTTATTTTTCTCAAGGATCATTTTTGCTTTAAGTACCATATTCAAAATCCTTTGAGAAATGACGTTTTTGCCCTTTTTAAAATTTTTCACAATTTTCACAAATTCTTTGAAAAATCAAAATCTCACCAACGATTCAGTTTTTTTACGAACCATTCCTGATGCCTAACGGTTTCATCGAGATCTACAACTTTTGTGTTTTAACTTTTCCCAAAATCTCACTGTACAAGGGTGTTTTTGGCTATTTTCTAATTCTGTCGAGAGAAATCTTTTTCTTTCGATTTAGTCCCTATGGCATTTTTACAAAAATCTATTTCAAACTTGCAATTCTACCCCTGCATAAACCATTCCATGCCTTAATCAACACATTCTCATGCTCAAACATCACTTTTGTAAAGTCAAACATCAAAATTACAAAAATATTATTTTTTCAAAAATTGTCGATTTGCACAAAAAACCAAAGTTTCACAACTTAAACTTATCATTCATCACATATACATGAAATTCCATCAAATACATGCTCAAAACCCCTCATGAGTTTGAAAGAATAAAAATCAAAATAAAATCCATAAAATTTCAAACTTTAAAACTTAAAACTTACCAAAATAACACCCTTTTGGTTTCAAGCCTTCAAAATCCCTTTAGACTCCCTCCTAAGCTTCCTTTCCATACAAAAATACCATGGATTAATTTCTTGTCCTTTACCCATGAAAAATCCCTTGAAAACCCATTAAAAGTTTAGGATTTTACCTTAAAACTTGTGGGAAATCCTTGTACTTGCTTGTAAAACTTGTTTGGGGGTATTTTTGTAAAGTTTGGGGGCTGAGAAATTTTTTTAGAGGTCTTGGTTATGCTTGCCGGAGCTTGGAAGGAAAGCAAAGAAAAGAAAAATTGTGATAAACTTGCCATAAATGCATCCTTATCACATTTGGTGACTCATGGTAACCCATGAGTATACTACTAGATGTCACAAGGTGATTGGGCCATTTTTCTTGACATGTGGCCCAATAGAAAATCAAGGAGTGTCCACTTTGTGGAGTTAAAAATTTATACTGTGTAATTTTTCACCACACAGTATTTTTTCTATACTGTCATGGTTAAATCAGTATACTTTCTATCGTTAGATTGTATAAAAATATTTAACTTACTCTTCGTTTATTTTTGGAGGCCAATCATAACGTTTTTCGTATCTGCGTTTTCATTTAGCAGTATGAGTTCGGCCTCCTTTTTACCTCTAATTTGGTTTAGACAACTTCTATGTCCTATTTACATTCTAATCACCCACTTATTTATATCACAATTTTACAATTAATTGTGACATAAATTTCATTTTATGGATATTACTTACAAATTTTTTTGTAATTAAACTCATAAAATCTGTATTCGGCAATATCCAACATTGCATCACATTTGCCATATAATTTACAATCAATACCGTTTATTCCTACTTTATCGTAATTTTTACAAAAATTTACATTTTTAAAAGTAAATTCATTAATTAAACCTAATTAAATATTAGGTTTTATTAATGAATATTTTTCCCCGTCATTACAATATTACTAGAGTAATATTGCATTTCTTGGCCAGTGGCGATCTAGCGAAGTAGCTAGTGAATTTTTATGTTCACACTGTTAATACGGTATTACTCTAATAATACTATATTTCTTAGTCACCGATGGTCCGATAAAGTTACCGGTGAATCTTTGTATTCACACAATAATACAATATTATTAGAGTAATACTGTATATCCTGATTATTGGAACTCTAGTGAAATTACCGATGAATTTTTTTATTTACACAACAAATACAATATTTATAGGTAAATAATGTATTCACTACCGCTGCACGGTCTGACGAAGTCGCCAATGAATTTTTGTATTTACATGATAAATATGGTATTTCTTGGTAGATATTCTATTTCTCGACCGTCAATTAATTTTTGTATTACATGATAAATACGGTATTTATCGATAAATATTGTATTTTTTAGTCGTTGGTAAATTTTTGTATTACACGATAAATACAGTATTTCTAGATAAATATTGTATTTAAGCGAAAGTCACCAGTGAAATATTGTATTACATAGTAAATACAGTATTTCTTGGCAAATATTGTATTTCTATGCCATCGACAATCCAGCAAATACACTAGTACAATTTTGTATTACATGGTAAATATAGTATTTATCAGTAAATATTGTATTTTCTAGCTATCGGTGGTCTGACGAAATTGCGTGTGAATTTTTATATTATACAGTAAATACAATATTCTTTGGTAAATATTGTATTCTCCAGCAGCCAATGGTCCGACGAAATTGTCGATAAATTTTTATATTACATAGTAAATACAATATTTCCTAGTAAATATTGCATTTTTCAGCCACAGACAATCTAGTGAAGTCGTTGATAAATTTTTGTATTTATACGGTAAATATTCTATTTTTCGATAAATATTATGCTTTCTTGCCACCAACAGTACCAACAATGGAGGAATGTGAGAGCTATAAATGATAAAAAGGTTGAGATATTTTGGGGTTTTGTTCTTAATTTATTATGAGATATTACTCAGTTTTTCATGATATGTTATAAATTATATATTTTGAATTCTAACTTAAATATACTATTTTGATCTTTTTCCCTTAATTTTTTTGAATTCATTTTTTCTTTGATTGATTTTAATATTTTTCTTTGGGGACAATCCACTCAGTCAAGATGCAAGGTATTATTCTCATTTTAGTCTATCTCTAATAAGTAGATTATTGGTTTGCTTTTGTGATTAACAAATCTATTATCTCATTCTCCGTCTCTCCCCATTAATTTTCTCTTTAACAACCTAGGGTCTGTGCAAATTTTCAATTGCATGGCTTTCTTAGTCAAACCACTGGTTTACTTTTTACATGACACTTGTCGAAAAGCACGCCCAGAGTATGTTAACAAAAAAGGAAAAAAAGGAAAAAAAAAAACGTTTTAGAAAAAAAGGAAAAGAAAAATATTTCAACAGTATAAAAAGGAAAAAAAGTTTCAAAACAAAAAAAAAAAAAGTTTTAATTGAAAATAAAAAAAAAATTTCTAAAAAATATAATAAAACATTTTAAATTTCAAACACTCTGCCCAGTATCGTGCAAAACTTATTTTCTATTTATATTTAGGTTAAGGTCAAGTAAATTCATGTTTCGTTAAAAAAAAATCAGGGTTAAAACCTTTTTTTTAACAACACACGCACGTGTTGCCACACGCAGTGAACCAGTGGTTTATTTATACCTTTAATGAGTAAAACAATGGTTAACTATTTTCTAACATTCCATTCGTCTTTGTCCTCCCTCCTCTAGTAGACATTTCCTCGCCCACTCGCTCTGTCTCCTTAAAGTCAGATCTGCTGGAAAACTCTGTGGTTAAAACCATATCAATGTTGTCCCTCCTCTTTTTCAATCTCTGCCTCATTATGCGAGCTATCAAAGGTCGTGTGACGAGAATAACTCTGCGAAGTGAGCTTGCGAGGCATTCGTTGAATTCAGCATTTTTTGAAGAATATATCGCGATATTGCCTCGCATTGTCGACGACCTGTACCATTTGATTTAGGAAAGTTGTCACCACATTTAAAATTTGTTATATTTAAGCCTAACTAGCAAGGTTACTTATTCAAAAAAAAAAAAAAAAAAAGAAGAAGCAAGATTACGTTATCTATTACCTATTTAAAAGTGCCTTGGGGCATTTAAAAAAATTGTGAAACGATTTGTCCACGCGGTTCGTTCCCGTTTCTATATTTTTATAACGTTGCTTTTTTTTTTTTTTTTTTTTGCTTTTTCAACTTTAGTTTTTTTTTTCTTATTCACCTTTGGTTTTTTTTTTTTTTTAACTCTATACCCTGAAAAAATATCTACTTAAAATAAAACTTAAACATCTTTTCTTCAACCTTTTTAACTGTATTTTATCTTATCCTTCTTCGTAGTTTTGGTTAGTTTTGGTATTTTTCCTACATCAAAATATATTCTTTTGAACTAAAACTACTTCTTTTAAATGCGTTATTTTTATTTTATAATTTCATTTTCTGTATGTTTATTTGAAATAGTTAAATTTTCATAAATGTTATCTTTTAAGGCTTACTTTTTATTTGTGGCATAACTTAGTATGTAATATGAACAAAAGTGTGACATAACTTTTTCAAAGTGTTGTATGAATAAGAGCCTGTTTGGAATGACTTATTTTATCCAAAAGCTATTTATGAGCTTGTTTGGATGAATCATAGAAAAGTGCTTATAGCTTTTATAACCACTTATTGGAGTAGTCAAGCCAAAAAAATTCTTATAAAAAATACACTTATTAAAAGCTTTTTATTTTCACTTTTGACCTTATATTTAAGAATCACAAATCAAGAATTCCATCTATATTATTAAATTACACCATTTTTTATATTAATAAGAGCTTTTGGCTTATTTAACTAAGCAAGTTTAAAAGTTATTATAAAATCAAAAATTGCTTATTCAAAAGCATAAGCTATTTCAAATGAGCTATAAACATAACTTTTAAAGCGTGGTATAACATGTAGTTTTTTTTATACTTTTTTACTATCCATTGCTACTATAATGTAGTTGGGTTTTTCTAATTAACCCACTACAGTAACTTTTTTTTTTTTTTTAATGAAATACGTCTCTTTGTAAAAGCATTTTCACTCCATCCTTTTAACTATTTGTTTTATTAAGCTTCTGTTTCTTTCTATTATTATTATTGCGTTTTCTAGGAAGGGTTTAACTATATACCCTAAAAAAACTTATCATTTAAAAAAAAGAAACCATTTTTTTTTAATTTTTTAACCATATTTATTTTCTTTTGCTTCTTTACTGTTATGTCATTTTACCACATCAAAAGAAACTCAAATTAAAGTAACTTTTTCCAAATGTGTTACTTTTTAATTTATAATTTCATTATTCATGTATTTTCTTAATTTTTTTTACTTTTGCTTGCTACTATTGAAATAATATTGCCAGGTTTTTTTAATTAGCCCACTATAACAATTTTTGTTCCTAAAATTTATCTTTTTTTAAAGCTTTTTTACCCCACCCTTTAACTTTTGTTCTTTTTAATGAATGTATTCTTACGTCTTGTATCTTTTTTATTAAATAAATTAAGAAAATAACCGTGCGATAATTAAAATTCAACTCACAAATAGAGCTACAAAATCACTCCTGCGTGCCATGCCCGTGTGTTCGACTGGCATCCTCTACATTTCCCTTCTGGTCACTCAAATTTAGATGCGAGTCAGGCCCAATAAGGCCAAGTGCCACAAGTGGGCCAAATTTTGGCTGCAACGTATGCCAACCAACAAAAGAAGAACATTCTCGAACAACCTTTACACGTGAACGGCCGTCTCATCTCTAAAGTACGAACTCAGCAAATCAAACACAATTTTTGCCGTCCTTTGCGTATAAGCACTACTAAAATGCCACACGCTGGCAGGCGCGTGCTGACAGTTTACAGTCCGCAGAACAAGATTCTTAAGGTCGTTTAAAAATTGCTTTAAATACGAAAAGGATATTTATAGAATGTTGGACAAATAAAATTAAGATTAACTTTTTAGTTATTAAATAGTATAAATTTTTTACATGTTATATTAAAAAGTAAAAAATTATCACATTATAAAGCTACCATATGCTATAGTATTTTAAACTAAAAAGTTGATTCTAATCATGTTTATCAAACACCCTTATAGTAAATATAATATAATCTGAATTAGAATTTATATTTGATTAATAAAATATAACAATTTAATACAATTTTTAATGAAATATCAATATCGATGATGTATAAAAATGTAAATATTATTTGAGAAAGGAAGAGTTAACACTTTTGTTGAAAGTCTTATTTTTGTGAAGTTTTTTTATTTTTAGTTATTTTATGAGATAAAAATTATCGCACTATGGCTTATTATATTTATAAATATACTCAATTTTAAATAACATGATCATACTATGATATGCACTAGAATAAAAAATACAATTATCTAACAAAATTTTCCACCAAGAAAACAATCTAATAAAATGATTTAAAATTGTAAATTTACTAGAGAATTCTCTTATTTTTTCCCCTAAAAAATTAACAGGGTATTTAAAAAAGTAGTTCAACTTATTATTATAAAAGTAAAATTCTTACATATTACTATAAAAAAAAGCTACAATATAAATTGTTGCTTTAAACTACTCTTCTAAATACGTTAAACTTAAGAATTTGAAACAAATCCTTACATTTGGCTTACTTTTATTTATTTAGCGCGTGTAGTGAACGCGTGAAACGTGACAGTGTGATACCGTTGCATTGTTACGGATTTTGCATTGTTATAATGGGAGTATTGGTTTAAAAGCCAAATAAAGCGAAACACCTCTCCCTTATATATAATTATGGACTTCTTGTTGCTGAACCACTCTTTCGACTAAAATCCCATCTTCCACAAAAACACCAACTCATCACAGATTCTAAAGGGACAAAAAATAGAGAGCCTCTCCACTGTAGATTTTTAGATAGAGAAAGAGAGATATGATAGGTTGGCAAAGAGAGCGACCTGGGTGTGGCTAGGATTGGGGTCTCTTTGTTTGGTCAATGGACATTTCTGTGTTTGTCACTACCGTAACAAAGTGCAAAATCTTTGAGATTTTTCACACCGAAAGAATTAGGTCGTTTTTGATAGTTACTTAACCATGGAAATGAAAGATTAAAGGAATGTGATTCAGAAAAGACTGAGATTTTTTTTGGCATACTTTATATGCATCGTGTTATTTTATGCAAGGGTTTTTGTCGTTTTGCTCTCTGTTAGATTAATTTTCGTAAATTGCGTCAAATTTAATAAAGTATTAGACAAGTGATGTTAAAATTTGAAAGAAAACATCTTGGTGAAAGTAAATAAAATCACTTTTTTCTTTTTACTCTAACATGTGAGAGTTTTATTATGTTCATAACTGAGATAGTGGTTAAAACTACTATTGTCATATAACATGTAAAAAATTTGTGAAAATTTTTGAACGAACTTTTCATCAATGTGACGAGTACAATTTATAAGATGTATAAGCTACTCTATGAAAGGAATATATTACAAACAAGGAACAACAACTAATACAATTATAGGGTGTTTGATAGGGTAGTTAAAACTGTTTTTATTGTAGCATGTAAGAGTTTTATATTGTAACAATTTTTTTATTGTTACTATAACATGTGAGAGTTTTATACTATTTATAATTAAAAAGATAGTTTAAACTATTAATGTCAAACACCTTGTCATAAAACTAAAAATGAAGGACAAATATTACCATTTTGTAACTGCCATGGTTGTCCACTTTTGACTCTCCTTAGCACGATCAACCTTTGACATTCGATAAAATTTTTCCTTAAAACAAGCTCATGTAAATAGGTTACTAAAGTTCTAACCAATTATGACAAATTAAGGAAGTAAAGGTGCCATTTCTTTTAGCTTAAATTAACACGAAGACCAAATTAAAATTTAGAATGTGAGAGTCACCATGCTTGCACTTCACGGGCAGGTCCATGAGGGGAGAGTCAATCGGTCAGGACCCACTTCTCAAAAACTTTTTTTTTTTTTTTCCTTCATTCTCTTCTCCTTTTAAATACACGTAAACGGGAGAGGGATTGAATTGAAAATGAAAACCACGCAGTTATTGCATTTTATGTATTCATTTTTTCTCCCACAGTTTTGTTCGTTTTATGTATAACCTTAATTTAAATTTCTTTCCAAACTCTTTATCATTCATTCTTTCTCTGCGTCCGTGAACTGCGAGAGAAACTGTCGTTTTGGGTTCTCCCAGATCAGTTTTGTTGTGTTTGAGGTCCTTCTGGCTTTGCTTTCTCATGTGGGCATGTCAGCTAAAGGAAAGTCCACTGTGACACAGAGAGAGAATATAGGGAGGGACTCATTCTTTTTACCCTTTTCTCAGTGTAGAGTACTCTTTCAAAGACCAGCCTTTCCAGAAATACTCTGTTTTCCTCTGTGTAGTGCATTTTTTTTGTTGGGTTTCCTTTCTTCCATTAGATCACAACAGCTGTCGACATCTTCGAGGTATTTTTGCTTTTAACTTTTATCTCTTTTGGCCCCTCACTTGAACTGTTTTTTCTTCCTATCTTTCTTTTGGTGGGTATTTTTCTATTTTTATTTTCTATTTGTTTATTTATTTTATTATTATTGTTATTATTTTTAAAGGGAGTGGTTTTGACAGGGGTATGGTTGATAGTGAAGGAAGTCTTTACTTTTTGTCCTCTTTCTCTGTGTGATTTATTTTGCAAACTACAAATTCCTTATTTTTGTCTTCTAATCTCTGTATGTTCCCATTCATGGTTTCTCTCAGATTAGTGGATTTGTTTGCAGAGAAATGCTTTAGAGTCTTGACATAACCAGATCAAATCCAAGTCTTGAGAACAAGATTGATTATGTAGCAGTTTCGTGATGGGTTTTTGCCTTTCTTTCTGGTAAAATTGAGGTAAGAGTACATTTGCTTTGATTTTTGTTCATAATATTCTTGCCCATTTCTTGTTTTTTTTTAATTGTTTTTGAAATGTTTGCCTGTCGTTGCAAAAGTAGGGAGTGACTGCCAGCTGTTCGTCAAAAAACCCAAAAGAGAAAAATTGCATTGGATTCTCTTTGAGTCAGAAGAAAAATGAGAGATTTCCCATCTTGTTTTGGAGAAAATGGAGTCCAAGTTGCTGATTCTTCCTCGTCAAACAGCTCCAAGAATGCCCAGAATTTGGTCACTTCTGTCTACCAATGCCGGCTAAGAGGAAGGTCTTGCTTGATTACCATCACGTGGAGTAAAAACTTGATGGGTCAAGGCTTGACTGTCGAAATTGACGATTCTTCAAATCAATGTCTCTGTAAAGTTGATATTAAGCCATGGTTGTTCTCCAAGAGAAGAGGGTCAAAGAGCTTAGAAGCTTATTCCAGTAAGATTAACATATACTGGGACCTTTCTTCGGTGAAATTCGGATCCGGGCCTCAGCCTTTGGAGGGCTATTATGTGGCAGTTGTTGTGGATAGGCAAATGATTCTCCTCCTTGGAGATTTGAGAAAAGAAGCTGTTAAAAAAACCGGTGCCAACCCCGTGGCTTCGGATGCTGTTTTTGTGGCCAAGAAAGAGCACATCTTTGGCAAGAGGGTGTTCAACACCAAGGCTCAGTTTTGCAACAACGGTCAAAGCCACGATCTTGCTATAGAATGTGACACAGTTGGGGTTAGTGACCCTTGTCTCGTGATCCGCGTCGACGGCAAGAATTTGATGCAAGTGAAGAGGCTCAGATGGAAATTCCGGGGAAACCACACCATATTGGTTGATGGGCTTGCAATTGAAGTCTTCTGGGACGTCCACAATTGGCTCTTTGGTGCATCACTTGGAAATGCTGTTTTCATGTTCAAGACGTGCCTTTCGGCCGAGAAGCTGTGGGCTAGTCAACCGCTGTCAGATCCGAATTCGTTGCCCTGGTCTTTTTCACAGAGATTTTCGGATAGTAAAGGGCTAGGCCTTGGATTTTCTTTGATATTGTATGCTTGGAAGAACGAGTAGAGTGAGAGCAGAGCAGAGAGGTTCTTCGTTGAAGTTCTAACTGAAGAAACCCAGTGAGTGGCGATTCTTGTCAACCATGCCGTTGGATTATACCGAAATTAAATTATATATGTGTCCATTTGTTCTTCATTTAAGTAACTTGAGCCACATGATAGATCGCAGACAGTTTTGCTTTCTGCTGGCTGTATATCCTTCATTCAGTGTTAATTACGATCTCAATTTAATTTTCTTTTTTTCTCTAGTGAGAATTTTATTGAATTTGAAGTTCATCTGCTTCTCTGAGCATTGTTTGCCTTTTTCATTCATAATGATCTGATTCTCAAAGGGAGAGTAGCTTTCAGAAACCGGAGAAAATGCTCGCACTTTCGTTCCTGTTTATTAGCTATCCGTTAGATTTACATTCACTTCTAACACTGAAACCAACACACAACACCGGATAAAAATCGGAATTCCTCTTGTGTGGCATGTGGGTTGGATCTTGTTATTTACATTCTCATGTGTATGTTTGTACTTGTTTGGTGTGGTGGTGCTGATTCTGCTGAAGGGTTGCGTCGCATGTTTTTTTTTTTTTTTTTCGCATGAAACATTCATGCTGTCACTTACTCAAAATTTGATATGTTTGGCATAAAATGTTCTCTGGAAAATTGATTTGTTCCATTTTTTCTGTACAATTATCTTTATAACTTGTTAACCTCATGTATTGTTTGCAATCTTACTAAGCAATATATATAATATAGTTGTATGAAAAGCTTATAACATATTGTTAGTTCATGTTTGGATTTTGCTAAATTTATTGGCATCTTACAAATTTGAATTGATTATGCTGTCTGATGCCGAGGTTCAGATTAAGCCACAGTATTTAGCATCTGTCTCCCAAGAAACTTGGTATAATATATCATTTATGATATGACAGAACATGCGTTGCTATACGATCTCAAGATCCTTATACGATGTTCGGTTCTTTACGTCTGGAATTTAGATTTTCCTGAGAACAATGTTTTTGTCCCACTAATTATTATTATTATTATTTTTATGAGACTGGCTTTTGCTACTTTAATTACTTCTCAATCCACCTTTCCTCTCTTTCCCGGCTTTCAACTCTGGGAAATGCATACTTACACAGTTGGTTTCGTGATTTTTTTGGTCCATTTAAAAGTTTCTTACTTCTTGTTGGAAACCTTTTTCTTATCAAAAGTCATATGGAGTATAGTTCTGGGGGGGACAGGAAAAGAAAAAAACAGAGTGATGATAATTTGGAATGGCTAAAGAGCTGCATTAAGGATGATATTATGTCGGCTTGACTATCACCCTGTGCATAGAAGGAAGGAAGATTTGCAACTGGGTCCTGATTTGAAGGTAAGAATCATTGACAAAATATGAGATTAATCAGCCATTCTTTCAAGTTTGATTACCTTTTCGTGTGGTGGCTCTCATGCTGATTAGAGCATTCTATATATCGAATTATCGATGATGCATCAGATCTCCGACCTCGACAAACCTCTCTCTCATTCACTATGAGTCCCTTCCGTTCTCGGGTTTTCTTTTTCCTCGATGTTCGACAGCCCTTAATTACAGGTGCTATTTCTGCATGCATCAAAGCAAAACTTTTATTAGAGCATGCAGGAAAAAAGCTTAATTTCATTTGAGCATGTGGGTTTTGATATTTATGTCCTGATCCAAGCTTTTGGCATTAGAGTTAAAAAAAAAAAAAAAAAAGAAAATCTCCAGAGTGATATCAGGCTATTGATAAGTTTCTATGATCTTTGTACTACTAACTTTACAAGTGACATTTCCGTTTGTTAGACTCTTAATATTGCAACAGACATTCGATTCAGGTTCTTTAAAAGCTAAGGTGTTTTCTTGTATTTATGAGCATTGAACTGCTTGATGTGTTGTGAACTTGTAATAAACCTTTGTACGTTTATGTTTTATTAATTAATGTCTAGGCACCGCTGAGAGACAAGTACTTTTTGTCTCCTAATTGGCCATTATTTTTAGTAGCTGCCATCTCATTTTGCAACTAAAACTTGTTGCTCTTAAATTTCTCTAAAAAAGATGCTACAGTATAAAACTCTCACATGCTACAGTAAAAGTGGTTCCCACCACTGGTTCCCACCACCTTTCCAAACATTCTATAAATGCAACTTTCATTTATTTCACAAGAGCATGTCTAACCGCCCGTTGAAAACTGCATGCGTTTGGAAACATGCTTCATGAGTCATGACGTTATTCATTACTCTTTTTTCATCAGGCGTGCATAAATGAGTACCCTCCTGGCTCTTTGCATAAAATTGACTCTCTAACTTAGATTTACTTTTAGGCATCGTTTTACATTCGTCTTGACTTTGAGCCGGCTCTCGATGAAACTATGTTGCGTGGTTTTAATTAAAATTCTCATCTTTTTTTTTCCATAAAATTTAAACAAAAAATTGATGAAAACCATAAAAAGTAATTCTAATTATGTTCCCAAACGGGCTAACGGAGCGGCGGATAATTGGCTACAAATAAATGTTAAAAGATAATACATATCTCCAATTTAAACATTTGGTGAAGGTGGCTATACTCTGGACCTGTGGTGAATTAACACAATCCGAACTAGTGAATTAAACAAGGGTTGAACTTTTTTAGTTTGAACATAAAAATTTAAATTGTGTAATTTAACAGTAATATGAACTGTATTTTAATTTGCAGTTAGAGTGTTAGTTTGAACTTGATATCAAATATGAATTTGAGTTTAGATGAGCATCAATAACTCTAGTTGGAAGCATAAAAAAATTTAATAAAATAATATACATGAAGTATGTGAAAAGAAGTTATTTAACTAAACATTAATATGAAATAATAGTGAAATTATAAAATACAAATATATGGGAGTGAAATTATTGTTTAATATTGGTTCGAAATATTGAAATCAAAGGGAGGTTTGAATTCAAAATTGGACAGTTCGTTCCAATTTAAACTGTTAGTTAGTTCGAATTAACTGTTTCACTAAACAACAATTATGATTGCAGTTCGAACTACGCTGAACTGGAGTGAGCCAGGGACACAAACGTTCCAAACTCTTGATAAATGTCAAACTATTCCATCTACCCTTGAACCGAGCTGAACTAGAGTGAACCGGCGAAACAAAACGCTAAACTTCTAAATATCAAACTATTCCAAGTAGCTTTTTATTGGATCATATTTGAACCGAACCAAAGTGGAGCGAACCAATGAAACAAACACGTCTAACTCCTAATAATGTCAGATTATTCCAAATACGCTTTTATTGGATCATATGCATTACTTAGGACTACATAGTTGTGTGAACGTGGCATAAGCTTATATTACTTATCTAAGAAAACAAGAATTAAAGACAAATGAAAATATGACGCCTGACCAGGAGATATACCTCTAAGAAAAGCAAATAACACATTCCAAACCAGACCATGAAGAAAATAACAATTACAAGAAATGTCCTATTAAGAAAAAAGCTTAGTGGTAAAACCTTCTTCATCTCTTAAATGTTAAGATAAAGAGTTCAAATCTTCATGGTTAAAAAGAAAGAATGATAATTAAGTGCATATTGTTTGTTAAAGTTGACGTTGCATTATATTAGAGATGACAATGATATCTTATCCAGCAGAGTCTCCATTCTAAATTTAACTTTTATTGAACATGCCAGAAAGTGGACAATCAATTTAGTGCCGTGCACATGCGGTGGCCAAAAGTATACATATATTATAGCATCAATATGGATGGAAGTCACATCTCTTATTTTCTTTTAGTTTTGTCACATCTAGTTGTTCCCACAAGAGCTTTCTTCTCGTTTAAATAAATTTTTTTTTTTTTTTTTTTTTTGCAATCCTGTATTGATACCCAACTCCAAACCTACCCTTACTCCTAAATTATAGCAATCTGTTTAGTATTTTTCATACCAGTTTCTTGTATTTTTCTTGTTGCAAATGGAGCCAAATCAACCTAGCAAAGGAGAAAGAAGAAAAAAAAAAAAGAAGAAGGCGCTGCATTAGAGGGGGCAGAGACATAGCGCCGCGGCGCCCAAAAACGAGCGCCGCGGCGCCCGAACCAGCGCCGCGGTGCCCAAAACAAGGGCCGCGGCGCCCGTTTGAGAACGAACCAGCGCCGCGGCGCCCAAAACGAGGGCCGCGGCGTCCGGAATCTGGTTTGTTGCGAAACTTTGAGTTAGAGTCGAACTCAAACGCCCCAAAAAGGGGAAACCACTAGGGTTTCGCATTAGTTGCTATTTTTCTCCTCCTTTGATTATAAATAGACACAAGGTGGCTAGGGTTGAGTGTGTGTGAAAAGTGTGAGTGGCATAATTTTGTGAGAGGCAAAATTCTTGAGAGCTCTATCCTTGAGAGAGAAAAAATTCCCATTGGGTGTTAGATAGAAGAGAGTTTTGGTAAGCACAATTTGTGAGTGTGTGAGAAACTACTCTTGTAATCTGTAATCTCATTCATCATAGTGGAATCTGCAAGCGGCAGAAACAGGACGTAGTCTCAATTTTGGACGAACCTGTATAAAAATTTGGTGTCTCCTTTTTTCTTCTTTTCTCCTATTTATTTTCTGCAATTGTTCGTTCTTGCGATCCTTGGAATTAGGAGTCGCCTAATTCCCCAACAACTGGTATCAGAGCGGAGGTTTTGATCAAGAACGATGACTGGAGAAGAAGGTATGGCAGCCGGCATCACCAAATTTGATGGTTCAGATTTTTCCTATTGGAGGATGCAAATAGAAGACTACCTGTACAGCAGGAAACTGCACTTGCCCTTGGGTAGTAAGCCCGAAGGCATGAAGGATGAGGAGTGGAGTCTCCTTGATAGACAAGTACTCGGTGTGATCCGTTTGACTTTGTCAAAGAACGTTGCCCACAACGTTGCGAAGGAGACCACTACAGCAGGGATGATGAAGGCTCTGTCAGAGATGTATGAGAAGCCCTCAGCCAACAAGGTACATCTCATGAAGAAGCTCTTTAATTTAAAGATGTCTGAAGGTGCCTCGGTGGTAGAGCACCTGAACAGTTTCAACACCGTTCTAAACCAATTGGTCTCGGTAGAGATTAAATTCGAAGATGAGATCAATGCTCTAATCCTTTTGGCCTCGTTACCGAATAGCTGGGAACCCATGAGGGTGGCCATTACTAATTCTCTTGGGAGTGTAAAATTAAAGTTTGTTGATGTCAGAAATTCTATTCTGGCGGAAGAAGTTCGCAGGAAGGACTCAGGAGAAGCCTCTTCGTCGAACTCGGCCCTTAATGTTGATAATAGGGGCAGGAAACTTGACAGGCAATCCAACAGAGATAATGGCAGGAGAGGCAAGTCGAGGAATGGGAGAAGCAAGTCAAGGAACGGTAGGACTATGGAGTGTTGGAACTGTGGGAAGACGGGCCACTTGAAAAAGAACTGCAGGGCTCCAAGGAAGAACGAAGACAAGAATAATGATGAAGCTAACGCCGCCACTGAAGAGCAACAGGATGCCTTAATCTTGTCTGTCGACAGTTCTTTTGATTCGTGGGTGATGGATTCAGGAGCATCATTCCACACCACTGCACACCGTCATGTCCTGGAGAATTATGTTGCTGAAAATCACGGTAAGGTTTATCTCGCTGATGGAGAACCTTTGGATATAGTTGGCATTGGAGATGTCAGTTTAAAAATGCCTAATGGGTCGGTATGGAAGATTCATAAGGTGAGACATGTTCCTAAATTAATGCGCAACTTGATTTCGATGGGGCAACTGGATGATGATGGACATAAAGTAACCTTCAATTGTGGAGGTTGGAAAGTCACGAAAGGAGCGATGGTTATTGCTCGGGGACGCAAGGCTGGAACTCTCTACATGAACTCTAGTTGCAGAGATACCCTAGCAGTTGCTGATTCTGCTGTCAATACTGAGCTATGGCATTATAGGCTTGGTCACATGAGTGAAAAGGGTATGAAGGTGCTTCACTGCAAAGGAAAACTGCCGGGTTTGAAAACTGTTGATCACAGTTTGTGTGAAGCCTGCATCTTTGGTAAACAGAAGAGAGTCAGTTTCTCAAAGATAGGTAGAGAGCCTAAGTCCAGGAGATTGGAGCTAGTTCACACAGATGTGTGGGGGCCTGCGCCGGTGACTTTCCTTGGTGGCGCAAACTACTATGTGACGTTCATTGATGACTCAAGCAGGAAGGTATGAGTTTACTTTCTGAAAAACAAATCTGATGTGTTTGATGCTTTCAAGAGATGGAAAGCCATGGTGGAGAACGAGACAGATTTGAAGGTGAAGTGCTTGCAGTCTGACAATGGGGGAGAGTACCTAGGTGAAGATTTCAGGCGGTACTGTGCTGAGAATGGGATAAAGATGAGGAAGACCATTCCAGGGAAACCACAACAGAATGGGGTAGCTGAGAGGATGAACAGGACTTGAAACGAGCGTGCTAGGAGCATGAGGTTGCATGCAGGGCTGCCAAAGATGTTTTGGGCTGAGGCAATTAACACAGCCGCTCATCTGATCAACAGAAGTCCATCCACACCGCTGAAGTTCAAGCTACCAGAAGAAGTCTGGAGCCATAAACAGGTGGATCTCTCTTACTTGAGAGTGTTTGGTTGTGTTTCCTATGCACACATTGATTCTGCTGCTAGAAGTAAACTGGATGCCAAGTCAAAGAAGTGTTTTCTGGTTGGCTATGACGGACTTGAGTTTGGTTATCGTCTCTGGGATGACCAAAGTCGGAAGATTATCAGGAGCAAGGATGTGATCTTCAACGAAGGTGTTCTGTACAAGGACAGAGACAGCACGGACTCCAAGGGTTCAGGTTCTGAAGATAAGAAGCCTGAGGTGATTCCATTGAAGGATCTGCCTGAAGTGGAGGTGCAAAATCCAGAGGTTGAAGACCAGGAAAACATAGCTCCAGAAGAAAACCAGAGGACTCCTGCCACACCAGTCAGGAGGTCTAGCAGGACAATCAGACCACCGTAGAGATACTCCCCAACTCTGCATTACATCTTGTTGACCGACAAAGGTAAGCCAGAGAGCTTTGATGAAGCCGTGGAGGCTGGAGATTCGGTCAAGTGGGAGTTAGCCATGAGGGACGAGTTGAATCGGACATGGCAACTAGCAAAGTTACCACAGAGTAAAAAGTCCTTGCACAACAAGAGGGTATACCGGGCAAAAGATAAAAGTGTTGGCAGCAAGCGGTATAAGGCAAGGTGGGTGGTAAAAGGATCCAGAGATATGCTTACCAAGATGGTTCCGATTGAGAAACTGAAGTTGTGCGCAACTTTGGTTGGACTTCTCCATGAGGCGTGAGAAGTCGTTGCCGCTGCAGTGGGAGACATGGTGATTGATTAGTCTCCAAGTGGGAGATTGTTGCAAATGGAGCCAAATCAACCTAGCAAAGGAGAAAGAAGAAAAAAAAAAGAAGAAGAAGGCGTTGCATTAGAGGGGGCAGAGACACAGCGCCGCGGCGCCCAAAAACGAGCGCCGCAGCGCCCGAACCAGCGCCGCGGTGCCCAAAACAAGGGCCGCGGAGCCCGTTTGAGAACGAACCAGCGCCGCGGCGCCCAAAACGAGGGCCGCGGCGCCCGGAGTCTGGTTTGTTGCGAAACTTTGAGTTAGAGTCGAACTCAAACGCCCCAAAAAGGGGAAACCACTAGGGTTTCCCATTAGTTGCTATTTTTCTCCTCCTTTGATTATAAATAGACACAAGGTGGCTAGGGTTGAGTGTGTGTGAAAATTGTGAGTGGCATAATTTTGTGAGAGGCAAAATTCTTGAGAGCTCTATCCTTGAGAGAGAAAAAATTCCCATTGGGTGTTAGATAGAAGAGAGTTTTGGTAAGCACAATTTGTGAGTGTGTGAGAAACTGCTCTTGTAATCTGTAATCTCATTCATCATAGTGGAATCTGCAAGCGGCAGAAACAGGACGTAGTCTCAATTTTGGACGAACCTGTATAAAAATTTGGTGTCTCCTTTTTTCTTCTTTTCTCCTATTTATTTTCTGCAATTGTTCGTTCTTGCGATCCTTGGAATTAGGAGTCGCCTAATTCCCCAACATTTCTATCATAGGATATAAACTTTTTGATGGAAGTTTTAGTACACAAGCAACATATCTTATTTAGTAAAGAGGCTAAATAGTGATAAAGCTGTTATGGAGCTCTATCCTTCTGAGAAGTGATGGGGAGGGAAGGGGACCATGACCATGATACTTCCTTCCTTAGGTAGATTCAAAATATTTGAATTAGCACATGAAACAAAAAGGAAAAGGATAAAGATGACTGTATATACTGAAAATTGCACCACAAATATATTCATCGATGTTGTGAACAAAAAACAGCTAATTGAAAATTGTTGTTCCCATGAAAAGACAAAGAAGAGGTGTCTCCCCTTGCTTGAATAGTGTTATAAGAGGATCCAACTTGCGTATAAGCAAAAGGAATAGATTCTTATCCATTTGGCAATAGAGATTCATGGTGCTATAAAAAAAAAAAAAAAATAAAATAAAATAAAATAAAAAATATTCTTGGTTTCTTGTCTGGCAGATAAATGCCAAAGTGGGCCTGAAAGGTATATTGACCTTACTAGGTCTTTCTGTATTTTTTTGTTTACATGTTTTTTTTTAAAAAATAAAAACTCAGGAGTAAAAGGATTCAAACTCCTTATATTTTAATGCCAGTTGAGTGTGGATTTACCACTAGTTTATGTTTGCATCAACTGTATCATATTTTTATCGCAAAATATCACTTGATAATGAGTCCATAGGCATATATTCTTTGAAGCTTGAGAGAATATAATTTTTGTTAGCCAATCTTCATTGATGAGAAATGCTAAAATATGTAATTGTGTAGAGTGTTCATACTTGAAAAAGAATAACAAATCACCTAATATCAGAAAAATAGTAAGAACCAAACATTTATAAGAGATAAATTTATGAGCAGTCATTGAATTTTTCCATCTCTATAATTAGTTCTGTAGTCCATTTTGTTCTATTAAAACAGTCACTAAGCTAAAAAATATATATATAAGTTACAAATAATTATATTTAGACTTTGATGCCCGGACTATTCATAAAAAGGATTCAAATCCCTTTAATCATGTATGTGTTGTATATTCGTGCTAATTCCTAGTTAAAAAAAGTCACAAGTTTCAGAATTCATTACTTAAACAAAAAAGTCGCACCTTTTGGTACTGTCTTCTTTTTTATGCATATTTATTTTAATGAAAAGAGATTATATAAATATATATATATATATTTTTTTTCTTCTTTTTAAATCTAGAGATATTTTTTTAAAAAAATGCATGTTAAGATTTTGACCTAAACATATAGCCAAGCTGGTCATCAATCATTATGGTCTGGATACAAAATGGCCGTGATTAACGTCCTCAAAACGCGTTTTGCATTATCAGTAACAGACCAATCATGTCCCAAGATTTCAGCATGGATTAGACTTTTTTTTTTTTTGAAGTCCATTAGAGTGATGAACTAAAACATAACAATAATTTGTTCTTGTTTCGTACCCTTAAATTTCAAAGCTCAAAGACTAAAACTATGCACGACAACGTAAAACAAAAATAGTTACTTTAATACGACGTTTCATAAGTCCTAATTTCACAGGGAAAATTAACAAACAACAATTTCCAAAAAAAAAAAAAAAACGACAGATAGTTGATCAGTTTCAACAGCACTTTCGTACACGTCCATTTTACATGGTCGTTTTTCTTTTCTTTTTTTTGTTTTAACGGATGGTCGGTTTTCTTTTTATATTTGAAGAAAAAAACGTTTTCTGTTTTTCATACATCAATTAGTTAGTTAATTGATACGCAAATTACCAATTCTTTAATTGGCTTTATAATTTATCTATTGCTTTTCTTAAGAGTACTATAAATCTAATTAGTTATCAAGTATTATAAGTTGAATTCCTTTCTTTAGAAAAAAAAGGTTATATAAATGAAATTCTTTTGTTTTTAATTAACACGTGCATAATTGCATGCATTACAGCAATCCAATTGATTCAGGATACGTAAATTACCAATCTCCTTGGCTTGAGAATTTATATTTTTGACTTTCTTAAGAGTACTATAAATCTAATTAATTATCAAGCATTAAAAGTTGAGTTCCTTTATTTACGGAAAAAAAAAAAAGCAGTTTAAACAAAACACTAGAGAATTTGAGACATTTTGAGAACTTTTTTAGTGTGTAGCGAGCCTCACTGAGTATATGTTTTGAAACTTATTAGTCTAATTAAAATCATTTTTTTAGACTTATTGGTCAAATTAAAATCTTTTTTTTTTTTTACAAATTTAGTTGCTCCAATACTGATATTTATTGACTGGTATTTTTTTTTTTCACCCAAAAAAAAGTCATTTTCTGCATCCAAACTTTAAAAAAAAAAAAAACTAAACGCGCTTTTTTACGGGGGATTTTGAGAAAGGGCCTCCGGTCAAAATTTTTTTTGGTAAATAAACCATTTTTTTTGGACAGTTTTTGACACCAAAAAAAAGTTTTTTGGACATCAAAACGGTTCTAGTTTTTTTTTTTTCATCATGTTGAGGTTTCTTATTCTGCTACAGTCATTTTTCTTATTTTGTTGAAAAAAACTAGGATAGTTTACCTACACAAAAAACGTGTTTTTTTTGTTCTAAAAAAAAAGAGGACTTTTTCCCAATTTAAATTTTTTTTGTCCCTTTCATCAAAATCTTCCTTTTTTTACAGCACAAATTACACAAGCAGATACTCGGTAACTAGAGGAAGATTTTGACGGAAGGGCAAAAAAAAAATTTCAAATTGAGTAAAAGTCATCTTTTTTTTTAAATTAAAAAAAAATATTTTTTTGTATAAGTAAATTGTTTCAATTTTTAAAAAAAAATAAAAAAAATGACTATAACAGAATAAGAAACCTTAACATGATAAAAAAAATAAAATAATTTTAATGTCTAAAAAGTTTTTTTATGCTAAAAACTGTCAAAAAAATCATTGATCGAAAACAATTTTTTTTAAAAGGTTATTTTTAAAAATCCTCGTAGAAAGCATGGACAGCGATGAGCTGGCGCACCACGATAGAATTACTGTGTAGCATTCGTTTTTGCGGCTTCCAGGTGTCATCAGCTGTATCATGCTGCACACAAAATTACTTAAATAACCCCTCCATTGCTTTTATTACCTACGTGTATGCTTCATCTGCTACACTCCAACGACGTCGTTTTCTTATGTCGGTTCTGCCATCTCTGAATCGCCTGTTTGCGTGTAGGCGTAGAATAAGGTACTCGCCGACTGACCCTTATGCCCATTCCAACGGTCACTTGCGTCATCCAAAATTAGGAAAAGGACAAGAGTCAACCCTTTGACTCGGGGACAAAATCGTCAGACTGATCGAATGTAGACATTCCAGCTTCCAGGTTTCGTGAATTCGGTACTGTTTCGAGGGTGTTTTCGAAATTCTGGAAAATGGAGGAGAAAGAAAACTGAAATCAACAAGAAAGGGCGAAAAAGAAAAGGACGAGAAGAAGAAGGCAGAGAAAAACATCACGCTTTTGGAAAGTTTTTTTCTTTTGTGTTTTTAACGGTCGGGGAAAAAAAATAAAAATCTACACCCAGTATTTTTATGTTGGTAACCGAGTCATGGGCGAGTCAAGCGACTCAGTTTCCATTGACATCAATTTGATTCCTTTAGGAGGCAAGGTAATCTCACACTTGTATTTTCTTTAATGGCCTTTCGTTAATTTTGTTGGGTTTATATATATATATATATAAATATTTACAATGCAACATTTTGCAGGAATGTGTGGTGAAAACAAGCAAAGGTTCAATCTCAGTTTGTGTGTGTGGGGATCAAGAAAAGCCTGCTCTCATTACGTACTCAGATGTTGCTCTCAATTGTGTGTTTCTGTTCTTGTTCTCCAATCATTTTTAGTGATAGTTTTAATTTTTGTTTTTCTTTTTATTGCTCTTGAATCCAAAAGAACTAAACTTTATTTCTGAAGGCAGTTTAAGTTGTTATTCATGTCTTAGTATTACTTGAAAGATTGTGTTTTTAATTTTAAAGTATGGGTTTTTTTGTTTTTCAGCTTATTGTTAAATCATTCTTTTTTTTTTTTTGGTATACAGATATGTCTTGTTTCCAGGGTCTATTGTTCTGCCAGGACGCAGCCACTTTGCTGCTTCATAACTTCTGCATTTACCATATTGATGCCCCTGGTCATGAGGTCAGAGTCGAGAACCAATTTTCTTATGCACAAACCATTGTGTATTTCTTTCTTTGTTGATTATTGTTCTTATAACGATAATGTAGGCAAATCTTAATGGAGTTCTTGTTTCTCCCCATTTGTTTAAGAGTCCTTGCAGTTAGGAGCTGATGTGATTTCTTCAGATATTCCCTTGCTTAGTGTGGATGACCTCGCCGACCAGGTTGTCGAAGTGCTTGATTTCTTTGGGTAATTTTATTCATATTTCTTACAAACTATTGTGATATGAATTTTTTTGTTGGCTAAAACTATAATGCTATGATTTAGCCCCACAGGTTAAGTATCATAAGACTCATGTTAAGATGTTTGATGCCATTTAAGGGTTTAAAGTTAAGACTAGGAAGGTTTACTTTACTGAGATTGATGCTTAGCTTCAAATATTGTGTTTAATGTTACTTGAAGATTTGGTTATTTATTTCAATAGAGACGCCCCAATGCTTCCAAATGTTGTGTGTTAGACATTATCCATTAGGGTTCATATGGTCTTTGACTTTCAGTGATTTTGTCTCATTCGAAACAGAATAAGTGTCAATTCGTGGGTAATGAATATTCATTACGGTGTATTTTGTGAAGGGTGTCACCTGTTTCTAAAAATTATTGCAAGAGTATTGTAAAGAATATACTTTATCCTTATGTCGTATTTTTGTTTCTTATATCTTAATAACTTGATGAGAGTAAATAACGAGACCAGAAAGGGATCCTTTATAATGTTTATTAATTGCAGGTTTTTTGGGGCTGAAAAATGCTTTTTTTCTTAGCTCTAAATTTTTTCTTTAATTTGATCAGGTTGAAAGAGGTCATGTGCTTTGGTGTTACCGCTGGTGCTTACGTCCTTACTCTTTTTGCTGTAAGTCATGAATATTGCAATATCTTCTAAAGAATTTTCTTGGTCTTATTTGATAAAGTAGTCTTAATGTCTTTGGCAGATGAAATACAAAGAAAGGGTGCTTGGATTAATTCTTGTATCTCCCATCTGCAAGGCACCTTCATGGACTGAATGGGTTTACAACAAGGTTGTTATCTCTGGTTCTTTATTACAAAGTGTTACCACCTGTTAGAATGGAAAAGAAAATGAGGCAGTAATCACTTGGAGCTTAGTGAAAGTTTGCGCATGGAATTGGTAATGAAGACATGTTGCTACGAATGACTATAAAACACAAAATAACATGTTTATTATGGTAGAGCATGAAATTAAAAATAACAAAAAGCGCAAGATGGGATGTAAATTTTACCATTCGATATTATGGAGAGCCAATTGGCTGATTAAAGTTTGGAACTTTTGGGATGATTATTGTTAAACTTTTCTAAGATTTTTTCAACCATGCTGTTGCAGGTATTAATGAACTTGTTATACTTCTATGGCATGTGTGGTGTATTGAAGGAATGCCTTCTTCAGCGCTACTTTAGCAAGGTAGCTGGACCAACTTACCTTTTCGTTAGTCGTTGTTTTAACTTTGTACTTTATTTTTAGTTTTTTTTTCCCTATTTTTTAAAGAATAATTCCGTTCCCTATTTTAGGAACTTAGATGTGGTATACGTGGTGCAGAATCAGACATAATACAAGCTTGCCGAAGGGTGAGAATCCTTGATAATATCAATGACTTGGTGATTTTATATGTGTTTTTATTGCCATTGATCCACTCATTCCGTATCATTGCAGTTACTGGACGAAAGACAGAGTTTGAATGTCATGCGTTTCCTTCAAGCAATTAATGAGTAATATCTCGTCTCTTCTAATTAACATGCACTTTTATTGATAAATCACCATGGGGCAAAGAATACGGTAGTCCGTAAATATTTTGACTGTTCTTAGGAGTTTAGATACAATTCAACTTGTTGTGATGTCTTGGATGCATTTTGTTAACAGGAGACATGACCTTACGGATGGAATCAAGAAGTTACAATGTAAGACGCTAATTTTTGTTGGGGAAAGTAGTCCATTCCATGCAGAAGCCTTGTACATGAGTGCCAAAATGGGTAAAAAGAACTGTGCTCTCGTAGAGGTAAGTCTTTCTCCAAATTCTCACTTCTTTTCCCATCATTTTTGTTGAATTCTGATGATGTTATGAACTTAAGGTGAAATGCATGAAAGTTTTGCAAGAAAAACCAAGCAAATCAAGAAGAATGCTCCCAATTTTTGTTCTTCTAGGCAAAAACAATTATTCTAAATGGCGTTTTGTTGAGTAAACAATGCTTGTTTAGCTGATTTTACTTGTGTCCTTGACAGGTTCAAGCGTGTGGCTCTTTGGTCACAGAAGAGCACCCATACGCCATGGTAGTTCCAATTGAGTTATTCCTCATGGGATTCGGCTTCCACCGACTCCCACATTTTGCTACCTCATCAAGTAATGGTTCAAACCCTACCAGCCCGTCAAACCATTCATGCATAGCGCCAGAACTTCTTTCTCCAGAGAGTCTGGGAATCAAGCTCAAACCCATCAAAACACGGGCAGACGTCGCTATTTGACAAACAAGGAGAGGAGATTACCTTCTCGAAGTCCTTTCATTAAATTGTATTTTGCCACTTCACAACACAAAGGGGTGTCCAACCTCCACTTGCACGTGCATTATACAATATATATAGCTCATAATAGTTGTATAATTTTCTTTAGGGGAAGTAGGCTAAGTAGCAAAATTCTTTTAATTGTTGCATTGCTTTGGATAGATTCAGATTTTGGCTAAATGAACTTATTTGAGAGTCGAATGTAGATAGATAAACTAGTAATATGTTTACAAATGCGGAAGTAGGAGAATGCTTTGAGGGGAAAGGGGTTTGTTCTGTAACTATTATTCATTTTGTACACTTCTACTTGTACAATTTCTGCAACAACTCTTCCGCGAAACCATCTGCCGTTCTGTTAAGAAAGACATTTGATATTTCTCATTGTGTTTGATTCTTGATTGTCAAGGTGTATTTCTCATTTACTATGATTTTTTTTGCAAGCAGTTCTAGTTTTGTACTTCTCTACCTTTCTTTCAGCCTATCTAGCATGTTTTAAGCGAAAAAAAATTCTCTATAATTTTAAGGACACTATTTCTTTTCTATTCATTGAAAAAATAATGTTGCAAATTATCATGGAGTCATTCAACAAAACTTGACTAAACTCTATGGTAGTTTGGAGAAAATTAATTAAAAGGAAATGTAAGTTTTATTCTAAAGATGAATTTACTTTCTCGTCAGTGGATCAAATAGGGTGGAGACTGCAATATGAAACTACATCACAACTCATGTGTCATAATGAGAGGGTATGGTCCCAGTCCGTATCCCAACCTCGGTCTTGGCCCCAACTCAAACTCTGACAAGGCCTCGGCCCAACCCTCATCGGGTTCAGTGCTGACCTGACCCCGAATAAGGAGAAAGAGAAAATAAGGGGGGAGAATTAGGAGAGAGAGAGAAAGTGTGTAGACAAATACGAAAAAAATTTGTGGTTGCTTTTTTATTGCAATTAACATTGCCATGTTGGTTGATACCCCATACCATAGTTACGAAACGATGGTTGTTATTGTGATCCATGGGACAAGGGCATGACCGCACGAGACCCCTCATGTTACGATGGTGGGCAGGGGCAAGACCCCTCAAGGTGGTTAGGGCAAGTGTTCTAGGGTCACTTACGACCCTATATGTTGAGTGAGCTGAGAGTTTGAGTTTTTTTTTTTTTCAATATTTTTTAAAGCGTATTTGCTTTTAAAAAATGGTTAAAAATAAAAAAAAAATTATTTAAAAAATAATTAAACAAAATGTGAATATTTTAAGAAAATTTTATATTGTTAATTGATGAATTGATGTTACAGTGGATATTTTCTTATATGATTTGTACAGCCAAAAGGTATTTTTATATTTTCTTCACATCCTAATACAATATGTAACAAACTTAAAATAAAGCATACTCCTAATTAAAACTTTATGCTTTATTTGAAAAAATCTTTATAACTTAATTTTAACCTTTACAGTATAAAGTTTTCACATGCTACAGCTTAAACTCTACATGTGACAATATTTTAGTCTGAACCTATTATTTCTAACTTCTAAAAAGCTATATTAATCAAATGCATGCAAGTCACTTAAACCTTGAACAATTCGAAATTAGATCATTTACCAAAACTAATTTTTAGAAAAGCAAGAGGAAAAAAATGGGAAAAGGCCAAAAAGAACGGCGAAGTAGAGTGGGCCCGCATGAGGTGCCTGAGGCAGGAGAAGAACTGGTCCCCAAAGAAGAAGAGAGAAGGGTGGGCCCCTTTTCTATTTTTTATTTTTCCCTTTATTTTAGATTTTTTTAATTCAATAATGAAAAAAAAAAAAGAAGCGAAAACTCTACTTTCCCGCCTTCGCGCCCCTCCTTGCTCTCGTTTTCATACCTCACAGAGAGAGGAGAGAGAAAAACCCCGAGTCAGAGGCTGAGGAGAGAGAAAGCGAAGAGAGAATGTTGAAGTGGTGCAACTGGACTGAATCGGAGCTCCCTCTTCGTCCATGGATACTCCAATGAAGAGCCATTCCACCTCCACTACTCATTTCTCTTCCCAATTCGAGGTCAAACTTCTTGCCGTAAAATTCCCCCAAAGCTTCACTTCCAGCTTTACTTCCTTATTTATGCCTTTCCTTTTCCGCGCATAAATTTATGGCTTTTAGTTTTTGGTCTCCGAAACCGATTTGCTCCGTTTAGGTTTTTCTGTTTATTCTTGATTCTTCATTTTGTTTCCCCTTTAATTTTTCCCTTTTTGGGTTTTAATGGAGCCAAATTAGGTATTTTATCTCATACGAGCTTGAATTTCTCTTCTTTCATGTATATATGTTTTGTTAATTGGACTCATTACTTAGTGGGCACCTCTTTTTGATTAATTTTTCCTTCAAGTTAATTTTTTCCCCTCCTGATCTATAGCGATGAATATTTGCAGTACAAGCGAAAGGTACTGGTAGCTTGACCATATATAAGCAACAAAGACTTTTCAGGGTGGTTTTGTTATTTCTTGTTGTTTTATAGATGCATGCGAGATTCCTTTCTTTTTTCATATTTCTGAATCATTTATGAGACAATTTAATGCACTACTGATTTGCAAAATTTACCCACTTGCAGGATTCTCCTGTCTTCAATTACATTAGCAATCTTTCTCCGATTGAGTCGGTCAAATCTGGGCATAACAATCATACATTGAACTCACTAAATTTTGCGTCCCCGCCCTCTGTAACACCCCTATGTGGGGGTTAACAGTTTTAAATAAATAAAAATAATTTTAGATTTTATATTATTTAAATCAATTAAACAATGCCCATGGGTCTTTAAACAACAAGAAAAATAAAAATAAACGTTTTAAATACAAACCACAGTTTTTAGTGTAGCACCAAATATATATAATTACAGTCATCATCACCATAGTACAATTCCCAAATAACTTAACACAGCCATAAAAAAAATAATACAACTCTTACATGTTGTAGATAAGTTGTAATTAAACAGGGTCTTCTAACACGAAAACAGCAGGATTGTTTTCGCTTATTCCTCTTCAAATATGTTGCACTGAGTTCCACCTGAGATATGAAGATATGATAGGGATGAGCATCGACATGCCCAGTAGGGAAATCATGACTCACCTTATGGTTTATCCATTACCACATTAAAAACTGCATGGTTAGTAGGTTACATCATATTCCAGATTATGAGGTTTATTATGATCACATCTTATGGATACCGTAGTTAATCATTACCAAGTGTCATAATTACACATTTATACAAATATTACCAATCATCATTGTTCCTAGGTATCCATGTTAAATTGAGTATCACTCAACTCATCGAAACCCAAATGGGCGCACTTGATCACCCCATAAACATTCCAAGGGTGTTCCGGTGAGGGGACATCAAGCCCCGAGTCCTCACCAAATCAATTCCTGTACAGTGTGTTCTGGGACTTTCAACCCAAGGAAGTGTCATCACCTTCCCCCTATTTTACCTTTTTGGGTATTCATGCCTAAGGACGTAACCGCCGCCCTCTTCATGTCTCACCATTTCTCTATATTAAATCATTATTAATAGAGTCAGTTTTCCTAACCATGCTTCTCAATTTATAACATGTGTCAATTCATTATGTTCCTCGCCGTACAATACAAGACGAGTCCATGTCATAGTTTCATATGTGATACTCATATAATATCAGTTCAACATAGATATATATATATTGCGGCAAAACAATCAATTTTACTTCTATAAAAACCTCACAAAAATGAGTAATAGAATCCCTACCTTTCAAGCTTATCAACAATCTTTTAATCCTGGAATCAATTAACGTTAGCTCCACACATCCTTGACCCTAAGGCATGCATAAGGACAATTAAAACTAAAGCACAACGTATAATCACATTCATAAGTGAGTTATGTGTAAACCCGTCTACTAGTGCCATTAAAGTATTTTTATGCATTAAACATGGAGAAAATGCATACTAAAAACTAAGTTTAGATTAAAGAAAACCTACCTCAAAACTTCTTTGAAAAGCACCAAAGTTTGGGTTATCAATCAAGCTTGAATTAACTTTAAAACCGCCTCGATCATCGTTGGGAATTATAATTGTCTTGGCCACAAAGAGAGCTTTGTGCTCTATGTCTTTAGTTAGAAATTTGAAGTGAGAAGGGAGAGAATGAGAACTAGAGAAGAAGGTGGTGATAGTTAAATAAAAAGATATCAAAATGCTTAAGAGGAATGAGATGTTTACGGGGAAAAGTTGTAAGAAGAAACAAAAAAGTCTTAAAGGAAAATATCATCTTGTCTCCCATGAAGACTTTTAGCAAATAATGCCAACATAATTGAGGGGATAATTGGAGTGAATTATAGAAGAAGATAAGGAAATAATTAATTAGGTGGTTGAGAAATATCTCCACGTCTTCTATGAATTGACGGAAAATAATTCAATGTCCCCTTCGGATACCTTTAGCAAAATGAGAAGAAGTCTATATAATTGAGCAATAATTTAGGGAGACAAGATTGGTAGAAGTAAGTGTTGGTAAGTTTTGAATGTTTCTTAGGAAGACTTGGTAAGAAAATACTAAAATGGTATTTTTTTTAAATGATCATAAACAACTTAGTAATTTTAAATAGTCACATTTTATTCATTAAATTTTACAAAATTATGCCCGTTAAAAATACGGGTGTTACAGCTCTCCCCTCCTATAAAAATTTCGTCCTCGCAATTTCGTACACTGATTACAATGTTAAAACAAATGTGGGTACTTTTCTCTCATTTCAGATTCAAGTTCCCATGTGGCTTCCTCCACATCATGGTGTTGCCACATCACTTTCACCAGAGGAATTCCACGACGACGTAATAATTTTATTTCATGATCCAGTATTTGAACTGGAATTTCTTCATAATTCGTATCTCCTTGAATTGGCACATCTGTCCACATGATCACATGTGAAGGGTCGGGTTCATACTTTCTCAACATCGATACATGAAACACATTATGTACATGAGACAATTGTGGTGGTAGGTCTAAACGGTATGCCAACGTTCCAATGCGTTCCACAATCTCAAACGGTCCTGTATACCTTGGTGCTAACTTTCCTTTAACACCAAATCGAGATACACCTCGTTTTGGTTTCACTTTTAAGAACACAAAGTCTCCGATCATGAACTCTAAAGGTCGCCTCCTCTTATCTGCATAACTCTTTTGTCGACTTTGAGCTGTCTGAAGACGTTCGCGAATAATCTGGATCTTGTCCGTTGTTTCTCTGATAAACTGAGGCCCAAGTTCAAGACGCTCTTCCTTTTCAGCCCAACACAATGGAGATCTACAAGGTCTACCATATAAGGCCTCATATGGAGCCATTCTAATACTTGCTTGGTAACTGTTGTTATATGCGAATTCAACATATGGCAGCTGTACAGCCCAATTTGTTCCAAAGTCCAGCACACAAGCCCGAAGCATATCCTCGAGAATCTGAATGACACGTTCAGATTGTCCATCTGTTTGAGGATGAAAAGCTGTACTAAAATTCAATTGAGTTCCCAAGGCCCTCTGCAATCCTCTCCAAAATTTCGACGTGAAACGTGTATCTCTATCGGAAACTATTGACATTGGCACTCCATGCAATGTCACTACCTTTTCCACGTACAATTGACATAATTTTGAGACACTATAATTAGTTCTGATTGGGATGAAGTGGGCTGTCTTAGTTAAACGATCTACAATTACCCAAACGGCGTCATGCCCTATTTGAGTCTTAGGAAATCCAGTAACAAAGTCCATTGTCACATGATCCCACTTCCATTCTGGAATAGGTAAGCTCCTCAACTCGCCTCCAGGCTTTTGATGTTCCGCTTTAACCTGTTGGCACGTCATGCACTTAGAGACAAAGGTTGCTACATCTCGTTTCATTCCTCGCCACCAGTATTGTCGTTTTAGATCCATATACATTTTTGTGCTTCCAGGATGAATAGCAAACTTTGAACGGTGAGCCTCATCTAGCACCGCATGCCTGAGATATGGATCCTCTGGAACAACTAATCTTCCTTTGTAAAGTAAAAATCCTTCTGGCTCAATCTGCCATCCATCCAGTTGTTCTCCATTTTGTATTTGTTTCCAAACCCTACGTAATCCTTCATCGTGCCATTGTCCTTGTTTTACTTTCTGAATTAACGTAGGAGTTGCTATCACATTGAATAAGAAAGCTCTCTCGTTATCTTCATAATATTGCAAGTTGAAGTCGGCGATAGTGACTCGTCTCCAATCTTCCAATGCTAAACTGGCTATACGTCCGTTGTTCTTACGACTTAGAGCATCTGCCACGGCATTTGCTTTTCCAGGATGATATTGGATACTAAAGTCATAGTCCACCATGTACTCAGTCCATCTTCGTTGCCTTAGATTGAGATCCTTTTGAGTAAACAAATATTTCAGACTTTGATGATCTGAATATAGCTCGAACTTTGCGCCATATAGATAACATCTCCAAATTTTGAGTGCGAAAACCACAGCAGCTAACTCAAGATCATGTGTGGGGTAGTTCCTCTCATGGGGTTTCAACTGGCGTGAGGCGTAGGCAACTACTCGTCCATGCTGCATTAACACACAACCCAAACCGTTTCCTGAGGCATCAGTGTATACTGTGTAAGGCTCCTCGTTGTTAGGTATGATCAGCACAGGTGCACTAGTGAGTCTTCGTTTCAGTTCCTCAAATGCTTCTTCACATTTATCATCCCACACGAACTTGACATTCTTCCTTGTGAGTTTTGTTAATGGAGAAGCAATCTTTGAAAAATTCTCTACGAAGCGTCGATAGTATCCAGCTAGTCCGAGGAAACTTCGAATCTCTGACACGTTCTTTGGTCGTTCCCAATTTAGCACTGCTTCAATTTTGGAGGGGTCCACTGAGATGCCTTCTTCAGAGACAACGTGTCCAAGGAACTTGACCTTCGTCATCCAGAAATCACATTTTTCTCTTTTTGCATAAAGACCATGTTCTCTCAACGTTTGTAGAGCGATCCTCAAATGCTCAGCATGTTTTTCTTCGTTTTTAGAATAGATCAAGATATCATCTATAAAAACAATGATAAATTGATCTAAGTACGGTCGAAAGACATGGTTCATCAAGTCCATGAAAGCCGCTGGTGCATTAGTCAACCCGAAAGGCATGACAAGAAACTCAAAATGACCGTAGCGAGTCCGAAAAGCTGTCTTTGGAATGTCCTCTTCTCTTATCTTCAGTTGGTGATATCCGGATCGTAAGTCAATCTTTGAGAAATAGCAAGATCCTCCTAACTGATCGAACAACTCATCAATTCGGGGTAGAGGGTACTTGTTCTTGATAGTCAATCGATTAAGCTGGCGATAATCGACACAGAGCCTCAACGATCCGTCATGTTTCTTCACAAAAAGTACTGGAGCTCCCCAAGGTGATGTACTTGGTCGAATAAATCCTTTTTCCAGTAATTCGTCCAACTGCTTCCTCAATTCCACTTTCTCAGCAGGTGCCATTCGATACGGGGCAATAGAAACAGGCGCTGCTCCTTGAGTTAAGTCGATGACAAACTCAATTTCTCTATCAGGCGGAAGTCCGGGCAATTCATCTGGAAAAACATCTGAAAATTCATCCACCACAGGAGTGTGAGAGGATAGGTCACTCTTCTTTAGTTCTCCATCTGAAGCAAAGATCGTCCCAAGATTGGTGAAATTCCTTCGTCCTCCAATACAAGCCTTTAGCACCGGGGCTGGCGTCACTGTTCCTGTTTTTGCCTGAAATTCGATGACTTGTCCATTCTTGGTGAATAAAGAGACACGTTTCCTATGACAATCTACTATTGCCTGGTATTTAGTTAGCCAATCCATTCCTAAGATTACATCAAACTCTGTCATAGTTATTACATATAGGTCAGCCGATAGTTTATGTTCTCCTATAACAATACACACTGATTTACAAATTATGGATACTTCAGCTATCCCGCCCATTGGTGTACTAAGGGTTAATGATGAACTACATGTCTCAGTTTCTAATTGTAGTACGGAAGCAAATAACATAGATATAAATGAATGAGTGGCACCAGTGTCAAATAATACATGAGCCCAAGAATGAGACACGTGAATCATACCTTCTACAACTGAGTGATCAGCCTGTTTTCCTTGTCCAGTTGTAGCCGTAATTGCATAAGCTTGTGCTGGTGCTTTTCCTTTATCACTTTTTCCTCGGTTTCCTTGGCTACTACTAGCCTTATTATTATTTCTCCCAGAAAAATATGGCCTTTGATTCACTGAGCCTTGTGGAGTCGGTTGGAAGTTCTGATTAGCATAAAAATTGGAACCCTGTGGCCGCTGTTGATAGTTGTACTGAGGCTGGAACCCTCGAGGTTGAGTTACTGAGACTTGGGAAGCTGGAGTGTTTTGCTGAGGCGCTCCACGATTTTGACTCCCTCCCCAAACAGTGGAGCCAAAATGACTTCCTTGTGGCCTTGGTGCAAAGGATGATTGTGTAGGGCGGTTAGGGCAATTTCTCCTCAGATGTCCCACTTGTCCACAGTTATGACAAGCATACGGTTGGAAACGACCACTGCCAGAAGATCCACCACCAATAGTCACTCCACTATGCTGAATGACTTGCCCTTGTGACTTCTCTTTCTTACTTATTTTCCTTTGACGCCCACCAGAACCCTTATACTCTCCATAGGAGTTATTTAGTTCTGTCTCTGCCCGCTGTGCCGCAGCTACAAGATCAAGAAAATCTGTTGATGGAACAGCAGCTATCATTTGTCTGATTTTTGGCCTCAGGTTATTTCTAAATTTTTCGCATCTCGCCATTGGATCCGATACAGCCCCGGGATTGTAGCGAGACAATTCTATAAATCGAGCATGGTATTCAGCAACTGTTGTATCTCCCTGCACCAGGTTTTCAAATTCTCGCATCATTGCTTGCCTATGGCTCTGAGGAATATAGGTGTTGCGAAAAATGGTTTCGAACTGCTCCCATGTAAGATTCGGCACATCATAGTCGTCTTTCTGAAGATCCCACCATTCTTCAGCTTTACCCTCAAATATATATGTTGAAAAGCTAACCCAATACTCCCGTGGAATCCTCAAGGTGTCCAACTTCTTTTTGACTGCCTTTAGCCATTGTTCTGCTATGACCGGGTTAGGTTCTCCACTAAATGTGGGTGGTTTCTGCTTCATAAACTCCTTCAACAGAGTTAGATGTCGTTGTTCGGGATCACGAACCTCCACAGGTCTTTGCACATTTTGTAATGCTTGAAGAATTTGTCCTAAATTATTTACTTCTGGTGCAGCTGGCGGGGATTGTGTTGCATGTCGTAGTTGCTCATCTTCTTGAGCTTGTTCCATCGGTTCCGGTTGCTCAACTTCTTGAGCATGTTCAACCGGTTGTGACAGCTCAGACGATTGCATTTGACGTCTTGGTGGCATAGTTTCTACTGGCTGCGAAAATTTAACTAGGATCAGTACCAAATGATGATGACATTAACACCTAACTTTAAAACCATTCCCAAAGATTAATTTTTAAGGTGGTGCTATACCCCCTAGGTTAATCGAACCTAGGCTCTGATACCAAAAATTCTGTAACACCCCTATGTGGGGGTTAACAGTTTTAAATAAATAAAAATAATTTTAGATTTTATATTATTTAAATCAATTAAACAATGCCCATGGGTCTTTAAACAACAAGAAAAATAAAAATAAACGTTTTAAATACAAACCACAGTTTTTAGTGTAGCACCAAATATATATAATTACAGTCATCATCACCATAGTACAATTCCCAAATAACTTAACACAGCCATAAAAAAAATAATACAACTCTTACATGTTGTAGATAAGTTGTAATTAAACAGGGTCTTCTAACACGAAAACAGCAGGATTGTTTTCGCTTATTCCTCTTCAAATATGTTGCACTGAGTTCCACCTGAGATATGAAGATATGATAGGGATGAGCATCGACATGCCCAGTAGGGAAATCATGACTCACCTTATGGTTTATCCATTACCACATTAAAAACTGCATGGTTAGTAGGTTACATCATATTCCAGATTATGAGGTTTATTATGATCACATCTTATGGATACCGTAGTTAATCATTACCAAGTGTCATAATTACACATTTATACAAATATTACCAATCATCATTGTTCCTAGGTATCCATGTTAAATTGAGTATCACTCAACTCATCGAAACCCAAATGGGCGCACTTGATCACCCCATAAACATTCCAAGGGTGTTCCGGTGAGGGGACATCAAGCCCCGAGTCCTCACCAAATCAATTCCTGTACAGTGTGTTCTGGGACTTTCAACCCAAGGAAGTGTCATCACCTTCCCCCTATTTTACCTTTTTGGGTATTCATGCCTAAGGACGTAACCGCCGCCCTCTTCATGTCTCACCATTTCTCTATATTAAATCATTATTAATAGAGTCAGTTTTCCTAACCATGCTTCTCAATTTATAACATGTGTCAATTCATTATGTTCCTCGCCGTACAATACAAGACGAGTCCATGTCATAGTTTCATATGTGATACTCATATAATATCAGTTCAACATAGATATATATATATTGCGGCAAAACAATCAATTTTACTTCTATAAAAACCTCACAAAAATGAGTAATAGAATCCCTACCTTTCAAGCTTATCAACAATCTTTTAATCCTGGAATCAATTAACGTTAGCTCCACACATCCTTGACCCTAAGGCATGCATAAGGACAATTAAAACTAAAGCACAACGTATAATCACATTCATAAGTGAGTTATGTGTAAACCCGTCTACTAGTGCCATTAAAGTATTTTTATGCATTAAACATGGAGAAAATGCATACTAAAAACTAAGTTTAGATTAAAGAAAACCTACCTCAAAACTTCTTTGAAAAGCACCAAAGTTTGGGTTATCAATCAAGCTTGAATTAACTTTAAAACCGCCTCGATCATCGTTGGGAATTATAATTGTCTTGGCCACAAAGAGAGCTTTGTGCTCTATGTCTTTAGTTAGAAATTTGAAGTGAGAAGGGAGAGAATGAGAACTAGAGAAGAAGGTGGTGATAGTTAAATAAAAAGATATCAAAATGCTTAAGAGGAATGAGATGTTTACGGGGAAAAGTTGTAAGAAGAAACAAAAAAGTCTTAAAGGAAAATATCATCTTGTCTCCCATGAAGACTTTTAGCAAATAATGCCAACATAATTGAGGGGATAATTGGAGTGAATTATAGAAGAAGATAAGGAAATAATTAATTAGGTGGTTGAGAAATATCTCCACGTCTTCTATGAATTGACGGAAAATAATTCAATGTCCCCTTCGGATACCTTTAGCAAAATGAGAAGAAGTCTATATAATTGAGCAATAATTTAGGGAGACAAGATTGGTAGAAGTAAGTGTTGGTAAGTTTTGAATGTTTCTTAGGAAGACTTGGTAAGAAAATACTAAAATGGTATTTTTTTTAAATGATCATAAACAACTTAGTAATTTTAAATAGTCACATTTTATTCATTAAATTTTACAAAATTATGCCCGTTAAAAATACGGGTGTTACACCCTCTGTCTTCACTTCACCTCAAATTAGTTCCTTTAGCGAAACTAGATTTTTGCTTAGAAGGTATAGAATAAATTTTTTTTATCTTTCTTTTTTGCTGCACAAAAAATGTGGGTTGACCTTTATAGCCTTAGGGCTTGACTATTGTTATTGTAGGCATAACCTCCTAGACTCATCTAGAACTGAGTCCTCTCAAAGTGAAAATGAAGCTAAAACAACCGAGGGAGTTTCAGTTGCTAGTCAATCTGAGCAACTGGGGAATATTACAGGAGAGGTGACTGATGAGCAGGCAACAGAAAACTTAGAGTTAGCAGTTGAATTTTCAAGTACTTTGAAGTATGATTGTGGTAGTCCCGATGACAATCCAGTACCTTCTGGTGCTGTTCATAGAGCTATTATGTTGGAGACAGTGGGCACCAGAGCATCTCTTGCTCAGTCTGTCACAGATGTTTCCAAAGAGGGGCATTGCTTGTTTGAGAGGGAAAAAGATTTGCGCAGAATCAGTCGGATTGAGCAAAACAAAGACCCAGAAGGATGCAATTGGGTGAAGTTGATATCTGATTCCAATAATCTGCTTAGTTTGGATTTGCCAAACACTGGGGTTGATTCTGAAGGGCAGGGGCCAACAATGGTGGATTCTGGGATGATGTCTATTGTCTCAAATGTCCTCGATGACAATAACAGCAATCTGGGAGAAACAGAATGTGTTTTCCCAACTGGTTCTAGAGAACAACGTGGGATGAGGGAACCAGGTATTGAGCTAGAAGAAATTGTAGAAGTGAGGGAAACGGACCAATCTCCAGCAATGCTCTCTGGCACTCTATTGAATAAACTCGTTGTAAGTGATTCAAGTGATTTAGTTGTCGACAAAAGCCAAAAGTATATCAACTCCAGCACTAAGGTAACACATTTGATGTTATTACCAGTATCTTAATATTCATGTATCGCAAGATAAATGTGAATGCTTTGTACTCTGGTTAATTGAAACATAACATGACCAGGTTGGGCTTTTCTGAATCTCACCAATATATATTACCGTGTTGAAGCTTTATATACACTTATACTTCAGCGTCATAAAACTACCATACAAAAAGATGTCATAAGGCACAGGCAGGACAGAGCTACAGGCTTTTCATGATTGCAAACTTTTCTATAAAGAGCCGTAAATCAAGACTCAAGCTATAAATTATGATTTTGTTTGGTATAAAATCACATCTCATAATCAACTTAGAATTTATTTGCGACCACTGCCTTTTTGTGATTAAGTCGGATTTTCCGTCTGTGGTCACTGTAAGTGGATAATTAAAATTTAAAGTAGATTGTTTTCTTATTTGCATGTGCAGCTTGTTTTAGTATTGGTCTTTAATGTTATAATGAATTTATTGCCTTTTTTTGCAGCCTTTGTGACATATGTTATTCACTTATTTTTGCACAAGACTAACTTTTGTTTGACCATGTCAGCGAAGTTCTCAGTTGCATTGTACAATCCAAAGGCGCTCTCTGGTTTTTGAAAGAGCAGAATCTCGTAAAAGGAAGCCAATTTGTGAAACAATACAGTCTTATAATAAGGCCGCTACTACTGATGATAAATTGGTACAGAATAAGCATGGAAGCGGTTATTCATTATCCAAGTTACCTGGCATCGGTTTGCATTTGAATGCTCTTGCAAGTACAAATGATGGTATAGTAGTTAGGAATGAAAATTGGTTTTCTGAAAACCAACTACTGAGTACGCCGAAAATAATGAAACCTTGTTCTTCTCTTACCCCGAGTGAAGTTCCACCTGATAATTCCTCCTCCCAACACTCTTTGGAGAGAGCTTTAGTTCCCTGGGATGGTGGAGCTCAAGTCATAGAAACTACTTACCAAACATCTGAATATCTTGTCGGTGAAGAGTTTAATCATAACAGTCCTCGAAAGAAAAGGCATGTCAGAAATACTTGTTTTCGTTATCATCTAAATTTAATTTCTTCGAACTCAACTTTTATGTTTAGTGTTTAAGATGTATTCTGTTTTGATGTTTCTCATCTTGCAGGCGTAAATCCGAACCACTTGGAGAAGACTTGGCTTGCAAGCGCTGTAACTGCAAGAGGTCAAAATGCTTGAAACTGTAGGTTTTATAGTTTAGTATTTTTACCACAATTGATATCTAGGACCGATGTGCATAATAATTGTCTCTAAAAGATGTTAAAAGTGTGTGCTAATCAGGATTGGCTTTTAGAATGAAATAAGAATCAATTTTTTCTGTATTAAAACATTTTCATATTATCTCATGGTTTCCCACGTCATATTTTCCAATGCAGTTACTGCGAATGTTTTGCTGCTGGTCTGTACTGCGTTGAGCCTTGTTCATGTCAAGATTGCCTTAACAAGCCTATTCACGAAAATACTGTTCTGGAGACTCGCAAACAGATTGAATCGCGCAACCCACTTGCCTTTGCTCCCAAAGTGATAAGAAGCGTTGATGCTGTTTCAGAATTTGGGGTTAGTAATTGTGCCTGAGATTAGGCTATACTTTATGCAATAGGCCATCCTAGTATCAGATTCAAGAGGCATCACATGGCAGGACGACCCATCTCCTCTCCCTTGTTCAATGAAGAATGGATTTGCTTGTGAGATAATGACGTCATTTTCTTGATAGAATTTATGGGAGAGGCTTGAGTCATGATGCTCTTTGGTGCCAAAGATTTCTGAAAACAAGTTCTTTGGAAATATTTGATTTCTTTTAATCACATGCACTTGTGGTTTCATTCCGTGCAGGAGGAAACAAACGGAACTCCAGCTTCAGCTAGACATAAAAGGGGGTGCAATTGTAGAAAATCAAGTTGCTTAAAAAAGTATTGTGAATGCTATCAGGTACGGCCTGGTTATGTATTCTGCTTTCATTTCGAAAATATAATTACAAATTCACTCTCGTTTCCATCAGATGTTAATCGGCTGATATGAATATTTATGTTTATGTATCAAGGGTGGTGTTGGATGCTCTATGAGCTGCAGATGTGTGGGGTGTAAAAACACTTTCGGTCAGAAGGATGGTGAAATTGGTGAGTTAGTACTCGTTAGATACCTTGAAGAAGTAAATGCTCCTCTAATGTTCGAGTTAATATAAAACTTAAATATAAAGGATTGAACTTTGAAGGAGTAAGCTGTTAAACGAAATAAAATAAAAAAAAAAAAAAAAGGAAAAAGGAAAGGGAACTGCACAAGACATACCACATTCTAGTTAAACTACCTAGTGCAATTGTAGCTTTCCTAGTTATTGCCCCTCTTCATATTGATCCAACAGGAACTGAAGAAACTGATTTTAAGGAGCCAAAACAAGAAACCTACGAAAAGCATGCACACGAAGTCTGCTTAGAGATAGGCGAGGACCAAGAGCTCGCTATAACACCATCCGAGATTGGCAGGTTTTCCACTCCACTAAAACTTTAAACTTGTAAACACCTTCACAGTTATAACTTTCTTGAGATGTGTTAAATAGTTTTTAAAAGCTATTCTCTTTGACAGACCTGTGAATCTACAGCAACCCCACTTTAGCCGGAAACCTCGCACCTCTTTACATTCTATTAGATCATCTTCTCAATTGGGCAACAGAGAAAGTCCTGAAAAGCTCAGCTTTGAGTCTCAACTGCAGATGATTCCTGAAGATGGAACTCTTGAGACACTGGAGAGCAGTTGCCCGCAAACCAGTGGGGTTAAGTCGACCTCTCCAAACTCTAAGAGAGTCTCACCTCCTTATCGTGAGTTTGGCTCATTAACGGCCCGGAGGAGTGGTCGGAAGCTGATTCTGAGGTCCATACCAGCATTTCCTCAGCTTTCAAGCAACCATGATGGCACTGATTTTCCATAGGAACAAATCCAGTTTGAGTTGAGGCACATGGTATTTTTCACCACTCGTACTCTGTAGTTGTATTTAATAATACGGTTTTCAGTGCAGGTGCAGGTGCAAGTCTCGAAACCGTAAATTTTCCTCCAGCTTTTTTTTTGGGTAATTGACTCTAGCTTTGCTACGTCTAGTGTTTGATTGTTTGTAGTTGTAGAGATGGTGAAGAAAGTGACTAGTACTGTCGTTATTAATCTTGATCGTGTTTCTTGTCACTCTTTTGCCCTACTAAATAGTAAGTTTGATGCTTGAGAGAAGACAACAAAAAAGTTTTGAATTGCCTAATTTTATTTATAGGGTTCGAGATTATGGGTTTGGTGCAGCAGCATAAACACTCGAGAGCTTCCCCTCAGCCATCCCTGCCACACTAGTTGGAGCCCCTTGCCCCGTGTGGCTCGCTGCCGTAGCCCCCACCATCCCACCATAGCAACCCTCTACACAGCGCCGTCTAGCAACGTGTCAAACACAGCCCAATCGAACATGAACTGTGTCGCCACTCTACTGCAAACAACCTTCCAACACAGCCCCAAACCAGCCGCCACTGCATTGCAAAACTTTTTCTAGGTGGTTGTGAAACCCTTTTTTAAGAAAGAAAATAGCATGCTGTTCTTTAAACAAAAATAAAGATTACTAGTAGTATTGAACTTACAACACCCTATCTAAAACTTCCCCAATGCTCCTCTTCATGCCACTAGACAAACGGGTCTTACGAAGAGAATAATATAATTAAGGTCTGCGGAAAGTTTTCTTTAGCATTAGAGTGCAAAATATGATTGATTGACCAACAGAGTGCAAAACCTTTCACAACTCCCCTCATGCGACCAATCAACGGGTCATAAAAAGAATAATATAATCATGGTCTGCGGAACCTATTCTTTAGCATTAGAGTGCAAAATAGATTGATTTCAAAAAAAATAATAATAAAGTGTTCCTTTAACCTTATTTAACTGGCTAAACAAAGGTAAAAACATCTTTTAGCCTTATTTGTTGTTAGAAACAGTTTTTGATAGAAATAAGAGAATGTGTGTGTGTGTGATGGTACTTTTCTGTTGACAAAATCGATGTCTTTTCGTCCATAAAGAAAACTTAAAAGGCAAACGGGATAAATGGAAACGACAAGAAGCGACTAGAAACTGCAAAGCCAAAGAAAGGGTAAAACGAACAGACAGCTTTCAAACGACATAAAAGATGGGAAACGATGACAATAATAATAATCATAAAAAGGAATCAACGAAATTGCTCCTTTTACAATTTGAATGTCTACTGTGACAGTTGAATTAATTGAACCAAATCGACGTCCATTGCAGCAGTACAAAAAAAAGAAAAAAAAGAAAAAACCCACCTGAAATTTGCAAAACGCCCTATCTCTTAACGACAATTGTTCAACAGGGAAAACGAGAAAAAACAAGAAAACGGAAGAATTTGACAAAAGGGTAAAAAAAAATTCCTAATTGAGGAAATGACCTCTTACAAGCACTTTGTATACTCTCTTCTTTCTCTCTCTATCGTTTTGGTTCTGCTAGGGTTCTCGGTTTGTTCTAGCGCCGCCCCTCTCCCTCGGAACTGACACTCGGCGCCTGTCTTCGGCTAGCCGCCGTTGATCGGGTCCTGGGGAGAGGACGGCACCGTGGAATTACAGGAGGCTGGGCCAAGGGGGCTGATTGGAATGCAATGGCGGGTGGATTGCCACGACGTCCGTCGGCGGGCTGGGCTTCAGGAGTCCAGATCTAGGAGCATGGGGTCTTGGGGGGCTGTGTCCGATATGAGAGGAGGCGTTTGGGTGGAGGTCAACAAAGTACGGCGGCGGAGAAGGATGGAGGTTGGCGGAGCAGTGGAACGGAGTTCAACGCTATGAGCTGTCCTATGGTGGAGCAGGTCGGCGGCCGACAGTAGTGCTTCTCTGACGTTATGAATTCAATCCGGTCTCTAGGCTTCGGAGGTGGCCGTTGTATTAGCCGTCGGGCTTTCCTATGGGCTAAGGGTATCTGTAATTTCACTTGTTTTTTTGTGTGCTGGGTTGTGTAGCAAAGGTGGTCCTGCTTCCACTTGTGTTTTCTTTTGTATCTGGTTATTTGGCTATTGAGGTGATTTTCCTACCTCCAGTTTAGTTTGTGTGCGGGCTAGTGTATGTTTTTCTTCTTGACCAAGAGTACCCATCGGTTATAAGGTAGTTGTCAAGTAGAGCCTCGTCTGTGCTCGCTATGCAAAGGTACCTTCTCGTTCTTGGGACTCTAGCCTATGGCCATCTCATTGAGCGTTATTGATATCGGAATGGATCTGATCATTCTAAACGATGTTGCCTCTCGCATCTGGGGTTATCTTTGTTTCAAGTGTGGTTGTAATTCCTTTGTGAATTAATGAAATTCCCCTCACAAAAAAGAAAACAGGTAAATTATAAATGATTGTAATTGCGGCCAAATACATTCTGGGGATGTCGAGTATTCAGTAGTTCAGCCACATATTTTTATCAGAAAAAAAAAAAAAAACCGCAAACCTTACAGAAATTGCGGGATGATCACACAAATGCCAAAGCATTGGTTTTAACCAAACACTAATAATTATTCTCAAACACCAAAATTAAAGCACCAAACATGTAATGGAATCTATAAATACCCAAAACGCACAGCTAGTACACGATCATGTCCAATAAAATTTTCTACAAAGCAATTGCTCTGCATTCAGCACAGTAAGGGTTAAATTTCATCAACATAAATTCTACTCATCAATGAAAAATCCACAAAATTGGAACTTGAGGTAAATGTTGATTAAAAAGACCCTTTATGCCCCAATAATTTCGGGGGTCTCGCCCTCAACTATTGTTTCATCACCTGGCCTGTCAACCTTCACACCAACATCATCTGAGTAGTCGCCGTGAACCTAAGCAGAACCAAAAGAAAAAAAAATCACTTTAGAAACCAGATGAATGCACGGCCATTTAAACAAAGTCTATTACTGGTAAAGCAAAATACGGAGTTAATGTCCAATTTTTACATCTTCGTATCTATATATAATACAGAAAAATGGAACTGTATACAAGAGAGTAAACTGTAAATACCTCCATCAACTTGCCAAGATCAAATTTAGGAGCCTTAAGGATTTTAACTTTGCGAATGAAAACATTCTGCAGCGGGTAGATGCTAGATGTTGCCTTTTCGATCTCCCTACCAATCATCTCGGGAATGAACTTGTTAACCAAATCCTTCAGATCGCAGGATGTTGCCTGGTTAATCATAATTTCTCTCATCTTGCGACGAATCTAATACAAGTCAAAAAGAAAATAAATGTTACTGGTGCCAATCTAAAAAGTGAATTGTAATCAATCTTGATGAACGAATGGAACATTATATTCAAAATAAAACCTGGCGGATCTGGCTGGACTGGGCATAGCAGGTTCGCTTGACCTGGTTTGCACGTCTTCTTGTGAAAGCAATGCAGAACATTCTGAGGGTGTAGTTGTCAGTAGTCTTAACATCTACATGGGCCTCAATCAGTGTCTGCCACTTGCGCACAAGTGACCTCAGCTTGTCGGTGGTGAAGTCCATTCCCTGTAAATTTTCAGGATCGATCAATAAACACATTTCGATTTCATCTTCATACAGTAAACAAAAACAACAAAATCCCTTTCACAACGAAATGATGCAATGCACATATAGGAGCTTACCCAGAAGTTTGTTAGCACATTCTTCCCCTGCACATCCTCAGCTCTCAGACGGATTTTCCTGTAAGCGTGATCCTCATCCTTCTGAAGATCCGCCAGCGAAACTTCAAACACTCTGTGTTTAAGTCCTTCAGAAGCAATCTGTTACCAGAATATGAAAATTAGCATCCATACATGAAAACAGGAGATGCTAGTATTTTATCAAGTTTATCAATCCAGCGAAACTTGCAGATGATCACTCGTTATCCTGAAATGGGGTGTTGAGACATCAAACATGTAGTCTATCCATTAATAATTTAAGCAGCAGAAGCTGTTCAGATTCCTTTCTAACAAAATCACAACAAAGTATTGGAATAGCAGGTAGTTCTAACAAATGTAAGAGAGCACCTCAAATTTTATCAGACAAACACCCACATAAACTATAATCAACAGATAAAGCCCCGAATTCTAACAAATAAAGATCCACCATTTCCTTAAACAAGTTCAAAATTTTGTAGCTCTAGGCACATTAGACCCTCACAATCAATCACCAAGATAGATATCAAGCAATTATCAGCCCCAAATAACAATAAACAATAACAGCTAGAAAATCACAAAAAATGTATAAATTACATATAAAGGTGGGAGAAACCTTGGTTCCCTGAGTTCTGGTGACGAGGGTTTTGCCAACTTGTCTTTGGTTGAAGAGAGAAGGTGCCTTGATGTCATACCAATCCTTCTTGGCAAACGGATCGGCGCTGTATTATTGTTCAGAATTTAAAGTTAACATTTTTTTCTTCTAATTTCTTTAATCAATCCAATAAAATTAGGGTTAGTAAAATTCGACTTACGCCTTCTTCTTTCCTCCTTTCTTACCCTTCGAAATCCTCTTGTTCTTCCTGAAAATCAAATCACGAACGAGTTCAGCAAAGAAAAGAAAAAGGAAAGAAAAACCCTAATTTCAGAAATAGGAAAGACATATGCACATGTCAAACAACAAGACGGAAAGAGATGTACCCGACGGCCATGTTGTAGAGACAGAGGAGTGTGCTAGGGTTAGCGTTTGGGCTTGGGTTGGAGAGGAGGAGGCAGCGACACTAATGCAGCCGCCAAATATACAAACCCTAACGCAAGGTCTGCTACAAGCTTTCTTATATGTCCCAATAGAACTATATATGTGCCACTGTTTTCCTGGTTTATTTGTGAAAAGCCCATGTGATTTATTTTTTCTTCTTTTTTACCCTGAAATTGTAATTTTTTTTTCCTTTACTCACTTTTTTTTTTCTCCCTTTGCTAATGGTCTAACTTTTGACCTTCTGTTTCAACTTCTTTTTACCCATTGATGAACGCAATTCCTAAAACCCAAAAAATGGAAATAAAATGTTTAAATAAGAGTATTTTTTTCTCAAAAAAAGTTGCAAAGATACAGTGTAGTGTATTCAACTAATTTAATATAAGTATTTATAAATCAAATTGTATGAATTAAGATTCAATTTGTAATCCAATTTATTATTTCAAGAAAAAGAAAGGCACTTTTCTACACCAAGTGAAGCGGTGGATCTGACCAAACTTGAGATCTTATAAATAAAACAAGAAATTTTACCATCTGACCGGTAGTTAAAAGGAAGATTCGATGATACTTATGATTAAATTATTTTTTATACAATCGTGACATGGTCTTTAATATAGTCATTATTAAATTTATCCAAAAAAATGTTTAGATTGTCCAAAAACAAAAGAAAAGTTGAGAATTTAGAGAAATATTCTAGACTCAACCAATTTAATTTTGATTTTTTTCATAAAATTTTATCCTCTCAAGTTGATATTTAAAGGGGAAAGTGAGATAAATCTTGTTATAGTCAAGAAAGTGCAGAGTCTATTCATAAAAAATAAAATAAAATAAAGGTATAAATCTCTCTCTCTCTTTTTCACGTGATCTTGTAATAGTCAAGAAAATTATATGTTATGTCACATTTAAAAAATATGTTTATTTATATAATAAAAAGTTAGTATCATACTATCACTCATATTCAGTCACGTTATACTTAAACATGTGTAGGTTTATATGAAGTAAGTTTCAAAACATGTTGCTCATGAACATAATCCCTTCTCTAATGGGGCTCTGATGAAAATGGAATGATGGCTAGGTGGGCTGGCCTGTAAGTTCTGGTCATCATATGAGCTCTGAAGAGCCCAATGACTCTTCTCAGCTCACCAAGTACTCGTGATAAATTTGGGGAAAAACCTGTAAAAGTAACAGAAGGAAAACGCTATGGAGCAAAAAGTATTTAAGAAACTTGTCAAACTAACAAAAGAAGGGGAAATCTACAATAGCGTGCACCTCTGAGGCACTATTGATGGTTTCCATTTCTTGGCTGCTAAGATAAAATCTAATGGTAGAATATAGGACGGATGCACAATATGTTCAATGCAATCACATGTACGGAATCGAAATTTTAAAACGTACTTGTCGAGATAGTGAAGTTTGGCGCCATTCTCTCCCTCGAAATGTAGGTGGCAAAAAGATGAATTTGATGTTCAGTTGCTTCGAGCCTTCTGCGCTGAAGTGCTCTTCGGAAGACTGCAATCGGCAACGCCTCCCTTGCTACCGCCGGTGACGCCAACTCTTTGCAGCGAACGACGGAGCCATGGAGAAGATGACGGGAAATCAATTAGGCAAAAACAGATGTTCCAAAAAGATGAAGACGAAGAAGTCGCAGAAGATCAGATTGGTCCGAAGATCAGCGGACTCGATAGTTGCGAGATGCTCGTCTCAATTCTCATATTGACGAATTTCACCTCTTTCTTTTGCAATTCTGATCTGGATCAAAGTTGCTGATATATTTGACAGAAAGTGATTTAGATAGTCTTTAATTAATTAAGGAATCTCCGAATTTTTTGATTTTGATTTTCTTGGTGCTCAATGATCAATGCTGCAGAATATTAAATCTACATATGCTATTGTATAGGAAAAGATTCTTAACTTTTTTTTGGGTCTTCAGACTTTTTTAACCAAAACCATCTTCTGCCCCTACTTCTTCTCCGATAACACCGCGCTCTCCAAACCACTCTGGCGCCGACAAAATCCCGACCAACCTCTCAGTGAGTGTGGCCTACATTCAGACGCTTTAAAAAAACACAACAAAAATACAAAAAAGGGCAGCAGCGACTATACGTTCATGGCGTACTCATCTTTGTTTGTTTGTTTTTTTTTTTTTTTTTTTCCATGGATATACCGGTGACTGAAACAAGATACACTCGAACACCAACAAAAATGGCGAGCCCAGATTAGGTGAAATGACCAAAAAAATCCTCAGTGGAACACTACATAGGGTGACGAGATCAGGTGCAGCCCAGCCGATAAACAAGTTAACTGTGGCCGTTGATCTCTTTACAAGAGGCTCTTATTACCACTGGATCAAACACTACGGGTAGTGCGCTAGTGCGCCCTACCCTAGACGTTCCCAACAAAAGAAAAAAGGTATGGAGCAGAAAATATTTAAACAGAAGATCCTAAAGAGTTCTGCTAAAATGCAAACGCCCAAGTGAGAACAATAAAATAACAAAACATACGAGAAGCCAACAATAATATAAAGCTCCATCTTACTACGATGTCATATAATTAGTACTAGCTTCAATAGTTAGATCGGTAAACATTTTGAAAATTGCTCGTAAATATTGCCTCAAGAAATAGAATATTATAAATTGACAAGAAAAATCCGAGGATAGAAAAGTGACTATTCAATAAATATCTGAAACGAAACAGAGTGCCATAAGTTACAATCTTAGTCTGCCATCAATAACCTAAACAAAAAGTAAGTCACACTTAAACCAACTTTCCATCATCAGGAATAAAATGCAAAAAATAATAAGAAAATCCGTTGAAATGAAATTCAAGACTTGCAGATTAATTCTAAGCCATTGTAACAAGCTTCAATAAGAGTTATGATGAAACTTTCAAGCTTTTCAAGGCGGTAGAAACCAGAGAAAGCTTCCCAGGAGCTCTTTGTTCGTAGTCTTTCTCCAAGGCTGCCGCCGCCAGAGATTGTAGCTCTGAGCTCTCTTTTTCTTCCTTGTTCCGTCCTTTTGAGAGCTGCCCAATGGCGGAAGTGCACTGGAAAACAGGAAATTAAACTTGGATTCAGTAATTCCAGTTGGCAGGAAATGAACATGGTCAAAAAGCAATATAATGAAACCAAACATGTGTGAATGAAAGTAAAAAGATGCATCAAGAAATATTAGAGCTAAGCAGGGCAGCTATACATATAAAGGACTATATTAAATTCGTGTTTCAAGAAAGACTGAGAGAAACCCACCAAGCAAATACCAAATAGTGCTCTAGTATTTTTGCCTCCAGTCAAATCAATAGTGCAAGCATAGTACTTCTTGGCTGCCTGTAGATTTTCTAGTCCACCAAGAGTGTAAAGTACCTGTTGACCAGGGAAACAGGAGAAGGCAACCCAAGAGTGCAAGTATAAGGGTTCTCAAATTTGGGAATGTGTAATGTGTTTGGAAAAGAAAGAAAAGGAGAAAAGAATGTGGATCTTCCATTTCTTGTGTTTACTTATCTATTAGGATGTGTAGTTAGACAGAATCAAATTCCATCTAGTGTTCTTAACTTTAGAAATAGGAATTTTATTAATTTAATTACTAAAATGACTTTATGCATAGTTGAATAATTATTAGCTTGATAACTGTGCATATAATTAAATTTTGGGTTTATTCCCATCAACCAGCAATCAACCGGTCTGCAATACCCAGAGAGTGATAGGATTGACACTCTTTCCTCATTCTCGACATTGTGCAGGCCCCATCAAACTACCCTTCATGATTTGTAGATGACTGGATAGGATTCCCCTTTCTCATTCATGTGAAATAAACATGCACTTTAATGTAATGATGGTAATGTAAACTGAGACACAAGAACCAGAAAATAAAAAGCTGCTCACGTCAGCATAAGCCAAGTGATATAATGGAACGGTAGGCTGTGATAATATTAGCTCCTCGTAGCAGAAAGCGGCTTGTTTGTACCTAACATAGACATAGCTTAATCAGTGGGCATGGCAAGTGGCAACAAGGAAGAATATAAACTTCAAATAAAAAACAAAGAATACCCACATTTGCAGGGAAACATAAATTTCAGCCAGTTCTCTCCAAGCATCATGATCTGCCATAAATCTGTAGGATGGAAAACACTCCTGAGCTCAAACTTTTCCTTGGCAGCATACAATCACAAACTTCTGAAAAGGCCTTAAAATCTGCCTTACATTTCAAGATATTTATTTAGACCTTCAATGGCCCCTGAAATATTGCCTTGCGCCTTTGCCATGGTTACCTTCCTCTTGTGTACCACCTAAGAAGGAAAATTTTGAACTAAAAATTAGGCAACATTATCTGAATCTCCAAAATTTCTCATATGTATAATTTGGAGTATAATTTGATGTCCACTTTAAGAAATAGATACCACCATTTTTGAAGACGAATAATCATGAAACTTACTTGATCAAGGGGGTTATCCTCTAAAAGGCTTAAGTAAGCCTTTTCTGCTTCTGCCCATGACCCTTTTGCTTCAAGAAGCATTGCCTCTAGCCTACCTGTGGTTTAGACCAGGACAACATTAGAAAGCTTGTGTGAGGCTATTTTTTTTCTGTTTAAACTTGGACATATAAACAGGTGACTGGCAGTATGTTAAATCAACCTACCAACCCTTTTGCTCTCAGGAAATCGCTTCCGTAAAACCTTTATGCAGTCCTGCATATAAATTATGTAGGAAAGTAGGATAAGGCTCAAGAAACAGAAGTCAAACTAGCAAATTTGTCAGGATCATATAAAGTCAGGTCTGCGCGAATCTAATGTTTCGACAGCAATTGAAAAAAGCTACTTATGCAAACAATCATGCAGATAAAATATTAAAAAGAGTTACTAATCAAAATAATCTGTCACTTGCACACTCTCAAAATAGAAAACAAAAGGCTATAAATTCAAAACTTTTTACCATTCTGTGAATTGTCCCATATGTCTTGATAGATATTGCTTTATCCAAAAGCGATAACAAACTTTTCATTCAGTACCTTACCAGCATGTTACAACACATCAGATTATTCTTGAATTCGGCAATTAGACAAAATTAGTGGCTAACTGCTCCGACCACAATATTGATATACCTGAATGGGGAAGCCTAAAAGTTACAATTTGGGACGATAAAGCAAAAGATATAAAGACTCTACCTTCGCAACATCAAGGCATTGGCAGTCCAAAGCTGCAATTGCCACCTGCTCATAAAGAGTCCATTCTGCATTACAAGATACGGAGTTACTTGTAAGTCCGAATATTTTGAGATGAGGAAAAACATAAATAACCATAACCCAGTTCAGTACGATGCTTCTTCTTCTACTTTTTTCTTTTCTTTTCTTTTCCTCTTAACTTTCTTTAGCAATAATCATGTAGATCGCCTGCTTTTCCAGTTTTCCTGTTACTGATGGAATACAACTCTCAAATAATCGATAAAGAATCTCTTTTGACTATTGAGTCTTGACCCTAACTACACTACACAGATTGAGTAATTATCTCACAAACTTGGGAAGTCAATTGTCTTACACTGCATATAAATTATATCCTTTATTGGAAAAACATACCTATATATAAACATAAACCCTGAAATTCCACAACATAAATTCAGACTGTTTCATTTTCCTCTACACCTCCTACTATGACCTAATCGAATTAAGACTAATTCACATACACCCAATTTTGCAGAAATTGAATTACAATTCAATACTTGATTCTTATGAATTCCATGACAATCGAAAATTCAAACCGAATCGACAAATGAAGACCAAATCAGGGTCAGGACAGACTGACCTTCGGGGCCAAGACTGGACCGCTTTTTGGGATCGTTCAAGATCGACAAGCCATGCTTTAGAACCTTCTCGGAACGACGCAGCTTGAGCTTCCTGACGAGACAGAGGTACTCCCAAGCTCCTCCTCCGCCGTTGTCCACCTGGTTCTCGAGCCTTTCCAATTGGGTTTCCTCTGTCTTCGTCACCATCTTCGCCAAAATTCGCAGAGACCAATCTCTCTCTGTCTCTTTCTCTCTTAGCGGCCGGTTTTTGGATCTATCGACGGGAACTTTGTGTGCTTAGTTGTTTGAAGGGAAAGAAGTCTTGCGTTTGAGAATCGGCAAACGCGGCCTTTCGTTTATTATTGTTTGTTTGAGTGAGGGCCCATGTTGCACCATTTACCCCTAATTGTGTCAATCGGATTACTCTGACCGTCCGATTGCTCCAACTTTTATTTGATTTTTTTATTGTCAACTGCTGTGATCCAAAGGGGCCCACTTCTGTAAATTTTTTCCTCTTTTTTTAGTGTGTTTAAGGACATAGTTAGAGCTAAAAGTTATAATAATTTTACAGTGACATCTAAGAGCTCTATAATGTGTCTTAATTTTGTTTTATATTATAGCATGTGACAGCTTTATAATATAGCCGTTTCAATTATATAGTTGAAACGGCGTTGATAGACATACTCTTCTCATTTTTAGTATAAGAGGCAAAATCTCTTATTTTTTCATAACAAAATAAAATCCACTACTCCTTTTTTTTTAAAAAATATATATCCTCTAAAAAATTTTTTAAGATATTTGACATTGTGGTTATAATCATTGATTATAATTGTAAACACTATAAAATGTGAAAGCTTTACATTGTAGCAATTTTTTTGCTTTTATTGTAGCATGTAAAAGCTTTACAATGTTTCTAACTTGAAAGTTGGTGAGAACCAACTAATACCAAATAGACTATTTTAAGAAGCGAAAAGAAAGAACAAAACTTTGCTCTTTGAAACTTTTTAATGAGTATGTAAAACTATATTTAAAAAAAACTAATTAATTGAAATTATTTAAAAAAATTATAACAAGTAATAATGCACGAATAAGTTTATAATGTCTTATTAAAATTCTGATTAAAAATAATTTTATTTTGAAGCCACACCCTATGGCTTTTAGTGCACAGAAACTGAAGATATTTACGGTATTTGCCACCCATGTATAATTGGTTTGATTTATGCCAAATGTTCAAATTATCCATAAATTAAACCTTTTTTTTTTCTTTTTCTATGTTGGTGTCATGTTGGATATTGACCAATATCTTGATGATGTATTTAGGTATTCTTAATATAAACGATGATGTGGTGTGAATTTTTTGTAAATATATATTTTCATGGCATAAATTAATCAAAGTGTAAAATTCATGACATTTTTCGCAAATAGCCCAAACTGAGAGATACTAATCACATGCTGAAGTAAAATTAGTGTGTTTTGTAATTTTTATACGTATCTTCTAGGAAAGAACAAAAATGAGAACCTACTAAACATGTCAATGGAAATAATCTTTCACGGAATGACACCAAAAAAGAAAAAATAAAAATAAGAACTTAAACGGGAAACGACATTAATAATGGATAAAACGACAACAATATTAATTAAAGGACGATTATAATTATCGTAGGAGTCCGGATAAAAATACGACAAACGACAATACTAGAGAAAACACACTCAACCTTCAAAGTTCAAAGACGACAACAAACTAGAAACAAACAACAGCGGAGGAAAAAAAACACACACACAGGGTAACACAATAGACGGTGATCAAAATAAAAACACAAACCGTACAAGACAACGTGAGAACAAACAAGAGAAAATTGCACCAAAAAGACAGCGACCTAAGTTAACGAAACTAACAGGGCTATTGACATGTTGGTTGAAACCATTATTTAAAACTATAGATACTATAGCATACGAGAGCTTTACACTAATAGTTTTTTTTTTTTTTACATTAGTATATAAGAGCTTTATACTGTTCATAACTAAAAAGTTAATTAAAATCAATTTTGCCAAACAGGCTATAAAATAAGAAAATAGGAAAAAAGGCAGAGGGACAACTACCATAATAAATTTTGAAACAACAGTAATAATAATATATAAGAACAATGATCGTGTTTAACGACAATCAAAAGACAAAAATAAGAAAAGACCACAAAATGGAAAACGACAGCAAAATTGGGCAAAGACATATAAATAAATAATAAACGGCAATTAACTTAGTAGATGACAACCAACAAGCTTAGAAACAAACCTTAGAAAATGACAACTACGAATATATTGCAACTAATATGAAATAATGAACGATCACAACAGAGTAAAAGATAGTAACATTAATAAACGGCGTTAAGTAAAATACGACATAAGGACAATAACAAGGAAGAAACAACATAAAGTAAAATAAATGACTATTTTAAAAAACGACAATAAAATAACGTACGAATAATGTAAACGCCAACAAGGCAACCAACAAATGTGTGTTTGAAAACTAAGTTAGAACTTAAAGTTGTAATTTTAATATTGTAATATGTGAGAGTTTTATATTACAACAAGTTGCGAATTAGAAACCCAATTTTACGGAGAACGAAAAAGAAACAGAAACACATAAAATTTATAACGATTCATCCTCGATATGAAAACTAAGTCTACTTTCAGCTGTTGTAGAATAATTTATTATGATTATGAAGAAGTTTACAGGAAAAAATTATACTCTCTCTCAAGAAATTTTCTCAAGCCTCTCTCTCATAATTTTTGAGAAAACACTCTAAAAAAAACTTAACTTGTATATTTATAGATTTACAAAGAATAGGAAATAAACCACAAAAAAACATAAAAACTCATATCAGGCCTGGGATACGCACGGCCGCGTGAAATTTTGTCTTGCACTACGGATCTTTAATCTCCGCCCACGGATGCACGCTTTCCTCTCGCCGGGGCACGTAGCTTTTATTTTTCCTTAGGGCTACACGAAATCTTCTACCGCGAGTTCGAGCTCCTGAAAAAAAAAAAAAAAATAAATAAAAGCGTAAAAATGAGCGGAAAAATTTAAGGGCAAAATAGATACGAGGGAAGAAAAAAGCTCCCTATTTCAACGAATTTTGAAGGCGCAATGCTATTGGGCATTCACAACCAAACGGTGCGTTTCGATGACCTGGCAAAAACCCCAATCCAACTGTGGCCCAACGCATCGTCGTCTTCGTCTTCGTCTTCGTCTTCGTCCTGCATTTCCGTTCTAAAACCCTACTCGCTCTGCAGCTACACCTCGATCGCAGCGTCGCCCAAAGGAGTAACCGCCATGAAAACCCTCGACGAATCCGACGTCGGAATATTCTGCTACATCTCCAACCTCCCTGGCTTTCGCGGCATTCTCAAGCAAAGGTCTTCTTATGCGTGTTTGTTTGCTGTTTGGATGCTTAGAAAATTCTGGAAATTTAGCGAATCAGATCATTCTAAGGAAGAAAAAAGAAAAAAAAAAAACTGTAACTTCGTCAATTCTAAAGCTGGGAAATTTAATTGATTATTTCTATTTTTTTTTCTTTTTTTGATAATTGGTACAGGTACTCTGATTTTATCGTGAATGAAGTAGATACTGATGGGAATGTTGTCCATTTGACCTCTTTGGATGCACCCCCAGAGGTAAGGGTTTTTTTTTTCTCTTTTTTTTCCCTTCTCCTTAAGTTGATCATTTTGCATACAAATTTATGTTTTTGATGATTTTGATAAATCTTCGGATTCGTTCAGACTCGTGAGGAAAGTAGAATTGAGACGAATGATGCTGCGACCAAGAGTTATGCTTCTGAAATTGAATCTTTTAGAAGTCTTGCTGGTGATTCTGATGCTGAGATTTTAGAAGCTTTGATTAATCAAATTAATTTTGGTGGTGGTGAAGATGTTTCACCTATTGTTCTTTCACCAAATTCTGATAAATCTCATCGAACGGTTAGTGTTAACTTTTCATTTCAGTAAATTTGTTTCTTTATGTACTCTCATGTCTTAGTTCAGCTTGCACTTGACTCTTACCAAGTATCCAACCGGGTAAGTGAGAGAGCTCGTCATGAACATGCATAAGTTGTATAATATTGTAAGAATTGGGAGATTGAGGATGAAACTAAAGCAATGTGATAATTTTATTGGTTTGCTTCCTGCCTTTTTTGAAGTTTGATTTTGGGTTTTTTCTTGTTTGGTTTCAATAATAGAATAAATGAATTTGCTCTCAGGTTTCTGACTGGTCTAATATTATTAACAAATAATTCATTTTTGATTCCAATTATCTCAGGAAATACATAATTTCTTCAAGAAGAACTTCAAGTTCCTTGTCACTGACACCATTGATGGACCAGATGCTTTGTCAAAATGCATCCGCGTTAGATTAAATTCTGGGGGGCAGAACAACCAAGGCAGGAACTCCAAGAAACGAAAAGAAAGAGGTGATAAACCTTTCGATAGCAGGGGTTCAAATGACTGGCCAGAGCATGTTGGCAAATTCCTTAGGTAAAAGGGTGTTTCATTTCATTTACTGGCCTTCCAAAGATAGCAGGGTTCGGTGGAAGGAAAATTAAAAAAAAGGGTGTTATATTTGTTCCTGCCTTTTGTTAACATAAGCATAACTTCTTGTCATTCTTAGAGATATCTACGTACTCTTAATTTAAAGGTTCTTCTGGATGTTGATTTTTAGGTTTCATCTTTACAAGGAAAACAAGGATTCACAGGAGGCATTAGGAGTAATAGGAAAGATGCTTGGCATCCAGGTACTTGTTCCTAGGTTTTCTTCGTCTCCTCTTGTTTTAATTATTATTTTATTTTCTTATTTAATGTATTCATAATTAAATTTCGGTTGTGAGAAGCACAGGGGGCTATGTCCTTGATTTATGATAGAAATAATTACTTAAATTACTTTCTGATTGAAGCGATTGAGATAGAATGCGTGTATATCATTTCTCAATCTTGGTGAATGCTTTGCTGATTGACTAATAATCTTGTCTGACAGCCAAGGTCATTTGGATTCGCAGGAACAAAGGATAAGCGTTCTATCTCAACTCAAAGGGTAGTTTTTAACTTGCTTCTCCTCTTTTTTCTTTTTTTTTTCTGATAATGGTACTCTGAGTTTAAAGTTTTGATATGGTAATGTTATAGATAGAGATGTCGGTATATATTCAGTGAACAAATACTTGATATTTATGCTGGGTGTGAAGGGTTCTTGAATTGAAACTTTTTATATCACTTATGATTTTGAAGCGTTAATGGTTTACTTATGAAGTATTTAACTTGTTGGAAATGATAATTTGCTTGAAGACTGATGCTTGAAATGGATGGTTCATATTACGATTTAGGTAACTGTGTTCAAGCAGCGTGCTAGTAGATTAGCTGCCCTCAATGATAGGTTGATTGGTATTAAAGTGGGTGATTTCTGGTAAGAGACATGATTTTTTAACTATTGTTTCTATTTCTACTTACCTTGGAGGCTTTGTTGTCTGATCGCTGGATGTTTTGTCAGCTATGTCAAAGAAGAACTTGTCCTTGGTCAACTCTCGGGAAACAGATTTACCATCACATTGCGGTGAGGATTTTTCCCTTGTAAATCAATTTTTACATTAAATATATCTTACAATCCACTTCAATTTCTTATTGCGTGCTTTTTGTTGCACTCTCATAATTTTCAGAGGAGTTGTTGCAGATTCTGAAGAGACCATTATAGCATCTGCGAGTGCACTAGGAAGACAGGGTTTTATCAATTATTTTGGTCTACAAGTACTTCCTTACTTTTTCTCTTTCCTTCCCTTGTGTGTGTTTCCCAAATGTTTTGTTTTGGACATTTCCTGGCGCAGCTTTATTGATGTTTTGTTTGATAGTAAACACAACTAGGCAGCTGTATTCTCTTATTTGATTATAAATATCATTGGATCATAAGCTTCAAAGCTATTTACGTCATTAAGCACTATCTTCATAGTTTCTTGCCATAGTTAATGACCATAAAACACCATCAGATCATTACATGCCTGTGAAAATCTTTCTGGTATGTTATTTCAGTCTTCCCTTATCTTATTGATGCGTTTTTAAATCTTTAAAATTTCAGCGCTTTGGAAGTGGGTCTGTGCCAACTTATCTTATTGGTGCGATGCTCTTCAGAGGAGAGTGGAAAGCTGCTGTGAATATGATTCTTGATCCAAGAGAAGGGGATATCCTGTGGTTAAACTATTGTGTTTATATTCTTGACTGCTTTTGAACTACTGATTTCTTGCAATCTCCTTTAAGCCAAATTTGGAAAATCGGTATTTGTTTTCCTTAACTTGTTCTTTAAATACAAAGAGATGCAGTCACTAAAGCGCGTGAATATTATAAGGAAACTAATGATATCGATGGGACCCTGAGGCAGTTACCTCGACATCTGGTTGCTGAGAAGGCTATTGTAAGTTTCTAATATCTTCTCCCGTACAAATTTCTTGTTATAGACCTCTCTGGTCTTCATGAAACTTGGTGCTTTCAAAAGTTTGCTTGTAGTGAGAATGAAAAAGAAATTGTTGTTTGTGTCGGATAATTCTTTCCCTGCTATGTATACTAACGTGATTTGCAACTGTTGTTCACTTCAACTTCTAATCTTGTGTGCTGTATAATGAGTTTTATATTGTTCACTCTCTCCCCTTGTCATACAGCTGCAGTGCTTGAAAAAATGTCCTGGGAACTACCTGCAGGCTCTGAAAGCAATACCTAGAACTTTGAGAATGATGTAAGTTTTTGCTTCTTGCAAAAAGTTCTCTTTTTTTTTCTTTTTTATTATTATTTTTTTTTAATATTCACTTGACCTCCAGTGATTTATTTTTAAGGTGTTCTCGGTAATTAATATACCCGTGCATTCAGGTATGTACATAGTTACCAAAGCTACCTATGGAACCACGCAGCTAGTACGAGGGTGCAAAAATATGGTAGCCTCTTAATTGTGCCCTCTCTCTAGACACTATCTGGGTCTCTCCATGTACTTGTTATAGTTGGGATGCCGTTTTCGTCTCGTTATAGCCATTAGATGCAACCTATAACGTATATATAACTTCATTATGTTGCAGGACCTGACCAGGTTGTGGTGGGAGACCTGGTATACTGTAAAGAACAGAATAGCGAGAAGGTGAAAGGAATTGCCAATGCTGATTGCAAAGATGAAGACTCGAATGAAATATTTGATTCTCATGATTTAGATAACATCTCTGGCGCAGATCTTCCTGAAGAAAGAAGTAATCCCGTGAAGGTTGGTTATTTTTTATTCTTTTGTTTGTTTAGTCTTCTCGTACCGCTAATAAAACCCATCAAATAGGGCGGGCTCTTCCTTACCAACATCTCCTTGATTTATAATTTTTCTCATGGGATAATTATTAACTGTGGTTTTAGTGGTTATAAAAGTTGTACCATCTTTAATATGCGCCATACTGCCTTCAGTTTATTGTTAAAAGGTGATTTACTTTGTGCAGAACTTCCAGAACTCTAATATGCTTCTTACCTTTTTTGCAGGCTGTTACTGCAGAAGACATTCTTGCTGGAAATTTTACGATTGATGATGTCGTCCTTCCTTTGCCAGGGTAAAGAAATATGAGCCTTGTGCCATCTGGTTTATATACTCTTGTTTCAGTTTTAAAATTCTGACACTTGTTTTGACTTGTTTTGGTAGTTCGAGAGTAATTCTTCCAACAAATGACATAACCCAAGTTTATCACGATCTGGCAAAGAAGGTTCATTATTTGGGCTACTCCCTCCGTTACTGTTATTCGTTTGTATTTTCACTTTTTCTAACAAGGTTTAGGGTAACAATTTCTGGTGGAGGAAGAGAGAGAATTTAAAAGAGTGAAAAAAGAAAAGAAAAGAAAAGAAGCTAATAGCTGTTGTCTACTTGTTGCTTTCAGGATGCAATCAGCTTGACGGAGAGTGCACACAATGTTAAGTATGTTGCCGAGTACTTCTATTCCTCAATCGTTTGACCCTGCTGTTGTCCTCTTCCTTTTTTTTCACCCCTCTACTACTTCTAACTTTTTCAGAGAATTCTCAATTACTAGTATGACCGGAAGTTATAGACGTGTTTTTCAAAAACCAGTGGATTATGAGTGGTATGCTTTTTGTTTCCTTTTTTGGTTGGGTTTCTTAAGATCAGTTCTTTCCCTGTGCCCTAATACTCCATTTATTTGCTCCTGTTGCTGCAGGGAATTACTGACATATACCGATGGCACAGTACCTTTGGTGGAATCAGATTTAGACATTATTGCTAAATCTAAACCCGCACCTGTTGAAGAGAATCGAGTCAATGGAAACGAAGAGAGGCATGTATCTAACCACAGCGCAAAAAGATCGAAGCGCGTTGAAAGAGATGAAGAGCTTCAAAAAGACGATAACGAGGCGATCGGCAAGAGAGAAACTGAGCTGCAAGTTGAAACCGCTTGTGGCGCTAATTCTCAGGAACCCCAGACGGCGCTCAAGTTGAGCTTTACTCTCCCCGCTTCTTGTTATGCAACAATGGCCATCAGAGAGCTCCTGAAGACATCAACTTCTGTATGTACTTGCTTTAGAAGTTTATCTTCTTTCATCAACATGCTTGTTAGTTGTTGCAGACAAAATATCTTACAACTCGAATCGAGAATTATCCGATAACCAGATTCAATTAGTCTTAATCAGAACAAATATGCTACCAATGCTGTTTCAGGACTGGATTTCTTCACCTGTTCTTTCAATTTTTATTTTGTGTAGCAGATACATATTACATATTTCAATCTTTCAATTGTTTGTGCAGGTCGCTTTTCACAAAACGTTAAACTAGGGATCGCATTGAAAGATTTCTGGAGGGACACCAAAGAGAGCCAGTACTGTTTTTATTTTTATGAAAAAATTACCTTTAAATGTTCATTGAACTCGAAAGTCGAAGAAAATTTATGATGTTCGATGAATAATATGGTCAGATATTTGACATTCGATTCATAGATGTTCAAGAAATCGTACGTTTTGCATGGATTTTGATTTTGGTGGGAAAGAAGGTTAGAGTGCATTAATGCATTAAAAATAGCAAAAACAATTAGAAAACGAATAGAAAATTTTGATCAAATGGAAAAGCTACAGGACTAAAACAATTCATTGAATAAAGAACCAAAATTTTCCAGCTAATATAATCAGCACCAAAGAAATGCAAAAAGTCGACAACAAAAAGCATACAATTTTTCTCTCCGCCGCCCGAAAATTTCCCACCATCCAAACAGTCTATATCGGCACGTATCTCTTGACCGCCTGCTTTCCAGCGACCGCCACCGCCGCGGCAAAACCTCCGATAGCGCCTGCGATAGCCGCCGATCTCGGACCCGCCGCGGCCTTGTAAAGCGCGCCAGTTCCCAATCCAGCGACGACGGTGTTCAACAAGTCGTCGTGGCCTCTAAAGTGAATGACTCCGCTCTCCAAACCAGCGAAGATCAAGCCGAGGATGCCAAAGGTGTTTCCGAACCTCCTTCCGACATGGCCGCCGGAGTTGAGGACGCGGTTGACTCGGAGCTTGAGCGTGTCGCCCAGCTCGGCGGCCTTGAGGCCTTCGATGGAGCCCTTGGCGCCGCCAATTACGGCGCCGGACAAGTAGCCGCAGCCGGTGTAGTACTGGAGGTTCTCGCCCCAGGATCGGCTGGGCTTTGAGGCCTCCTCGATGAAGAGGTGTTCATGGGCGGTTGGGAGATTGTAGAGGTTTCGGGTCGGGACTTGGAGATCCTGGTAGGGATTGTAAAACCTGGTGCTTTGCTCATCGCGGTTGGGTCTGGTGGGATTCGCCATGGAAGCCAGAGCTAGTTTCTAGAGAGAGACAGAAAGAGCGGGCTTTGGAGAGAGATTTTCTTGGTCAAACAACGAAAACCCAAGAAATGGCCGAAGGGCAAGGGAGAGGGTTTAAGCTGACTGGGCAAGTGGAATTCCATAATGTTTTTTCGCTGAAAAGAAACTTTTTTCTCCTCCAGACGCAAAAATAAAAATATTTTGCTTATTTTGTACTCTTCTGCTTTTTTTTTTTTAGTGTGCGTGACGTGAAGGTAAAGGAAGATGATTTACTAAAAAAATAACTACAGAAATAACCATTCTGAGATATTCTAATTAAAATATTTCAAATTTAAAATAACTTTCTACTCCATCCAAAAAAAATTCTATGAATAATTTGAAGGTTGATTAATAAAAATCAAGAAAGATTCATTTTGATGAATCTATACGTAAATATTTATAACTTGTAAACATTTTTTTATGAATATTACATAATCAAATTATGTAATATAAATGATAATATGATATATTTTTTTAGTGTGACATATAAACATATTATTGTTTTTTAAAGTGTAGCATAATAAGTAATTTGCTCTCTGTCCTTTTTTTTAACCGGTCATACTAAAGTTTTGGCGGACCGAAGAATTCTGTAGAATTATCCAAGCCCAAAATCATTACTGGGCAGTTGTGGGCCGGGGAAAGGACTCTACTTCTACTTTAGTCTACAGGTTGATTCGCCATAAATGGAACTCGACACCCATCTGTTCAACTTCAACAATTCATTTTTTTCTTCTAAGATACTAACGTCAAATTAATTGATCTTTTGATTTTAAGCCAATCGAAATGATAGAAAGTAGCTACATGGTTTTAATATTATAGATTTAGATTACATGTTGTCCACCCTAGTGCCTCTAAGACCAAGTCTCAAAGCCAATTTTGGGAACAGCAAAATTTCGTCAATTTTGGCGAAGCTACTTAGTCACATGGCCATTAAATAGCAGCTTGAGTTCAAGGGGACACCGGTGCGGTGTCGGCCAAAGACTTCCTGATGTTCAAGTTGTATATTTGTTCGGTCGAGAGGGTGGCTTTTCGACGCTCAAGTCATGTACTTGTTTGACCGAGAAGGAGACTACAATTAGGTACAAGAGAGTCCACTTAACTTGAGGATAGAATTAATGCTCCTATTTATAATACCTTAAATGGACCGGACGTTACCCGGCTTCAAGCCATATCCATCTGATTCAAGCACGCATTCTTCCCGAGCAGGTGATATCTTGAGTGGCGGTCAAAAGAGGCCTCAAGGACCATCTTGAGAAAGTGCGCCAATTAGCTGGAAGTTACGTGAACTTCAAAAATGATTTCCATCCGAGCAAGATGGTCGGACAGCCGGGGCGAGCTCCTCAGGAGCAAACCCCCAACACCACCTTTTAGTTTCATACTTAATGTTGCATACATATATTGTCAATATGGTTGGAGAGGGAAAGGATAACGAGCAAAGGAAGAATGAGCCTTTGTTACAATGTTTCCTTGTATTCATTCCAAGTTGTGATACGTCTATTTCAACAACTCATTTAAAAAATTGGTGAATAATATGCTATTGTGCTGGAGCATTAAATTTCATGACCCCTTCATTGACCTCACATGACTTTACCATTTTTTTTTCTTCATCACTTATATATTACTTATACATGCCTATTCATGTATTGAGAAGTCTATAATGAATTTTTTTTTTTTAAAAAATAATTTCTAGCTAGAATGAAATAGGAAGTTTATTTGAATTAATCTCCTTTTAATCCCAAAATACATACAAGCGAATTTTCGTACATACCATTTTTTAATATTTACTTTATATAAAACTATATATATTTATTTGTAGTATAACTTGATATATAATCTGAACGATGATGTGTTATAAATTTTTCTAAATGTTATATAAATGAATACAAATTTTAAAAGCGTTTTTCTCATACAAAACATGGGTCAGCTAGGCCCAAAAAGAAGTGAAAGCCCACTTAGGAGCCACAATGCTCGCTGTAAACAGGGGTTGAAGAGGGCTGTCTACCCCCCCCTATCTCACATCCGGATCCGGTTATAGTATGAATTATTGAATTTCATGTATTAAGAATGGATTTTCAAAAATTCATACTATAAATATAGCCGTATTTGTGGACTATCCTTTAACAAGCTCCTCTAAATGTCTACATTTACTGCTCACGTGATGAATTTTAAACAATCGTGAGTCAAATTTGTCCCTTTGCACCTAAAAAAAAAGTTTAAGAGGTTAGTTAAATTAAAAAAAAAAAATAAGGACCAAACCATCACATACATAAAAAGGTTAGGCACTTCTTGAACTATTTAGCTATAAAAAAAATTGGCAACTATCAGTTTTTAAGAGACAAGTGTAATGAAAGTCTTATTAAAAGAAAACTTTAATGCCAAGTTAAGACAATTTAAACATGTAAATTAAAAGCAATAAAGAACAAATGTCTAATTACGCAATATAAGTAGGTTAGATAGAAATTGAAAACAAGGTGGAAGGTTTGTTTATCTGCAAATATCAGGATAAGGAAAGCCCAATCAAACAAAGAATTAAATACCAACTTAAGACAATTTAAGCATATAAATTAAAAGCAATGAAGAAGAAATGTCTAATTACAAATTTTAAATGAGTTGGATAGAAATTGAAAACACGGATTTGGATACAAACGTTTACTAATTGTAAAATATTAGACTTCTTGAAAGAAAAGTGTAATGAAAGTCTAATTAAAAGAGCAATTAAATACCAACTTAAGACAATTTAATCATATAAACTAAAAGCAATGAAGAACAAACGTCTAATTACAAAATTTAAATGGGTTAGATAGAAATTGAAAGCAAGGATTTGAATACAAAGAGATTAGCTTGCAATGTTTCTACCTTGGGGAGATGAAAATGCAAACTCAAAACATGAAAAGTAAGCATCAATAATTCAAAATTTAAATGGGTTAGATAGAAATTGAAAGCAAGGATTTGAATACAAAGAGATTAGTTTGCAATGTTTCTACTTTGGGGATATGAAAATACATACCCAAAACATGAAAAGTAAGCATCAATAATTCAAAACTTGTCAAATAATTATCTTCAAGTGGATGGTGGGTTTAGGGTCCCCATTGAGGGTGTATTAAAACTTACTGTGTGCCGTTGTGCCATGTGAAAGTAGCTCTTCCTTAAATTAATTGGTCCCAGTCTCTGCGTGTTTTCACGTGTCCTGCCATCACCTTGCCGTTAATTACAGATCATGAGCATCAGCTACTGAATGGTACAAAAATACTATATATATATATGTATGTATATATGTGCGTGTGTGTATGTATATATATATATATTCAAAAATTTATCAGTTTCCAGCCTACTATAAGATCCCCAATCCCACCCTCATGCCATAGAGCGTGCAAATCACGCGCTACTCAATGATAAATGCGGCTATACATATATGCTGTCCTTTTTTTTTGGGAAATGATCTCCTTTCTCGGCAAAGTTGGAACCTATTGAATTGAATCATGTACTCAAGTTAAATAGAACGAACATGATTAGTTTTTTTAAGCTACCAAATTACTTGTGGTTAATTGGTCATGAATCATGATAATGTTCCATTACAGTATTTCATTGAAACATCATTTTTATGGTACTAAGAAGCTTAGCTAGCAGGGGACTTTGACATATGTAAAGTAATGGCAGTATAGGTTTTGGTTACTTTGTTTCTTCATTTCTTCCTTTTTGGCAGGGAAAATAATTTTAATTTCAGTTCCATTTAAAAGAGAAGTAAATACAAATAAACAAACAAATAAACCAGATCAATAGTACTTTCCACTGAATTTATGAACAAGTTCCTCTTAGTTGGAGGGTGACTTCACTTTCTTCTTGAAGGGTGTGGTACTGAGTGGGTGCTAGCTGCCTTTTCTTTCCTACTATAGGACAAACTCCTCGATAAATGAGAGAGAAAGAAATAAGAAGAGAAAGAGTTAGAGAGAGAGAGAGAGAGAGAGAAGGGTTGGTATTTTTGCAGTGCTCTCTTTTCCAACGTTTTGCTAATTTACAGTGAGCCAAAAAGGGAAGACTAGAGGAAAAGAAAAGGAAGAAAAACGCTCACTAAAACACACAAATTCACAAACATGTTCAATGGAGTACCTCATGACCAGTTGCACCAATTCATAGCAGCCTCCTCAAGAGCAGCTTCTTCACTCCCTCTCCCTCTCTCCTCCTCTTTCCCTCTCCACCACCATAATCATTCCCAGCAAACCGCCGCCTTCTCTTCGAATTCCTTTGACATTTCAGCTTACAATAGTACTCCTCAACACTATCAACTGCTATTTCCTCTACAACAACAACAACAACAACAGTTTTTGCACCCAATACTGCAACAGTCTCCTAGCAGCAAGAGCGGCATCAATGAACCTGCAAACCCCACCTTGGTCGACTCGGCCAATAACATCGATTTGGAGATCGAAAGAGAGAGACCAATTCATCCTCATCAACCGACTAGTAGTACTATTGATGATCCGGCTTGGAGTAATGATGAGGTGCTGGCGCTGTTGAGGATCAGATCTACCATGGAGAATTGGTTCCCGGACTTCACCTGGGAACATGTTTCCAGGTACGTGCATATATTTATATATATATAAAGATGTACTATATCTATATTTAATTCATCGTTTCTTAAGAACTCAAAAACTTGAACTTGGAGATTTTAATTAAACGCTGTAATTAGCAAATTAGTGGGTTTTAACTTATTTTTATATTCTTCATCAATTATTTTTCTTCAAGAAAGATTAAAATTAGCATCTTGGTCATCAAACGATAAAAGGTACACATATATATCTTCCCAGTAATGATATATACATATTTTTATTATATAGTACAGTGGTTTTTTTTAAAGAAAGAAACAGAGGGAACTAATAGTTGACGACAAGTCTGTATAAGTGTGTTGTCGGTTATTAGACATTGAAGGTGGGTGCAGGAAGCTATCAGAGATTGGTTTCAAAAGGAGCGGTGAGAAGTGCAAGGAGAAATTTGAAGAGGAAAGGAGGTACTTCAACATCAACATTAATAATTGCACCAAGACGGGCAGGTTTCTCTGCAGCAGTAGTTGCGAGCTAGAGGAAGAGCTTTATCATCAAACCCAAAACCAACCCGCTCATCATCAAAATCACAACACGAACACTGATGTTATTAGACTAGTACCGGAAAATCAAACTCATGAATCCGTAGGATTTCAGGACAACAAGGGTGGTACTAATACTACTACAACTACGGCTGATCAGACGGCCTGTTTGGAAGATGATCAATTAGGCTCGCCAAGAAGTTATAATCATGATCATCGGCAAACGTTTAATGGTGCTGCAAAAGTGTCGGAATGGGATCGGGTTGAAGAGAAAGCGGATGCGGAATATCATGACAGTAGTACCGGATCGAAAAGCAAGAAGAGAAAGAGAAGTCAGAAGGTAAAGTTTGAGATGTTCAAGGAGTTCTGCGAGGAGATTGTGAACAAGATGATGTGTCAACAGGAGGAGATGCACAACAAGCTTCTTAAGGATATGGTGAAGAGAGACAAAGAGAAGGTTGAGAAAGAAGAGGCGTGGAAGAAGCAGGAGATGGATAGGATGACCAAGGAGCTTGAGATTATGGCTAATGAACAGGCCATTGCTGGTGACAGACAAGCCATAATCATTGATTTCTTAAACAAGTTCATTTCATCATCCGGCACCACTACTACTGCTACTTCTTCCGGATTATCTGATCAGAGCCAATTCTCAGGACCCAAAAATGGGAAAGATTCGCTCGACAAGGTGAAGAGTACGAACAATCACACGGAATTTTCTCTCACTCCTTCAATTCAAGCAGCTCTTGAAAGCCCTAGACCTAACAGCCCCACATCCCATCACGATCATGAAAACCAAAACAATACTAACATTGTCGAAGAACTGCCGTCATCATCGTCTACCATGATTGTAAATTTGAGTTTCTCTCCCGAGAACGACGTCAATGAACAGTCCCAACAAAACCCTAGAGCACCCAATACTACTACTTCATCTTCCAAAAACCCTAGTGGTAGCAGTACTTGTCTTAGTGCCCAGAAGAACCCAATAACCAGCTCAAATCCAACGTCTTCAATCACGCATAAAGTGACCCTTCAAAACCCTATTTCTTCCATAAATGACATTAAAGAAGACGTCGGAAAGCGATGGCCGAGAGACGAAGTGTTGGCGCTGATAAACCTGAGGTGCAGTCTCTACAACAGCGGAGCGGATCAGGATCATCTTAACAAGGAGAAGGAGGGTGGCAGCACTTCAGTAGTGAAAGCTCCTCTGTGGGAGAGAATCTCGCAAGGAATGGTTGAATTGGGTTACAGGAGGAGTGCAAAGAGGTGTAAAGAGAAGTGGGAGAACATAAACAAGTACTTCAGGAAAACCAAAGATGTAAACAAGAAGAGGTCGGTTGACTCTAGGACTTGCCCTTATTTTCACCAACTAAGCACTTTGTATAATAAAGGAACACCTGTCGCACCTAATAATTCTGAACAAGGCCTGCAGAAAATTAATCATCATTCTTCTCAACTTGGGTCTCTAGCTAATGATCATCATGATCATCAATATGATATTGATCATCCCCATCATTCCTCAGACATGCATGTTGCAGCTGAAGGTGAGAGATCGGATGATATTAATATCGTTGTTCATCATCAAGAAGTAGTACCAGCGGCTTTTGATTTTGAATTCTAATTTTTGTTTTGCATATTATTAATTTGTGTGTGTGCATTTATTGGAAATAATATGCGGTACGTTTTTGGTTTTTTTCTTTTTTTTCCTCTCTCTTGGTAAGCATGTGATATAGTTCTCTTGCTGCCTTGCATAAGACAGAAATTTGTTTTCTTTTTTTTTTTTTCTATATTTATTATATATATATATTTCTTGTCCGCGGATATAGCACCGACAATTTTGAAAAACCAAGCCACATGTATGTATTTTTTTTTAATTGACGTGAGAGGTTATTTGGTTTCATCTGAGTATTGTCATTGTTGTTCCTGAATAATTTACTATTTCGATAACGTTGAAAAGACATTCTTCAGAGCCCCTCTTGTGCTGTTCATTTGATGTAAGGATGAAACCAAAAAAAAAATTGGAAAGAGATCAGCATAAGAATCTTTTTGCAGCCATATGAAAAGGAAGGCTCTTGTATTATTGGAACCATTTTTTGGTGAAGGGCACACCGGTTGCCCTGCTAAAAATGAATAAAAAAAAAATTCACGCCACTTTCAATTCTTGCTGCCGTTCCAATTCTCATTTATGATCAATCAAATCCAAACTATCTTATTAAACTCATTTATTGTTAATTACTCATTTAATAATTGTTGATTATATTTAAACATTAAACAAATTTGCAAAGGATCATGTAGACTTAAAATATGTTTTACAACCTATTATTAAGAAGCTTAGCCTTTGTTTGTTTCAAAGGTTTAGAACCAATAAGTTTTTGTTCAAATATTCTTTTCCATAATGTTTTTCCTCATAAAAATTTAGACGAATTTTAATTGTGATGCAATTTTTATTGTTCAAACTTCTGATCACCCGACAGATCATAATTCCTTGTGAAAATTTATGAATCACTCAGGCAAAATAAAAAATGTTTATATATACATTCTCAAAATTTAGGTGCAACAGTTTATGCTCACTTGCAATGAGCTCTAAAACCTAATTTCATTGAAGATATTTGTGTGACGTTACAATTTCAAGTAACACAAAAAAAAGACACAGAGAAAAAGAGTGGAATCGCTGAGGGAGGTCACCGTCTTCATCGGAGCTCCATCGTCACGATCTCCAACAGCCAATAGAATCAAAGAGAGATGAGAGAGAAGGAGGAAGAGAGAGAGGAGAGAGAAAGAACAGGGAGAGAGAGGGGGACAAAGCTTTCATGTTTTATTTGGAAACTATTCGGACTTTACAAGGTCTTTTTGCTAAAATAGAAAACTGCTTTGTTTTTAGAATGCAAAGTGTACAGTTTCGAAAAAGTGCTCGAAATGCCGCGCCTTTGAGCTATATTCATAAAAAATTTTCTTCACAAAACTTCTCTACTTTCATAAGGTATAAGATCTAATCTGCTCTTTAGTTAACCGAAAATTACGATTTCAACCACAAATTCAATTATAAATAGTATAAAATTTTTATATATTACAATAATAATAAAAATAATTATTACAATATAAAATTTTTATATATTATAATAAAAATAATTTTAAAAAATAATTTCCACCCACCGTTCAAACACCTTCAGTGCTTTAGTGCTTCATGAACTTCAGGAAATAGCTGGAAAAAGAGGGGAAATGCTAGCTAAAAAGGTAAATTCATAACTAATTTGTCATTTTGTTGGATTTTATTGGCTGATGAATTAATCATTACTTTTTAGTAGCAAAATAAAATATGCAATTGTCTTTTATGCATATACAACTGAGAGGGAAATTGACAAGTGCATGACAATGCAATGCGGCCAAAGCATCTAACGCAAATGAGGCAGGAAATGGGACCCACTCACCACATGCCCCGATCCAGAGCCTTCCCGCGATCGGTCATCGCTGATCCATCCATACGGCTCACGGTGGGTAAGTGTCTCCAATGCAAGGTCCCTTTCTTTTGTCCTCATCGCCTTCAAATCTCTCTCCTTTTCTTTCTCTATCTTCAGTCCCACGGGGTCCGACTTATGGTTGCTTGCAGAGTGACTTTTTTTTTTTTGACACATGCGAGTTTTTTCAAGAAAAAATTATAACAAATGCCGCATGAGTACAGTTGTGTTTCTTCTTTTTTTTTTTTTTTTTGGAAAACAGTGATGTTTCTAATTATTAGGTTTGATTAAATTTTTTATATAATTTTTATGATAAAAAAGCAATTTTGTATTACTAATAGAATGTAATATTTTAATTATTAGATTAACTTTAACTATCTCATCTATGATTGTTTATGTTAAAAATTTACAATACATGATGTAAAATTGCCTTAGGTTACGGATCAAACTATTAAGAAGTTAATTTAACAATTATAACAATATGCTTTATTGATGGTACAAAATTACTTTTTTATTATAAAAATTCTTTTTTATAAACATAATTGTTCAAAAACAGATAACTACGGATATATAGATTAGTATTTTAGTTCTACCAAAAAAATCTGCTAAAAAATAATACACATATTTGAGAGATTTTAGCCAAAAAAATACACACAGGAGATATTATCAAAGAACAACAAAACACTCTACTAGACATACACGTAAACATTTTTTTTTTTTTTTTGAGGATGACATACACGTAAATATAACTCACAAATGATCTACTGCCACACATCAACTTCCATGTGATGGACGGCCTGTACATATGTACAAATAGTTTAACATATATTAAAATAACAAACGTATATATTTTATAATATATTATTTGGACATCAGCAAGTGCTCAACCCGGGCCCAATGATCGACGGCTCAGATGGTTCTTATCTTTTTTCTTCAACATTTCCTTAGTTCTGCAGTCAACAACGAAGTCAACCCATCAATGCGTTTGACTTAAAACTCTTCTTTTTCATCGGTAATTACGAAGATTGAGCGGGGATTTCAGCTTTTCACTAAGCACGGTTGACTTGTCCGCTCATTGATTTCGCATCAGATTGAAGTGTCCACATCCTCTCGATTTAATGTTTTCCGCACCGGAATGTTACCCCTGCAGTTCTGAGGGAGCTAGGGCCCATAATTTAATGCTTGTCGCATGCTTGCATGTGCATGATGCGCGTGTGTATATATATATATATATATATATATAAGTATATTTCAGCCAAAAAAATTTTTTAAAAATAAAAAATAACATTTACCCGTCTAGTTTTGTTTTAAAAATTTTTAAAAATATTTTTGTACGTTTTTAAAGGTAAAAATTTAAAAATACTTTTAATATAATTCTCAAAAAAAATTTATTTTTTAAAATAAAAATATTTTTGTTTATTTTAAAAACAATACCATACCTCAACAATCTCTAAAAATAAACCCGAGAGCACTGACTGAGGACTGAGGAGCCCACTATCATTTGTGTTCAGTGCGTAAGAAAAGGACAAGAGGACGGAAGATTTTTGGGCCCATGGCCTAGATTATAGGTGGACTAAGCTAGGTTGGGTTTTGTTGGGCTAGGTCTTGCCTTAAATGGATCTTGAACTTGTATCTAATTCCAATGTAGACCCCAGAGTTAGTTTTCATAGAAATTAAAAGAACATAGCCCTCTTAATCCAACTCTTTATTACATAAACGATTCTAGAGGAGCATCCCTTTAGATTTCTCTTGTTTGTATTTTCACTAAGTTACTGTCATATATGGTAATTTGTTTTTTTTTTCAAATAATGATGGTCTATCATTCAGCTAAAACATTTTTCAGATATCCGAGATTGATGGAACGAATAAATATTTATAATAAACAAAACATTTAAACCATTGATACGATTAAAGAAATTTTTTTTTTCAATATATAGTACTATTTTCCCAAGCATATTGGAGGAGCAATAAAAGAAATAACTTTTAACCGAGAAATTAAAAAAAAAAAAAACTTGTTTAGAGGGAATATATGCCATATTGTACCCTCAAGTGTCTTATAATTAGCCCCCCACTATTGCACACGGTACGTTTCAAAGAATAAACAAATTGAAATCAGGTATTGATGTTATACAGTTCCAATTGTCCTTTAGATTCATGTTCTTAGAAGTTAGGATTTTAGAAGAGTTAAACAACGTAATAAAGATATTAATTAGGTGCAGTGGAAGCTTATGGATATATCAAAGCTGAAATGGAAGCAAAAGCATGTGACTGACAAAGGATTGACTTCACTATCTTATAGTACCTTGCTGCTCCCTTAACATGGTTCATTCATTATTTGGTGAGAGGTAGTTGAACCCTCCTGCCTATATTATGTATTATGTATGTATCTGTATGAACCATTAATCGATACATAACCATTATTGGGAGAATTGTGCTAGGTCCGTTTGACTCGTTAGTTCGAAGCAAGGTGTTTGAACTTTTGTCGTTTGAAATAGAAAGTTTACAAAATATAGTTTATGTTTCGTTAAACTCAAGAGTAAAATGCTTAATATCAATTTTTTTTTTTTTTTTTGAATCAAGCTTCAAAAAGATTTACGAAAACATTAATTTGAACTGGCTGTATGGTTCAAACCTATGAACCAGTAAGCCAAATGGCCGCTTAACTTAATAAGTTTTTTTTTTTTTTCCTCCCGAGTTTTATAGCAAATACTTAGGAAATTTTTCTTCGCCTTTTTTACTTCCATAAAGACCAATCGATTATTGTAGCAATTATTGGACAATTATAATCTGTGTGTGTAAAAGTCTACGATGCAATAGTATATCTCTTCCTGCAACTTCTGCGCAAGGTGTACTATTTTCTGCTAGTGGCATTGAATTTTTATAGGTTCAAGTACTTGTTATGATCATATCGGTTCGGGGCCCGGAGTCTTTTGCTAGCTTTATGCATGTCATTTGTATGAGACATAAATTCAACAAAAACAAAACAAAAAACTTTAATAACACATAATGATGAATAACTTTAGCATGCCAAACTAGATATAGAGCCAATATATATATACACATATATAATGCTTCTTTGGTGTTTATACTCTGTTTAAAAAACGTGAACAATAAGGTTTCTAGTAATCACTTCATGCCAAAAATGAAAAACACTACTTTGTTTTCCCTTTTATGCATGCTTTTGAAGTTTCTGTAATATATGCGAACGTGATTAACGGATAAGGACGCAATGGCCTACTTTTGTTAGCTAACTAAAAAAATTCATGCATGTGGACTGATAAAGTGCGCAATTATTATGTTCTTATTATTTTTTGATAAGCACTTTAATAACACTAACACCAACTTACTACTAAAAATGAATGTGACAGTCCATCGACCGTTATTATAAGCTTTTTACATTCCCATATATATTGTCAAACCATTAATCGATGCGTCCTATCACATTTTATTGAGAGCTGAAGAATAATTCTATCAAATCCGCCCGCACCAAAAGTCAAATCAAGAAACACAACATGTAAACCACAAATTCAATTTAAAAACAAATGGCAATGCTATGACAAGACCCACTTAAAAATTTGTATTGTTAAGACCTGTTTTTTTAACGGTTTGATGAAATCTAATTGTTTAAAATCCAAGTTTCACAAAAATCAAAATAAACACACCTACACTTGATCATTTTTTTAATTTCACTCTATTATTTTTAAAATAACAAGTAATAAAAGCAATGATTTGTGACCCCGACGCGATCTGACATCGGAGGGAGGGGCCTTGAGGGTGGCGATGGTGTTGTTGGTGTCACGCCGAGGATCTTGACGAAGCTGTCGAGGTAGGTGGAGGCAGAACAAAGTGGCCTGAGGGGCACCAAGGCTGTGGCCGGTGTTTGTGCATTGGAGAATGAGGTCGTCGGGCTTGTAGAGCTTGAGGGTCTCGTTGAGAGAGCCGGTGAGGAAGAAGGGCTATCGGGACTTTGTCACTGAGAGTAGTTTTTCCTTAATTAGCAATGGTGGTGGCGACCCCGCAAACGTAGGATGGGTCGCCACCGGTAACTCCCACCGGTGGACGATGAAGGAGAAGCATTCCTGCTTTTGTGTTTTTTTTTTTAACTTTTGAGGTGTTGAGGAATTATGTATGTTTGAACTTGTTTTACTTGTGGTGAGTTTCTTAATTCTTTATCGTTGGATACGAATCCAATGGACAAAAAAATATCTTGTCGATGAAGAAAATAATTGGTCTTACCATAGTTTTGCCCTAAAAACAAATGTCGGCACTTGTTTTTAGTTCAGGCTGAAATTTGTATTCTACATTTCCCAATAAAGTTCATGTGTGGCAACTTTGTTACGCTTACAACAACTAGCCCCTATTGAATGTTGTTGATATAATCAAATAAAATTTCCCTATGATTTTTTTTTTCTTGGTGAGCCCATATATTATGCTTTATAAAGTTCTAAACCTTTCAAATAATGTTAATTTATTTGAACAATTAACACTTTTTTTTTATGGACAATTGTCTCTTTACATGTGAACTCAATGTACTTTGATAACAGCGAACGCAAACGTCAAAAATTATGGCTTTTATGTTATGTCTTGTTTTGAAGCCACGTATTGACGAATGGACAAGATATTGACGGGCTACAAGAAAAAAAATATATCCAGCGGTAATATCACCTCCATATTAAAGTTTCAAATATAAACATTAAAAATGTGTATAATGTTGATTATGATAATTCAATGCTTTATTCATTTAATTGCCAAAAATGTCACATAATTTACCAAGTAAGGAAGCTCTAACAAGCGCAACAGTTCAAACCAGGTTGTATTATACGTCACCTTTCTAAAACAACAAAACGATGAAATAAAAAGGAAGAGAAAAGTTGTATTTGGGCTCTAGATATATGTCTGTCTAGCTCTCTATGGAAATACATGCCTAGTCAAAGACGTGATGCCCATGCTGAGTTCTTTGTTTGGTCCCCACGTAGTTAGTTAGTGTGTCACGGAAAGTTGTAACTTGATTAAGTCTACAACTTCAAGAGACAAAACTAATAATTTTTTTCCAAGTTAATTGTACTTTGTTTATATATGCATATATAGATAAAGTTTTGGGGACATTTATTTCTCATGTTTGATAACACGCAAACATCACGTGCTTAGCTTGATGCATCTACATAAGTGTATCTCTATTATTATTATTATTATTATTATTATTATTATTATTATATTTTTACTTAAAAATAAGAATTTAAACTTTTCATTTTTTTTGAGATAAAATTAGATATAGATTTACCGATAGGCTATACGTGTAACTATTATGTATCTTAGTTCTTACCAAGCAACTTCGATAGTCCTTACCACATGTAACTTTAATAATGTGCCATGCATATAAATTTGCATGGTGTGGAACTACAAGTACCTAGAGAGCTACGTATAGCCTAAACATTTATGTCATAAAAGGTAAACAATACAAAATACTGGATGTGGGGAATAAAATAATGGAGAGGCAAAACGATGTGGTTAGAATAAAAGGGAAACGACAACGTTTTGAAGAAGAAGATGACGTAATTAAACGAGTGAAACATATCAGATGGTTAAAAATTTAAAGGGAATTGTACTCAACCAAGCAATGTTTATAAATAGAGGACTTGGCAGGATAAAGGGGGACTTATAGTTATTTGAAAAATTCTAGAGGGAGATTCTTACGAGATTCTAAAGAGAGAAACTCTAAGAATCAGGAGAAGATAATTTCCCTTTTGAAATCTTAGGGCCTATTTGGTTCGAGTATTTGAGTAGAGTATTTGAATGAAGACTTAAATTTTTATGAGAGAAAATACTGTAGCAAAATGATTCGAACCGTTATTCGAATATCCAACCAATGGGCCCTTAGTCTTATAGAAGAATTCTAGAATTAGGATTCTCTGATTTGTTTGGAGTTACAGAAAATCACCTAAACACTAGATCAACCGTTTGTTGGTTCCATGCTCAATGTATGATTATGAATAGAAAAAAAAAAAAAAAAAAAGTTATACTTCGTCATTATTCAATGATGGAGTCATAAAATATTTTCAGTAACGACCCTAAAAAATTAAAAATAAACTTCTATATTTCAGTTATTGGGTGAGAGCCATAGTTGTAATACTTCATTGGGGTAGCACAAGAGCCAACAAATCTTCACAAGGAGATTTGAGCAGAGTCCATGTGGAAGACAAAAGATTTGAGTGATCTGGTTTTTTTTTTTTTTTTTAGCCAAAATGTTGGACATTTACAAGAAAAGATAGATTAATTGTCTGGAGATTAAGTAGAAAGGGTTAATTTACGAACTTCCAAACCTAATCTCCTCGTATACAACTAAAAGCGCGTCTGCGCTAAATGCAATTTAAGGAAGCAGCTAATTAGCATTTGATATTGAGAGACCACCCAATAACCACAACATTAAAGAAGAAAAAAAGTAATAATATGGTAATCATCAAGCGTTGAAAATGTTTATTTCTGCCTTTTATCTGATCGATGAAGTTTTTGTTCAGTTAAATAAAATGCTTTACCTCCTCCTCCTCCTTATTTCTTCCCATTTGCTGATCTGTTCTGGTACTTGTATATGTATGTATAATCTATTAAAATAACTTTAAAAGTGTTAATTATAACAAAAGTACATATATAGTTATCTTAACAGATTCCTAGCATTAATTTCTACTAAATTCTTTAAGTTAAACATAATACCGTATTTAAAACTTAAACACTCTAACTAAAAAACTTTATATTATAGCATACTTTTATTTTATAATGTTTACAATTTAAACTCATGGAGTTTGAATGTCAAACACATTGTTAATTGTCAAGGGGGAGGAGAGAGAAGAAGTAATTAGCTAGCTCAGTATGTGTTGTGCTAAATATCATCGCGCTTGTGTGTGTAGAGAGAGAGAGAGAGAGAGAGAGACTATCTAGGGCAAGGCGTTGAGGTGAGCATGTTGTAGAGGTCTAATAAGTCTTGAACCGATAATTCTTTTCTAATGCAATTAGTCTAATGTTTCTCTTTTCTTTTGAGGAGTTGGGATATAAAATTTTTCTCCGTGCTTAACTGAAGAAGTTCTAATACAATATATATATATATATATATATATATATATATATATATATATTGTAATGTTGCCTATTAAAAGAAATAATTTATCGGCATGACACACCTTAATGAATCAATAATAAACAATAAAAATAAAAGATTAATATTTTCCCTTGAAAAAAATGAGAGATTAATTTTTCTATACAGGTTCGAACCTGACTTTTATGCTTGTCAAATTACGCTTAATCGTTTTATAAGCGTTATACATTTGGACATTTTGTCAGCATGGTGTAAAAGAAAAAAGAAGGGGTCCTAAAATTTCATAAAGCAATGAAGGTTGGGTTAGGGATTTTCGCAACAATAAATTTTAATTTAAATGAATTTTAAAAAATTAAATAGACTGTGTTTATAGATCCACTCATCAACTAATTATTATAAAGTAATTACCTTTTTTTAGGGAACACAGTAGAAGCTTTCAAAAATTTATGCTTTTGGTCCTGTTTGACACAATAATAGCAAAATATTTTACTCGGAACATAATAAAAGCTTTCAAAAATTTATGCTATTGACCTTATTTGATGCAATAATGGGGTAAAATATTTTATTCGGTTTTATTAAAAGGTGTTTGGCACATTAGTAGAACTAAAAATTTTGGTTTAAATAATATAGCATTTGAAGTTACTTTTACTTTACACAGTAGCATTTAAAAGTTTTGGACTATTTTTTTATAATTGGTTTAAACTAATGTATGTGTGTACCAAATACCCTAGAAAAACAATGACAATTTGATTGGTTGTTTTAGGAGCGAATTTTGTGCACGTTGCTTCTCCGGTATGCTTGCTCTCTTGAGGTCTCTTCTCTCAAGTGGAGTGGCGCATATGATGATGGCAACGATGTCGCGTTAGGTGACAGTGCGCATGCATTACGTGTCTAGCAGGTATAGTTGAAACCAATTTTTTAGTTTAAAACAGTATAGCATGTAAGAGCTTTACACTGTAGTAGTTTTTTGTTTTTTCACTATAACATGTGAGAATTTTTCACTATTTAATAACAAAAGAGTTGATTTTAACTATGCTTATCAAACACCCTTTTAGTGTAAGATTAGTGTCGCGCCAATAATGCTTCTCCCCTATTTGATTAATATGATTTTGTTCAATTTTAAGGGTAAAAATCAATTATGTTCGATATCATAATTCATATATTCATGTGAATACGAATTAAAATTTGTATTATCTTTTATGTTTTAAAATATAGTTCCTCTTTAAAATAAAAAAAAAATATGAAGATTTATGTTTATCCATTTTTTTCACTTTCAAGAAAATAGTTTTTTTAGGAAGAGAACTTTCATAATGCTATCTTTTAAAATTTGCTTTTTAAAAATACCATACATATTTATTTGTAACATAAACTAACATGTAATATGAATGGCAGCATGATATAAACTTTTCTAAATATGACATTAATAAACACAACTCTTAAAAGCGTAAGCGTGACATAATATAACATGTAATTTTCTTTAGTCTTAAATGTAGTTACTGGTTTAGAGATAAATCCAGAACCAACTTCAATAATGAAAGATCAAGAGTTTAAATACCTCAACTTCTAAGCTCAAAAAAAATATTGACTTAAAGTTTCCCTAAAAAAAAAATCTCACATTAAGATTTCCCAAATTAGGTGTAGACAAGAGCCGAGTCCGTACAATATCATGTCACCCACCAAACAGACCATCTCGCTCGGAACCATAAAAGGTTTTTTTTGGTAATGGCAGTGGCACGTCCAATCTATTCGAGATGAAAAGAAAAAATCACAAGGCTAATTAGGACATTTTGCGCCTAGGAAAAGAGCCGATTGTAGGCCTCGCGTTTGAGGAAGTCTTGTCATGGATCTATGCATTGGCTTGGCAATTCCAGTTCTAAGTTCTGTTAGACTGATTGTTTGTGCGGATTGCAGATACTGTGTTGTGTTTCTGCAATGGAGGGATTCTTTTGAAGGATCACAGATGATAGTGTAGAAACCAGTGACGCTAAGACTAATAAGTTGTCGCATTCCAAATTTTTGGGATTAATACGTCATATAGTCCTAAGTCCTAACCTTTTTAAAAAGTGTCACATTAGTCTATTTTTTTTATTTAAAAAAGTCTAACCTCGTTTAGGTGCAAAAAGATTAAAATGACTGAGGGGTGTTTAAATTTTGTACCAGCATGATGACGTGCCAAGTGCAAGACAATTTGGTACATACCTTGTAACTTTTAGAATATTAAAATTAAAAACATAAAAAGAAAAAAAAAAGAACAAAAGATAAAACATAAAAAGTAAATTTCTCTTTAAAAAAACATAAAAGAGCAAGTTGTTGCAATGCCTTTATACGGGGTTAATAGTTTTTAATGAATTAAAATAAAAATAAAAAATAAAAGTAAAACCTTAAAAATAAAATTGCCTGAGGCTTAAATGAAAACTCTCAATTTAAAAATAAAAATATAAACGATAATTAAACCACAGTTTAATGTAGCACTTTAAATTTAATAATATAAACTGTTGTCGTCATCCTTTCAACCCTCAACGTATTTTAATACAATCACAGAAAGTGACAATTGATGCTTAGATTATCATGAAGAACATTCTTAGCAATTGAAGCAGTCCCAACGTAATATAACTACATAGCTTCCTCAACTATTTTTCTCGTAGCCACCTCACACTTAGTGAGTCTTGAAAATATGAAAATATAAGGGAATGAGCGACAATATGCTCAGTAGGGAAAACCAATACTCACATTTAGGTTTTTATCATTACCACATTAAACCTGTGTGGTTAGTTAATACTCATCATTATCCAGATTATGAGATTTATTATGATCATATACCATGGATACCATAGTTAATCATTACCGAGTTTCATACATATACAAATATACAAATATTACAGTTCATCATTATTCCTACGTATTCACGTTTAATAAAGTATTACTCAACTCATCGAAACACAAATGGGCGCGCTTAATCACCCTCCAAACATTCCAAGGGTGTTTCGATGAAGGAACATCAAGCCCCGAGTCCTCACCAAGTCGATTCCTGTACAGTGTGTTCTGGGACTTTCGACACAAGAAAGCATCATCACATTCCCCCTATTTTACCTTTTAGGGTATTCGTGCCCAATGACGTAACCGCTACCCTCTTCACATCTCACTATTTCTCTATATTCAATCATTATTTATAGAGTCAGTTTTTCTAACCATTCTTCTCAATTTATAACAACATGTGTGAATTCATTATGTTCATCACCGTGTAATACAAGACGAGTCCATGTCATAGTTTCATATGTGATACTCATATAATAGCAGTTCAACATAGATTATATATCTTGTGGTAAAACAATCAATTTTAATTCCATAAAAACCTCACAAAAGATGAGTAATAGAATCCCTATCTTCCAAGCTTATAAACAATCTTTTAATCCCGAAATCAATTAACGTTAGCTCCACACTCCCTTGATCCTAAGGCGTGCATAAGGACAATTAAAACTAAAGCACAACATACAACCACATTCATAATAAATCATGTGTAAATCCATCTTACTAGTGTGTCATTAAAACTTTTATGCAAATCTCTTTTGAATACCACAATAAACAATTTTTGTCTTAACACGATATAAAATGTATACAAGTAATCTATATGTTTTAATCCCTAATAAGATTCATCAATCACTTAAGATAATATTGGAAAGGTTGCAAGACATTAAGGAATTAGGTGGTGAGCAAAGATGAGTTCTTAGTTTAGGTTAACAGCCGGTATACCATGGCAAACTGGGAGTATACTTTTACAGAAAGGATAGGTTCACTATCTACAATCATACATGGGTTAACAGGTGGTTTACTTAACGTAAACGGGCAGTATATTGCCACTGCCCATAGAGATATTACAAAGTTTAACAATATAAATTTTCTGTTTACGGCATATACACTTAGACTTTATACATATGCTTCAAAATAGCAATAAAACATATACTCAGGTTTAAGAGCGCCAATTGGAATAATCCTTAAGTATAAAAAAAAATTATAAATGAAAGACTAAATTTGTTCATAAGATTCTAACCTCAGATTATGGCTAATTGGAAGCTTGAAATAGCTTCAAAATAGGTTCCTTGACTTTGGTATGGCTGAAATTCTTGCTCAAATGGAGGTCATGGTGCCTGATTTTTATAGCTACCTTAAAGAAGTTCTCTAAGTATTTTACTTCAGCAAAGAAATGAGAAGAAGAGTGTGAGAACCATGAAAGAAAAAGGAAGAAAAGATGAAGTCTTTGAAGAAAAGTGATAGAAGCAATTATGGAGGAGACATGTTGGAGCATGTCATGGAGGAAATAAAGAAAAAGAGGGTCAAGAGTAGTTGGGAAAGATATCCTCATGTCTTCTCTGGAGACTTTAGCCCACATAATGCCAAAAAGACATTTTTAAAATTTATTAGAAGTTCCAAGGCTTTTTAGTAAACATATTAAATAAGTATATGAGAATTTTAGAAAATTTAAAAATAGATAAAAATAAATATTGTGAAATAGATTTTAAATGAAACAAATTTTTGATTGGCACACTAAAATTTAATTTAATTACTTTAATACTCGTTAGGAGAATAACAGGTGTCACAACTCTACCCCTTTAAAGAAATTTCGTCCTCAAAATTTCAAATATAGCAATATTGGTAAAAATCTCGATTCTATTATGATTCTAATTCTGAGTCTAAATCGTCAATGTTGTTTGTTCTCCAAATTTAAGTTATCGTATCTCCATTTATTTACTTGCATTATAACTCTCACCCTAAATACTAAATCCTTCAATGAGAGTATTTCTAACAGGTTCCAACTTATAAGACCGTATAATGGTCTAGGAATCTGATCAGGCATACATATTGACCATACTATGATTCAAGTCCTTCATTGTCCATGGACTGTGATTTATAATTACATTTAATCAGATTGCCAAAGAAATTTTATATATTTCATCTTTTAGGTTTCGTTTCCTTTCTGAGTAAGGAAAAGTCAAAGACAGTTGATTTCATATTTGAACTAATAAACTAAAACATAATCATAAAACTTATATCACCAACACTTTTATTCAAAACCATAAATTAAACTTATTCATAAAGATATTAGACGGAGTCTTAGAGTTGCAAACAAACCTGACAGATTCTTCATTAAATAGCTATTCTCATGACACAAATGTTCAACCCAAATAATATACTCATATTTCCTACAAAATATCCCTACAACTGACTTTGATACTTCCACATAACATTAACAGAATGTTGCACGTTATAAACATGATATGGATACGTTTCGAGAGTAAAAGGTACTCCGTATATTCAGCTATCCATATCAGGCATGCTTGGAGAATACAAAACATCGATAAACAAAAGATCGGACCTTAAGTAGGATGCGTTTTGAGAGCATCAAGTACTCTATATCCAGCCATCCCGGCATTAGGCTCAATAAATCTAAAAGATTGAACAACAGCGTACCATAAGGAATACAGAATGCAAGATAAACGGTTATTTGTGACACACGAAATACAGACACATATGCCTACATGCCATAGATAAAACCAAAAGATTACAGATGGAGATTCAAATCAATTAGCCGCTCCCGGCTTTCCCTTTCCCATTCAAGCTTGGATGTTGCAATGTCGGATTCCAGATGTATGATTTACATCTTATCTATCAATTCCTCAACTGTTGAAGCAGTAACAAAGATTTGTCTCTCCGATTCTGCAATGATGTTTTCTTCCACAGCGTAATCTAAAAATTTCAAAAGACCATTATAAAAACCATTTACATTCAGTAGTCCGAAAGGTTTGGAATAAAAGCCTAAAAATTACTCACAAGCAACTACGAATATTTCCTCAATAGTACCTAGACCACCATGTAATGCTATAAAAGCATCAAAATTATTGATTATGGCTTTAAAATTTCTAAGGACGCTCTTGACTCCTTTTCCCTTACCTATGGTTTCCTTATAAAAGTTTCATTCAGCTAGAATATGAGGCCAAATTCCTACAGCTTTAGCGTCACTAGACCTAGCTGCTAGCGTTATATTTTTCATCATTTTTATCCTACCACCCCCATAGATTATGTTAATCTTTCTGTGTGCTAGGACTTGCCCTAAGTGTTTTGCAACTTCTACATAGGCTTTATCTTTTTCAAGGCTAAAACCACAAAAGACACAGATATTCTTTATTTTCTTGGTGGACTGAGAGGTAGACATATTTGGTTTATATAAGTGATTGCTTTATGTATGCTCCACTTAGACTTCAGGTTCTACATGAGATTTTAAGGATGATGAATACGCAAAAAGGACTAAAGAGGCAGAGGAGTAGGAAATGAAAAGGTAATCCAAAGATTTAAACAAAATCTTGTGCGGATAAAAAAGTAAGATAAGGTGATTGATAGTTTACAGAAAATCTGATTCACTTTTTGAAAAAGATTAGACTCTAATAGTATACCTTTTGACAATTGAGAATGGTTTGACAGAAGACCCTATTGACACAACTGCAGACCTTTTGACAAATACACATCAAGTCTAGAAATTCAATATAAACGATAAATATTGTAGAACTTTTAAAATTTGAGACACAAATCTTGAAATATCTAGATAGGTTTTTAAAATTCAAACATGTTACTGTACTGTATGTGACCTGTCTGATAAGATAATATATTTTATTATATATATATATTTAAGAAAACCATAAATTAAATGAGATACTAACACTTACTGTATCAATCTAATAATCACAATTATTTCAAACACAAAGGCAAATATTCTGAGTAAAAGAAAAACACAAACTGTCGAACATCAACTGAAACTGTTTCAAATAAGCAAAGACTAAACAACCTTTATACAGCGATGACTTATTCCCCATCCAGTTTTCTTATGGCTTGGCAAACAGGATCTAGAAATACCATATTCCTGAGGCGTTGTCTTTCTACATAAAATTTAGGTCAGAGTTTAAAAATAGCTCATTGAACATATCTACTAGGGTGATCATGAAGAGGAGGATAGATGCTATCCAAGTTTTCCTTTGAAAGTCTATCCTATAAAACCGTATTTTATCATCTCTATTCGTAGACATATAACTAGGTGAAGTACATTTACTGTTACAATTTTGTCTTTCACATTTGTTACAAGTGACCGCGATGGCACGAGCTTTTTTTTTCATTGTACTACGACTAGTACCCGTTCTTGGTAAACCAACATCTTGACTGAAGTCACTTGGATGGATCTTCCCCTCTATGAACATTCTCACATCATAAGGGATGCCAAAATGCATAAGAATCTACAACCGAGTGATTCTAGCCTTGTATTTCTTTCTAAGAATCTTTTGGGAGAGTGATGGGAAATACTTTCTTGGGTATTGGTACTTTAGGTCCATGATGAGATGAAAGAAGAGTAAATAGAAAGGAAAAATTGAGATAATAAGTTGCAGAATCCTAGAATTCTTTCTTATTTTAGAGAGAAAGAAGAATTTCTAGAGAGAAATAAGAGGATTTACGATTTAGAGAGAGAATAAAAAATTAAGAGAGAGAGTAAGCTCGGAGAAACAAGCTCCTATACATAGTATACGTACATGTAAACAATGATTAAACCACTGTAGATGACACGTATAGAGGCCACGTGGGTGAGGCAGTGTGAATCAAATTGATTTAGGATTTGGACTAGGCCCAAATGTTCTAAGTTGAAATGGGTCATGTTGTTTCGGGCCTTAACAGATTTAGAACGAGTTAAATAACAAACATAAAATTGAAAACCAATTTGTACAGATCTTAAGCCCAATTCAACGCCCACTACAGATAAAATTAACTATGAACAACAAGTCTAATTTAACGACAATTAGGGATCTTCCTGAATGGTATTTAAAAATCATTGCATAACAAGATAATCTTCTAGCAACTCAAATAATTTGTTTTAATCAAAACCTTATTAAACAATGCATACACCCATATGTTATCCCTAATACTCAACATCTATCAATGGATTCATCATCATTACTATCAAGGGTTTAGAATGTGACTAACATTGAAATCAATACGATTTACGTCTTCCAACATAGACCATATCAATGAACAAAGACATTTAATCTTACTAATTAGGAACATCTACAATCCCCACAATTTCACTTATACAATATTTAATTTCCTCATATAACAAAACCTTAAGTAACCAAAAGATTCACATCTAAACATCTAAAAGTTAAACTTTTTATCGTAATTATCCAAAATTATTATAGGTGCCTTAAGTATTATGTTTTACTTAAGGAAACTCCTATTGGTCATTTTTACATTGTATTTATTCATAAAGATTCACTGATACACTTAAATATAATGTACGTAACAAAATATTCCAACCTTGAAATTCATGCATTCTTGCTTTTACATAGTCTCAACAGATCAAAAGTCTAACGTTTATCTCACTCAAGATTCAATACCGTAGATTCCTAATTTATCTCATATTCCTCAAGTAAATAGAACTTTCAAGAAAAGTTATTAACACTTATGTGCTCCACCGAATTCACACATAATCATTACTTAGGTATGAATAAATTACGAAGAATTTGGCACATCTATGCGAAACTTTGAAATCAATAAATCAAGCTTTATATTTCTTATTGTTTTTCACGAGATAAAAGGCTTTTAAATCCTTGTATCTACACGAATTTCTCATCGTTCTATACGAATTAGATATGCTTATAGATCCTAATATTATACAAATCTCTCATAAGCATTCTACTTATAAACTCATTCCAAATAATTATCATTCCCTCATAACTATTAATACTTTTCTTCTATATAATTATCGTACTCACATAACCGTTAATATTTTCATTCTAGGGCCTTTCTATGTTACATCCTTCTAGACTGTATAAATCAATCTAAAGGTTCATTTTGATGATGACAATGAAAATTCAGCTTTAAAACCATCTGAAAACCAAATTTTTTTAAAGTGGTGCTATACTCCCTAGGTTAACCGAACCTAGGCTCTGATACGAAAAATTTTGTAATGTCCTTATATGGGAGTTAACAGTTTTTAATGAATTAAAATAAAAATCAGAAATAAAAGTAAAACCTTAAAAATAAAATTCCCCGGGGCTTAAATGAAACCTTTCAATTCAAAAATATAAATATAAACGACAATTAAACCACAGTTTAATGTAGCACTTTAAATTTAATAATATAAACTGTCGTCATCATCCTTTCAACTCTCAACGTATTTTAATACAGTCACAGAAAGAACAATTGATACTTACATTATCATGAAGAACATTCTTAGCGATTGAAGGAGTCCCAACGTAATATAACTACATAGTTTCCTTAACTATTTTTCTCGTAGCCACCTCACACTTAGTGAGTCCTAAAAAGATGAAAATATAAGGGAATGAGTGACAATATGCTTAGTAGGAAAAACCATTACTCACCTTTAGGTTTTTATCATTACCATATTAAAACCTGCATGGTTAGTTAATACTCATCATTATCCAGATTATGAGATTTATTATGATCATATACAGTGGATACTATAGTTAGTTATAACCGAGTTTCATACATATACATATATACAAATATTACAGTTCATCGTTATTCCTATGTATCTACGTACAATAAAGTATCACTCAACTCATCGAAACCCAAATGGGCGCACTTGATCACCCTCCAAACATTCCAAGGGTGTTTTGGTGAGGGAAAATCAAGCCCCGAGTCCTCACCAAGTCGATTCTGTACAGTGTGTTCTGGGACTTTCGACCCAAGGAAGCGTTATCACCTTCTCCCTTTTTACCTTTTAGGGTATTCGTGCCCAATGACGTAACTGCCGCCCTCTTCACGTCTCACCATTTCTCTATATTCAATCATTATTTATAGAGTCAAATTTCCTAACCATGCTTTTCAATTTATAACAACATGTGTCAATTCATTATGTTCCTCGTCGTACAATATAAGACGAGTCCATGTCATAGTTTCATATGTGATACTTATATAATAGCAGTTCAACATAGATATATATATCTTGTGGTAAAACAATCAATTTTAATTCCATAAAAACCTCACAAAAGATGAGTAATAGAATCCATACCTTCCAAGCTTATCAACAATCTTTTAATCCCGAAATCAATTAACGTTAGCTCCACACTCCCTTGATCCTAAGGCGTGCATAAGGACAATTAAAACTAAAGCACAACATACAACCACATTCATAAATAAATCATGTATAAATCCATCTTACTAGTGTGTCATTAAAACTTTTATGCAAATCTCTTTTGAATACCACAATAAACAATTATTGTCTTAACACGATATAAAATGTATACAAGTAATCTATATGTTTTAATCCTTAATAAGATTCATCAATCACTTAGGATAATATTGGAAAGGTTGCAAGACATTAAGGAATTAGGTGGTGAGCAAAGATGGGTTCTTAGTTTAGGTTAGTAGCCGGTATACCATGGCAAACTGGGAGTATACTTTTGCAGAAAGGATAGGTTCACTATCCACAATCATCACATGGGTTAACAAGTGGTTTACTTAACGTAAACAGGCGGTATATTACCACTGCCTATTGAGGTTACGGCATATACACTTAGACTTTATACATATGCTTCAAAATAGTAACAAAACATATACTTAGGTTTAAGAGCGCCAATTGGAATAATCCTTAAGTATAAAAAAAAAATTTATAAATGAAAGACTAAATTTGTTCATAAGATTCTAACCTCAGATTATGGCTAATTGGAAGCTTGAAATGGCTTCAAAACAGGTTCCTTAACTTTGGTATGGCTAAAATTCTTGCTCAAATGGAGGTCATGGTGGCTGATTTTTATGGCTGCCTTGAAGAAGTTCTCTAAGTTGTTTGCTTCAGCAAAGAAATGAGAAAAGGAGTGTGAGAACCGTGAAAGAAAAAGGAAGAAAAGATGAAGTCTTTGAAGAGAAGTGATAGAAGCAATTATGGAGAAGACATGTTGGAGCATGTCACAGAGGAAATAAAGAAAAAGAGGGTCAAGAGTAGTTGGGAAAGATATCCTCATGTCTCCTCTGGACACTTTAGCCTACATAATGCCAAAATGACATTTTCGAAATTTATTAGAAGTTTCAAGGCTTTTTAGTAAATATACTAAACAAATATATGAGAATTTTAGAAAATTTAAAAATAGATAAAAATAAATATTGTGAAATAGATTTTAAATGAAACAAATTTTTTATTAGCACACTAAAATTTAATTTAATTACGTTAATATCCGTTAGGAAAATAATAGATGTCACAATTGTATTGAGGCATCGTTGAACTAATATACCCAAACTTTCAAGTATAAAAAAATGTATTATAAACTTTAAAATTATTGATAATTAAAGCGTAGACGATTTTGACCATAAGATTGATATATTTTTAAAAATAAAGTGAATAATTTTAGGAAAAAAAATAAAACTTAAAAAAAAAGTATTAAATAAAAATTAAAAGATAATTATTAAATATCAACGGTTAATGATGTCAAAGTAAAATAAAAAATTTAAGATACATTGTGTAGAAAAGTCAAATAGTTAAAGTAACGCTGCAATTTACTTAAACATAAACATCATCATACTCTTCCTTTTCGAATCCCTTCACCACCGGCCTCCCCGATCCGGCCGCCTCTCTCACGCTATTCCCCCTTTTCTTCTTCTTCTCCTCCTCCTCCTCTCTCATCCCTCTTTTCTCTCTTTCTCTCCTATCCATCTAAAAAACCCACCCGCCCCACCCCTCCCCTTCCGACATGGCGCCGCCACCCCACTTGTTCATGTTTTGATGCTTATACTACTGCAATGTCTTCCAGCACCGAAAACGAATCTCCGAGTTCAAAAGAGGCAGAGAAGCCTCCGATTGACCCTATAAGATTGCCCACCGTTGAGGAAATTCGCGGCCAAGACATTTGGAACAACTGTGCTGTTCGCAGCATCGTCAGTGGAGTCATGGGTATTGCCAAAACAACCCTCTTTTCGCTTTTTTTAAGATATTTTCCTTAATGGGTTTTATTTCTTTGTTTCTTTCAATTCATTTTTCAGGTATATTGAATTTGTGTTATCCTTTTTGGGTTCAACATTGTTGAAAAATCTCGCTCACGCTTTGATTGTTGTTACGAATCAATATTTCTGAAGCAAGTAATTGGGTTATGGTTGTATAGAAGACAAATAATTGAATTATGGAGGATTTAAATTAATGTTATATTTAAAAGTTGAAGAAACAGTTGACTGAAGCTGAAAACAGACTAGGGTTTTAGAGGACAAACCTACCATAATCTACAATGTTTTCCTTCATCCAATACTACAAATATGTTCTTTTTTTTTTTTTTGGTAATTTCAGTTACCATTGTTGTTGGATTGACTCCGGAGAAAGTCTACGAAAGTGAAGTTTTTTCATACACAGGAGAATGAAGAACACACATTGCTTGTGTGTACTGATACTTTCACAAAATTGAAGCCTCTAGAACTTTCTGTTGTTTTATTCTCGCATTTGTTGTATTATTAAGTTAGTGACCAACTGATAATAAGTTTGTTTGTTGGATTTATGCTGTCTTCAAATCTACAAAGATCATGTCGTCCGGTATTTTAGATCCATATGAAATTTAAAGATTGTGTGAACTTTTGTAGGTGGCGGTCTTGGGTTGTTCATGGGTTTATTTCTAGGATCTCTAGAGAATCCCATTATGCAAGATCAGATGACTGGTAAGCAGCAATTCATTTTTACGGCAAAGCAGATGGGTCGCAGGAGTTGGAGTTCTGCAAAGGCATTTGCAGTAATGGGATTGATTTTCTCTGCTGCTGAGTGCGTTGTTGAAAAGGTACGTAGCATGGAGAATTCAGAAGGCTGAAGTCACTCGCGTGGGGTTTTGGGGCTTCATTTCTATGATGTTGGGACTGACTACTCTCTCCGATTTTGTGTTTTTAGGCACGAGCCAAGCATGATACAACAAATACGGTCGTTGCTGGCTGCGTTACCGGAGGTGTAATTTCAGCAAAAGGTAGCATTTTGATCATCACTAATTAACTTATGGTGCTTTACATAGAAAAAGTGCATCCAAAAAATTTTATATGTTGTAGGTAACTCTTCCAACTCGGTTCCGCCATGAGAAATGATTGTTTGAGGAACTTTATTATGTTTATAAGTAATTAGAAAAAAATGCTATATTCTTTAACGAGTTCTTTGGGCCTCTTTCCTATTCAAGTGGGATGGAAATATATTGTCAAAATGCCAACTTGGTGCAGTAACTTAGACGGACTTATAATCTCAGGAGAAAAAGGAGTAGAGTTTAGACAAATATATATTGTATACCGACAATTTTGGCTGAAGTTAGCTGTTAAGGATCTTGTTTTAAATGACCAATAACAGACGAGGGTTTGTTTCTCACCGGTTTTAGGAATTCTCATAGTAAGATAAAATACTCCTAATGAATCAAAAACTTGTTCTGCACTTGGCGGGAAAAGAATTCCGTAAAATGTACTATTGGTAATTTCATCGCTCCAATGACGCTCCATTGTCTGAGCCAAGGAGGTTTCTGCTCAGATTATTACTTGTGGATGCCATCTTCAATCACTTATTTTGTTCTCGACGGAGCTATCAATTTTTCTTTTCGTTTCTTATCTTTTTTGTAGATAGAAATCTATTACTAATGGAAACAGGATTCAGAGAGATTAAAGGGGGAATTTACCCAATTAACTACTTTTTTTTAACAAAAACGAAGAAGATCTTGTTATTGAGGTTCTCACTATCTTGCTATTTCCATTTTACATCACACCTGCTTATCACGTTCCTGTTTTGTTGTTGTAGGTGGTCCAAAGGCAGCGTGTGCTGGCTGTGCTGGATTCGCGGCATTTTCGGTCCTTATAGAGAAGTTCTTGGATAGACATGATTGAGTGGAACTTCCATCTTGCGCCAGTTTTGCAGACACTAGATGTAACAGACGATAGAGAAGTAATAGCTTTCTGGTCATTTATAACATATTTGTTTTCTTTCTACTTCAATTCCAATTTTTTTATATATCCCTATTTGCCTTTGGGATGTTAAGAGATTACGAAGTTAAATGGTTTTGTAGTATCATATACATTATTTTCACCAAAGTTTTATTGGTGAAGAATTGAGCGACTGACACAGGATGCTTTCACATTCAAATAAAACAGACATTATTGCTTTCTTGATTTAGTTGTTTGTAATTAGGCAATTTCTTTAGCGAGAATAAAAAAAGATACTCACTTATCCGTATCTATTTTTCAATAATCAGATTTGTAGAAAAAATAATTTTGATTAGAATGGCCCGTTTGGTTCGAGTATTTGAATAGAGTATTTAAATGAAGATTTAAATTTTTGTGATAGAAAATACTATAGCAAAATGATTTGAATCGTGATTCAAGTATCGAAACAAACAGGTCCTTAATGGTTTTAAAATGTGTATCACCACGAGGGTTCTGTTTGGTGAGGCCCTTCTAATTATTGTTGGTGCTCGAGTTTCAAATTGTTTTGCGGACAGTAGGCGGTGATATCTAGCAGTGGGACGGGTGTAAGGAAGGGACTGCGGGCTTCACAACCACAATGTTACTCGATGTGTACAGTAACTTTACACTTTTTTTTAAAAAAATCTTTTTGGACAATATAAATAAACAATTCATTAAACAACGTTTATAAACTAACCACGAATTATTACCCCTAACTACTAAAGGAAAAAATTATAATAAAACTTATTTTCAATTCATTTAAATACTAAAGGAAAAAGGTTATAAAAAATAAATTTTCAATTCGTTTACACCCCTTATCTCAAAGTGTATTCCTATCTACCAGTTTGTTTGATTAATTATTGTACTATTTACAAAGAGTGAGGTGGTCTATTGGTGGAGTACCGTGGTGAATTAATGATCAAATGTTTGAGTGTTTGATGGTTCTTTTGTGGAAGTTTGTGCCTGCAAACTTAGAACTTGATTTAAAATGTTTGAGACCATATAGAACTTGATTTAAAATGTTTGAGACTATATCCTCACGTATCTTTACCGTTAGCACATCTAGTATGGTTGGGGTGATGTCCTCCTTATTAAGGGATAATATATGACAGTGGAGCTTTTAAAAAACATTTTTAAACGTCTAAAGAGTCTTCACCTTGCTTTTTATCGATAAATATATATATATATATATATGTTATATACTTTTTTAAGATGTTATCCTTGAATATTTACAATTTTACATTTTTTTGCCTACTTGAAAAAGGTTTAATTCACTTTCTTCATGACGAAACATGGAATTAGATTTAGAATTGCCAATTAATTTGGATCATATAAGATCAAATAGTAAGAGTTAGGGTAGGATGGGGTTTGGATTTGGGAGGATGTGAGTGAGTTCAATCCTATATTGTATTAGAAAAATAATTGGATTGTCAAAGCAAAAAAAAGTATTTTGATTGAAAATCCAGCAATCTGTAGAGGAGAAATATCAACGTGTTAAAAGAAAACAATAATGTTCAGAAAAAAGGAAAGAAAATAACGAAAGAGGTGGGAGAAAAGAAAAAAAATAAAAAAAAAAGCAGGCCAAAATCAAAAGTAAATAAAAAAAAATATATATATATATATATATATATATATATATATATATATATATATATATATAAAATGTTGATACGGAAAAGGACAAGAAAGTAAACAAATTTACAAAGAAACACAGCACCTTCCCACTGTCTCCCCTCTTTATCTCATATTATAGGGACGGTCCTCACACTTCTCTCCTTTTCACAACACATCAATTCAGCTCTCTCAACCCCTATTTGATTCTCATTTTGACCCCCAACTTTCACTCTCTAATTCTTTAATCACATAATTAATTAACAATTTAATTTAAGTTTAATACTCTAATCTCTCTCTCCATCTCTAAAAAATAAAATAATCACACATTAGCATTACATTGCATATAAGTCGTACCATTCTTTCTTTCTCTTTCTCCAAAGCTTTTTTTGTCAGTTTCTCGGAGTGGAAAAATCCAATGGCGAAACAGCTTCAGCAACTTCCTATGCTGCAGCTTCTTCTTCTCCTCCTCCTCCTCCTCCTTCTGCAACGGTGTCGTTTTGCAGCTCTTTCGCCGATGTCCATGTCTCTCACACTCACATTGTGATCTCTTCGATCCCGTTTTACTTGTCCTTGCTCAGGTACATTTTGCTCACTCTCTGCAACTCTCTCTCTCTCTCTCTCTATCTCTTTCTCTCTCTAAGATTCCGCCATTTTCGGTTTGGCTTCTCTTCTTCCTCGTCAATTCTCGAGGCGCATTTGCATTTTCAGGTCATAGCTGGAGATTTTCTCAATCCAATTTTCATTTTCTTTTGCTCTTCACATGCTTCCTTTCTCTCCTCTCTCTCTCTCTCTCTGAGATACAAACTTGAGATAGTCTCTGCTCTCTCTCTCTCTTTCTCTATTTTTTTTTTCAGATTTTTGATGTGTAGCCTGTGACTTCCGTTATTAGATATGTTTATCCGTACTCTTGTGTCTCTGTCTCCTTTTCTTTCTTTTTTTTCCTTTTTCTTTTTATGGAGTTAAAACAGCTTTTGGTTGCTGAGAAAATGTAGGAAGGTAAAACAGAGTACATTATTTGGTTAGTGACTTTTCTTGCTAATTGAGATCTGGAAAACAAAGGTCTGAACTTGCTCAAGCTGAATAGTATCTCTAGTTCAGCTGATGTGAGACTTGTGCCTTCAACTTCAAACTTTTGTTTCTTGCTTTTTGTCCCCTGGAAAATTGGCGCTTTTTCAAGACATTGTATTTTTTTTTGCAACTAAATATAATTAATGCCATATTTTTCCCCCTGAATCTCATTTGCATTTCAGTATACACACACAAGCACGGAGTTTTTGAGATCAAGATTGTCCAGATAAAGTTTTTTTTTTTTCTTATTTTCCTTTTTCTAAAAAAAAAAACAAAAAAACAAAAATTTTTACTTTGGCTTGAAGGGCGAATCTATTACTTTTGGAGTGGTGAAACTGTTATTTTCTTGGTTGTTATTTGTTTCTGTCTTAAGGTTAAAAATGTATTTTTTGCAAGATTTATATGCAAGTGTTGAGTAACTTTACCGGTAATGTAGCTTCCTTCGGCTACTTCTTTGCTATAGTGTTTAATGTATATGCACATCCCTACATCTCAAGAATTGGAAAATATGGGTTTTTGGGTGTGTGAATGCCCAAGCAAGAAGTTGAATCTTTAATGTTCCATGAACAGAGAAAGGGAATATAAAGTACATCTGATGGAGCAATACGACGTATTGGAGCAAATTGGGAAAGGGGCTTTTGGTTCTGCTCTTCTTGTGAGGCATAAGCATGAAAAGAAAAAGTGAGAATGATTTTCACTCTGTTTTTGTTTGGCCTTTTTTTCCTTTTTTTTTTTTCTGTAGTTTAATGTAACTGTGTTATTATACTGTCATGGGTCTTTGGAAGATTGATTCTTTTACTTTCTTTTACTTGTCTTTATATTTCACTTAAGGTATGTGTTAAAAAAGATTCGTCTTGCTCGTCAGACTGATAGGTCTCGCCGATCTGCACACCAAGAGGTTGGTAATTGTTGTCTGTAATCATCTCAACAATTGATATATAATTGGTTATATTATTTCCAATTTGTATTTTTCTTTCTTAATTTGCTTTTAATCAGTCTAGCATTTTAGATATACTAATTTTTACTAAGATAAACGTTTTAGCTGGTTGTTCCATAGCTTGAGTCTCTGTTGTGGCGTTACATATTTAACGATGATATGACGTTGGCAAATTAACCGTTCTTCTAATTTCAATAGATGGAGCTCATTTCCAAATTACGAAACCCGTTTATTGTGGAGTACAAAGATTCTTGGGTAGAGAAGGTATGTGTTACCCGTATTTTGTTTTTTTATTTTCAAGTGCATACTTTTCGGTTTAAATCCCTGAAGCAGGCCTAGTTTTTTCAGTTTATTGTTGCAATATATCATTTTCTTCCTCAATTAGCCGAAATTGGTTTGGTAGTTAGCATTTTTCCATTTGTACGATTTTGGTGGACTAAAACTGGTTTGCATTGATCCGATTTGCGTTAGGGTTGCTACGTGTGTATCATTATAGGTTATTGTGAAGGAGGAGACATGTAAGTTTTTCCTCTTCTGACTTCAAATTTAATCAGTGGATTCATCCTCTTCACTTGAAGCTTTTCGTAATCCTGCCTTTCTTTGTATGGTACAGGGCAGAAGCTATTAAGAAGGCCAATGGCATTCTTTTCCCTGAAGAGGTTTTTGTTCTTTTTAACCAAAATAAATAAATAAATAAAGCATTTATATGGCTGCTGCAAAATCTAATCTGTACACTGGTCGTTGTATGACGGCTAACTCCTGAAATATCTCTTTTCAGAAGCTCTGTAAGTGGCTTGTTCAACTTCTCATGGCCGTTGACTACTTGCACATGAGCCATATTCTTCATCGTGATGTTAAGGTCAGTAGCCATCTCTTTCACTCACTTTTTCTGGCATTTTCGACATATCTTGAACTCTGGTGGCATTCCGTGACTTCTTCAGTGTTCAAATATATTCTTGACAAAAGATCAAGATATACGTCTAGGTAAGCATCCAACAATGTTCACTTTTTATATGAAATGAAAAAGGAACCATATTTATTTGCCTAACAATGGTTGATCAACAACGGAGCAGGTGATTTTGGACTTGCTAAAATGTTGACCTCGGATGATCTTGCTTTGTCTGTAAGTAGTTTACAAATTTGTTAACTTTCTCATAATTTGAGTCTTGTTTTTGTGTCCATCCCTTTCTTGAAAATTACGATTTCTTATTTCAGGTTGTGGGCACACCCAGCTATATGTGCCCTGAGCTTCTTGCTGATATACCTTATGGTTCAAAATCAGACATTTGGTCTTTAGGTAAGCTCTCCTGGTCTTCAAGTTCTTTGGTTTTTACAACTTTTTTAATTATTTAGTATACGTATTCCTCTGATCCAGGATGCTGTATATACGAAATGGCGGCTCTAAAACCTGCATTTAAAGCATTTGTAAGTTTTGGGTCTCTTATCCAGTGCAAAATATAAAGTTCTGAGTACCATTTCTCTGTATTTTTTTCACAAGACTTTTAAGCTTTACTGCTTTCGTTCAAAATTTCTTTTATTACTATTTGTGGTAAAATATATATTGTTCTTGAGCAGGATATACAAGCACTGATTAACAAGATTAACAAGTCCATAGTGGCACCCCTTCCAACAAAGTACTCAAGTCAATTGTGAGCCCTCTTTTCTCTGCCCTACAACTTCTTAGTAGTGTGGATCTGTACACCCGTGACCTTTACATTGTTGTTAAAGTATTACTATTTCAATAATTGATTACTGTTGTTCTAATCATTTTTCTTACTTCTATTTCAGTCGAGGTCTTGTTAAAAGCATGCTGCGGAAAAATCCAGAACTGCGGCCAAGTGTAAGTATAATTATTTTCTTGCACTTGCTCTCTTGATATTAATCATTATAATATTGCATTTCTACGAAAGTACGTATTCATACTGGTCCAAACGAGAAGTCTTGGATCCAAGGAATATAATTTGTGTGTCTATTTTGTCAAAACAACATTCCAAGGCAAAGACCAGTTTTTTCTTCCTTCTGTACGTACTACTGTAATTTGCCTCCAAGTAATACATCCTAATGCATTTATGATTTTGATTTGCCATGTTTACTTGCTATTAATGTTCAAGGGTGATCTAGGGTATTATTTCCTGTATTGGCAGGCTGCGGAGCTGCTTGGTCATCCATACCTTCAGCCTTACGTTCTTCAGGTTCATCTCAAACTCAATAATCCTAGACGTAGTTCTTTAACAGTCCAGAGGCCTCAATCCAATTACACGCGAAAAACAAGATATTTGGAGCCGGAAGTTGTTACGTCCAATTACCGGGAGAAGCGACATTCATTCAACAATGACAGGACTTTGAATCCAAGTATATCTGGAGGTGAGCAAGACTCTCTTGGCTCTACCCAAGAAATTCACGACATTGGAAATAATCTGTATCAAAGGTTCACAGAACTGTCTGTTGGAGACTCTCATAAAGTGGCAGCCACTTTTAGACGGCCAGTCGCTTCCAAAACTCCAATTATAACTAAGACTTCAAGGCTGACTCTGCCAAAAACCTCTGCTACTCCCAAGAGAGGGACTGAACCCCTTAAGAACCGTGCATCAGTAAGATCAGTTTCCCTTTTTATTAGACATGTATCCGTTCCATGAATGGCAGCTTTCAGTTCTTAATTTTTTTCTTTCATTTATGTTTCTTTAGGTTCCTGGTTCAAGGACCCCAAAGAAATTAACCTCAACTCGCCGAGCGTCATTGCCATTACAAACAGGAGGCGCTGCAACTCAACAACCACCATACAGGCCTAATGTTGGCATCCTTCACTGTATACAATCTCCTGATGTTTCTGTCAATTCCCCTCGAATCGATAGGATAGCCGAGTTCCCTTTATCCTCGCATGAATATGGTGACCGTTCAATCACCAAAGACAAATGCACAATTCAGATCCCTGATAGAGCTTCCGAAAAGCCCAGATTTTCTGATGCATGGCAAGGAATTCAACGCAGCATTTTTAAGGGAGACAAGGAACATGGAAGTGATGAATGCTCTGATCAAAATGCAACCGCTGGGGCATCAAGCCATACCTCATCAGACACGCGACAGCGGCGGTTTGATACCTCATCGTATCAGCAAAGAGCTGAAGCTTTGGAGGGGCTGCTTGAATTTAGCGCAAGATTACTCCAACAGGAAAGATACGACGAGCTGGGGGTTTTGTTGAAGCCGTTCGGACCTGGAAAGGTCTCTCCTAGAGAAACTGCTATTTGGTTGACCAAAAGCATCAAGGAAAATACACTCAAGCAAGAGGAATGACACCACTCTACTTGCTGCCATATGTACAATAATTTAACTGCAACAATTTAGTCTGTTTTGAGTCTTTTTCTTACCTTTTTTGTTTACGGGAAATGGGCACTTTTAGATTCTAAATTCCTAGTTATAACTTTTACTGAGGTGGGACAAGTTTAGTTGAGGTTTTTTAGATATTGTATCTAACCGTCTAACTTCTGCAGTTTTGCAACTTATCTGGATTAGATATTCAGTGAGGATATATGATCTTGCTCTCCTTTCAGTCTTTTTCCTCTAATCTTTTACCATTTCATGAAAATCTAAAAAGCTTACACTTTTATTAAGTTGTAAAACTATTTCCTCTAATTGTACATTCAGACTTGGCTCATACCAGGCTTGGATTGTTTTCATTGTACGACTGACAGAACTTTAATACATGAACAGTTTAAATTAAAAAGAACAGTTCGTTGTAAGCCAACAACGAAACTAAGCTCATATAACAAGTACAATCAAGAATTAGTAATGTTCACTAACATCTCCTGTATAGCGGCTCTCATAGTTGGCTCCGAGTTAGAAACAGTTAAAATAAACTGAAATTTGGCTGCATTCACAAAAATGCAACAAATTAGTAACTATATAAAGATTCAAAATTACAAATTAAGCAAGCCTTAAACATTAAAATACATACCTTGTATGCAGAAAGCAACTCGTGACTTTTGGAATGACTAATTGAAGCACTATCAGAATCACCGCTGTCGAATTTGCTCTGCGATGATGAATGTTTAATAACCTGATCATCAAGAGAGAAATACATCCCATCAGCAATCTCCGTCGGCTTGAACTTCTGTTTCATGTTCCATTTGGGTCTTTGCTTCGGTTCACTCTGTGATCTAACTTTAGCCCTCGAAGATTCTGTGTTAGTCATGTAGTTTGGCAAGAATGGATAGCCATACGACGTGGGGTCTAGGTAATTAGGCTGTTGGCAAGAGAAAGAGGGTGTTCTTGGGTTTGCCTTTATGGTCATGTAGTTTCTGGGGCTGTTGTCTGCTGCACAACAGCAGTATTCATACTGACGTTGTTCAGAGATTGAAAGAGGTTCAAAATATAGTGTTGTGTTTATCCTCTCTATTTGCGAATGTTTGAGATGATCACTAGTGCTTTTTGAAATCAGTCGAGTTTCATTTGGATTCATATTTGCTCTCTTCTGCATAACCAAAAAAAAAAAAGAAAAAAGAAAAAGAAAAAAAAGGATCGTGACATGTTAGAGAATTGAACAGTTTCAACTATTTGAGTCGTTGATCAAGTATTCAACTATATATATCCTTATTTCTTTGGTTGGAAAAAACGAAAATCTTTGCCCGAAGAGGGAAAACAAATGGGTAAAATTCATGAGTATTACCACATCATAGTTAAATAGGAAAGTACTAATGAGTTGGAATTAAAATGGGGACTCACTCTATTATCATGAGTCAAACTATTCTCCATTGATGATTGACCTCTAACAACGATCTGTGCTTCCTCTGCCATCTGAATTCTATGAACACGAGCTCTGACCTGAATCGACATCAAAGCGTGCATCCGCTTCAAAGTAGACGCTGTTTGTTTCCTCACTATGTGACCCCTTACAAGTGCTTGTAGCTTCACAAGTCCCCTTAAGGCATGCAATGCTCTCCTTGCCTGAAACAAGCATAATACATTTAAATCAATTTAGCTTTTATTAATCAAACATATAAAAGTTATGGGAAAAAAAAAAAGGTTTGCAGTCTGCACCAGATAAGAGCGAAAGGCAGCTTGAATCTTTGTGGCTGCAGCATTTTCAACATGTCCTCGAATAGCCACCATTGCCTTAATATGATTTTGGTGAGCCACGGATTCCACCGGAGCCTGCACTGGAAGTTTCCTAGCGTCAATCGAGTCAAACGACTTTGAAACCTTGTGAGATGTTTCTTTGCCTGATAATTTCCTGAAACTCCACTTTCGCCTAAATTTCGGAGTTACTGGCTGGCTCTCCAACTTAACATATGGATGTTCCATAGAAAACGCAATATTACTCTTCTTTTTATCCTCCTTTTTCCCCATCAAAAAGTTCCTCATCCATTTGCTTGCCTTTCCCATCTTTGCTTCAAAATTCTAGTGTCCCACTTCAAAATTAGAACCAAAAACAGGAAGAAAATACCCAGCTCAATACATCCAAGTCTAACTTATATAGGACAGCACTAAGATTATAAAAATTGTGACTGCTGACTCGTATAACTATAATGTACGAAGTAAAATCTGTTTTGTTTGGGACTGTCTCTCACGTAGAAATGTGGTCGTATGGTATTATTTAATGGTGCGGCCTGCACAAGTTTTTCCTTATCAAGCCATTTGCCGCTCTAGAAGAGATTATACCTTGCCCTTGATTAAAGTTTTCCTGAAGATTTTTGTTTTCTTTAGGAGTCGTCAAACGGCAGCAAAGCTTGCCCTGTATTTTTTTCCCTTCTTGATGTTACAAGTCCCTCCATAAAAACTGGCCATTTCTTCCCAACTTCTTTCGGTGGAAGAAGTTGTCAGTCATCTGCTAATTGCTAAATTTTTGTTTCTTTTGAAAGCCTGAAGCCAGGCACCAAGGGCCACATTGCGTAAGTTTTCATATTATTAGTCACCTATAGCTAAACTGAATCTTCTTTTTTATCAGTCACCTAGAGCTAAACTGAATCTTCTTTTTTGCTTTTAACAATAAACATTATAATCACCGCCTTTACTTGCCAATTGACATGACGATTGACGAATTTCTCACCACACAAAACTGAAGTAAGAAAATACAATCATCATGCAAGTGATGGACAAAATATCCGTTGTTACCCCTTCGTGCATTGACCCGAAACACTTCACGGGATTTGTGCGATGGGTATTGAAAAAATAACCTACTAATAAGTATATATCTTTCTCCCGTCAGCGATGAGTTTAGCAAAATGCAATACGTCACTAAACACAAACGTTTATCTGACAATATCAAGATACAGCTTTACTTGTTTCCCTACTCTATACTCTTGCAATCCAAAACAGGAGTAGAGGAAAGTGAATCATGAGGGAACGTCAAGCCCCATTCTAGTACCGCAAGTATATCATAAGACCAAAATGACTTTCAGGCAATGCTTCAAGGACAGAACAATAATCCCCGAATGTTTTTAGTTCCAGGATTCAAGAACGACAATAAACTCAACACACGCATTATCATGATGGAATATTGTAAGCATGTAAACCTCAGCAATTTGACCAAAATTCTCAGTTTAGCCTAAATAACATAACCCAAACGACAGTTCTAAATTGGGGAATTATTCATCAGTTTCTCGATGTTGTGCTGCCCTCGTAAAGTGGAGGGGAACTCTACTCTTCTTCTTCAAATTTGCTACTTCATTAACAAGTGAAGATCTCCTAGACTCCTAGCTTCAATCATAAGTTCATCTGCACCACAAGTGATAAGAAACTTCCTATCAGACAAGATTAAGAGACAACCTATAACAGCTAAGTATGGCAAACCTCTCAAAATTTTCACGTGTTTACATTCTGGGAAAAGATGCCTTTGTATTATGACTTTAGTATCTCAAGCTAAAGAATAGCTCTAAGCAACTTTAGTATCTCAAAATGAGCTAAATGTCAAAAAGAATAACTCAACACTCACTCTCAAGCTGATATGACAACAGCAATAAAACATCTGCAATAAGAAAATAATCCAACAAATCAGTTGATTACACAGTTCTTCAAATAAAAGTATGTTTTCTTCACCTTTAATCATCTAAGCTTCTGCTTTCCACTGTTCCTCATTGCGGCCTCATTGACCTTCTCCCAGTAACCTTCAATAGGAGGAGTCAGAGTTGCCAAGTAAAGATCTTTCGGGGCTGGAGTTGGATCCGGCACCAATGCAGCTGCCTTCAAATGATCAGGCAATGCATCAATTGCTTCTTTCTTCATCCGCAACAGTGTCGATTCTGCTGCTTGCTTTGCCCGATGACGCCTCATCAGAATTCTGCTGTACTCCTTAGCAAGCCTCTTCCCATCTTCAGCTGTCAATTCATACTTAGGTATCTCATTCTGGTCAACCAAACCAAGGGTTATCAAATCCAAACCAGGAGTCCCGATAATCGTCGGTTTCTCTGGAACCCCAAGCTTTTCCCTATCTTTCTTCAGCATCTCAAGCTCCCGCTGTCGGTCTTTGCTGATAAGCCCCATTTTCTCCCTCTCTGCTTCCCGCTTCCTTTGTTTCGCGGTCAAGTGCCTAATAGGTGTGGGAGCATTCAAAACTTCACCATAAATCTTTTCAAGCCTCTCTCTTTCACTATTTCCTCTTCCTCTGCCTTTAGGGGCAGCGGAATCCGGACCGCCTTTTTTTACTGATATCTTATTCCGCTTCATCGGCGCCGTCGCCTTCAACTTCCCTTTCAACTTCCCTTTGCCCTTGGCAGTTCCACTCACAGAGCATCGTTGAAGAAATTGGTGGCTCAAAGATTCAATAGACGACGATAAGGGTTTCGATTTCAAGATTCTTATCATCTTAAATCAGAATTCTTCAATTATCTTACTTTAACAGTACTGCATCCAAAGTGAACAAGCAATTACCAACACTAAACTACACAGATTTACAACAAAAATCAAGGCAAACACTTTGGTTTTGATTTCTTTAACATTATTAAAAGTTGGAATCTTTTCATGGGAATCTTTAAGTCACTAACTCAGAAACTATTTTATTAAACTGATTACAAACGGGAAAAAAGGGGGGAATTTTTGGACTCTTTTCCGATGAACAAGAAATAAAAAATGAAAAAAAAAAAAACATTGTAACCTAAATTAGTCAAATATCCTCTATATTAAAAAAAAAAAAAAAACTATTTTCCAGATGAGATAAATTAGCATGCGATTATCCAAGTTCGAGAGAAGAAAAAAGAGCGACAAGATGAAAAGGAAATGAGAAGAGTACCTGTGAATATGTGATTAGGCGGTGAAAATGGCGGTCGCAGCTGCTTATTTATTTATTTATTTATCTATTTATTGATTTTGGAAGACGACGGAGATTTGAGGTGTTTCTTTGGGGGAAGAAGGGATTTGGAGGATTTACAGAAGAACGAACTGGGAGAGTGAAAGAATAGACAGTACAGGGATCAAAGTGACGTCGTTTTCCTGCTGGACCAGCGTCTCTAAAAAAGCCCCAATGTCAATGGGCTTCTTTGTATCTCTTTCAAACGGTCCCAAAATTGGAAGAAAATATTACATGTTATGCGATTTTAAGTTAAAAAAAAATGTTTTTTCTTTGGCACCTCAACAAGTTTATATTTCATATGATATTTATAAAAAATAAATTTTAAAAAAATATAAATATTTCACAAAATTAGAATATATTATAAATTAATAAAAAAACATACATGTTATCATATATTTTTAAAAATTATGTTTAGTTATGCCATAATTAATAAGGTATGTTATGCTGTCATTTATTTTACATGTTAAAGTTGTATCATATTTAAATTTATATGGCATTTAAAAAAGCAAGTGTAATTTTTTTAAAGGCTCATAAGAATGTTTAGAAAATTATTTTATCTTCAAAAAAAATTATATTCCAATTCCATCATTGTAAATTTGCCATGTAGTGTAATTTTTATTTTTTTGTCTAATTACATTAAGTTGCATACTCATAAGAGAAGAATTGAAATATAACAATTTCTTAAAAAAATATTTAAAGAATAGAATAACTACATGGTACGTATTATATTTATTTTCATACTTTATACTATAAAATCAAGTAATAATTAATATAACCACTACAATTTTTTTACTATTTTTTTAACGTTTGGAGCTGAAACTTACGTTCTTTATTCCATTTTGATTCGCTTAAAAACATTATAAATTACTCTAAATTATGCTATTTTTTATGTTAGGCTATTCAATTATTCGATGATATTGTTTTATGTTAAATTGACTATACTTTGGTTCATGATCTCAATCAATGTTAACTTCTTAAAGGTTAATGCTTGTACTTGAAGACTAATCCGCAATACATTATCTTATTCTCACTAAGGTCACAGTTCTAAGTCGTTCGTATTTTAATTATAGTAAGTATTACGAGTTTCCTCACTTAAATACTTCACATTCTTATCCTCAAAAAAAAAAAAAAAAAATCTCATTCCTATTTGTTGAAAAAGTAATTTCTTTTCAATAGACGCTTATAATTCCCACTGTAATTACTTACGAGTTATTGATTAAAAAAAATTGCTGCAGATGTATTTAGATAAATATTAATAATTATTATGTATGTATTAGTTATATATGGTATAATTTAACTTTCTTAAATAATAAATTTGCTTCTTCAATAACCAAAAAAAAAAAAAAAAAGAAGCAAAATCTCTAATGTAATTACAATGCATCAATTCTGGTTCTTTATACTAATATGAGGTGAGATCTGCTGTCCCCGTAAGCTGTGTGGCTTAGCCTCGTAAACTCCCGCTAAATCTTGTCTGGAGAGCTCAAGAAATACTGATCAAAAGAATTTAGATAGAGACACGACATTCTAAAATGCATATATCATCTCCGCACGAAGTCTACAATGTCTGTTTTCAAAAGGAAATTTACCAGTGTCTTTTAGCCCAGATGCTCATCAACAACACCACTGAAAGAGAGAGAAGATAGAAAAGCCGAAGATTCTCCTCAACCACGACAAATATTCGAAAAGAGAAAGATGCCATTGTATGTTACACATGCCAATACCACGAGAAAAATGAGAAAAAAAAGAGAAGGAAAAGAAAAGGCTTTTTGTTTGGATCAGAGTTTTCTACGTTTCCCAAATAATATGAAGACTTTGTTACAGAAAGATGTCTTTCAAGAGAGCTTTCAAAGATTGATCTTAATCCTCTGAAAATCTCTCCAATTATAGAGAAAGTTTCCTGTCTAAAATCTTTTACTGTTAGTTTTTAAAAACGATAAAAGTTCTCAATTATCCTGTCATTTCTTTTGTTTGTAGACGTTGGGATGACTCGCACGCAGCCTCAATTTTCAATCTTACCCATCCGATCTTTTATATTTACTCTCGTCCATCAAATCTCTTATTCTGACGTAGCATCAGCTTTAAAAGATTCCTGCTCAAGTCATTTTCCCCATCTCTTGTCTCAAAAGAGTGTCGGACAAAATCAATTTTAATTAAAATTCTACAATGTAAAACTTTTTTATGTTATAGTCTTCAATTTAAAAGTTTTAGTTATAACATACTTCCTAGACACGCCTTATTAGTCTGGCTCAAAACTCCCTGTTTTCTTGGTCATTTGTTTTTTTTTCCCACTCTTGCTTTCAAGGCAGTACGTTGAAAACGTGTTTTTCTTTTTCGAAATGAAAACCATGTCTAATGGTAGAAGCATCCATACGCTATTTTACATCAATAGACCTTGATAAGCATTGAAAAAATCAGCACCAATCCAAGACGCCAGGGTTCAAAATTGATTTAAATATTTCTATATTTGTCATCCCTCCACCAGTTTTTCCGTTATAAATTATGACAACAAGACTTGTTAATTCATCGTCCCATTTATGACTTTTTCCTTCTTAACCTTCTTGGAGCTCACGATTTGTCTTTTCGTTATCTTGCTTTTGGGGCCATCATATATTATATTATATAATCATGCATCCATTGCGGTCGAAATTTGACTTGAGAACCGCAATGGCATAATTTATTACTTTCTAGAAGCTCAATTTTCAATTTATGGCTTTCAAATAAAAAAAGTTTTCTTGTGGCTTATGCGAACAATAATTTAGAAAGACCAGGACACGCAAGTTATGGAACATGAAGCTACTATTTAATCTCCAATCTTTTTGCTGCATCTGGGAAGTCTCAAACTAAATAAAAGAAAATGAAACAACTATATATTATGAATCGTTCGGGATAGTCAGTGCTTTTTAGTTTTTAAACAATAAAAGAAGAGAGGAATAAGTTAGAGCTTTTTTATTATTGTTTAAATGGTGCATGGAAAAAAACTTTTTAATTTGAGAAGAAATTTATTGGTATAAAAAGTAATACAATTTAAAGATGTAGATAAAATGCTTAATTTACTATTTTTAAATACAATGTCAAAAAATAAATAAAAAGGCTTTTACAAATTCTTTTTAAAAAAATCACCTGACTTGTCCAAAAAAAATTATAAAAGTCAAAAACGTATTTAACGGGTTCATTCAAAATATATCTAAAAGCAAGTTTGAAGTAAATAAAACATAAACAGCTTCTTTTCTTAAGTCATTCTAAACAAGCTAATAGTTGGAACTCCATTAATTATAGCTATTTATTCTCCATGAAAACCCATTTTCTAGGTGGAAAAAATGACAACTTTCCATGGGTTTCCGTTTGTTAGATGTGAGAAGCTCCTTTCACGTGCTCAGACCGCTGGTGGTTCTTCTTGTCCCCTCTGCAAAGTAACCTTGGCCGCCCAAAGTTATATAAATTAGCACGTCCTAACTATTACTTCAAAATAATAAACATTTTTAAATATATGCCGTCTAGACCACATTAAATTACACATACCAAATCACTTCAAATACAAGACACGTCATAGACTTTGTTAAATCCCAGTAGTTAAATAATTTATTCAAACCGAAGAAAATATTCGTGTCATTAACGCCACATGGCAATACATATTTGCATTAAAAAATTCAAGAGCCACATGATTGTCTTTAGTAGAAGTCTAAAAAAGAAGCTTCCATGAAGACACAAGCTTCTGGAAGATGAAATAGTTTAATATTTTCGTCGTCGTTTTGTTGGATTATTCATCATCTTGAGACCTGATTAATATATATATATAAATACATATAGGTCATAAGACAACAAACTCATCTTCTTTCTGCCTCTGTTCTAAGTGTCTATCTCTATCTCTCATATTGTGTTTGTGTCACCTTTGAAACAATTTCAAAATATGGCCTCTTCTTCTACTTCCTTGGCTTTTCTAGCTTTGATTCTTGTAGCTCTTCCCATTGCTGCTTTTGCTGACCTTTGGGATAACATAGCTCCTACTGCCGCCGGTACTTCCTCAATCTTTCCCTGGTTTTATGTACATCTATAGGTTTACTAGAGATTTACGTATCCAGACAACTTTGACAAATATTATATCATCTTTACGTGATGTATCTCTTAAATTGTTTGTACTACCTTGTCCAAGTACATTGATCATAACAAAAAGATTTTACTTATCGAGAAGAACAAATAGTCTTACTACTGAATAGTCTTACTGCTGATTACGTACTTATTTTTGTGTTGTGTGTAAATTACAGAGGAGCTTTGTAGGGATGTAGATTGTGGAAAGGGAACATGCAAAGCTGACGGAACCCTTCCGTATGGCTACCAATGTGAGTGCAACTCGGGTTGGCAGCGAAACGATCAAGATGGCGACGGCGAGGATGATCACAAGTTCCTTCCATGTGTCATCCCTAACTGTAAGCTCTATGTACTCTCAAACCTTCTAAAATTTTCTCTTTGGTATCTTCTACAATTATTACTCAAATTGTTGTTTGAAACTGCATGTGAAAGTGAATTAAGTCTAACAATACTTGAAATGACATGATTTGAATGTTCATCAATTAATTATGAAAACAAAGAGGACTTCTCCGATGAGAATCTCCCCCGGTAGTATATATTTTGAAATCGTTAAATTTAGTCAAATAATTTTTTTTTCGCCGATCCAACATTTGAAAGACAGAGTTACCCATTGATAAGAATCTTTTTTGGTTCTGAGCAAAGAAATTGTCGTTGAGAAATTTATATGCTTGGTTTTTATCCGTAATTTTTTATTTTTAATTTTTCAGGTACTCTTAAGTATAGTGGTTGCCAGCCAGCTCCACCTCCAGTTCCGGCGAAGGAAGTTCCACGCAATAAATCTGCCTTTGATCGTAATTTAGCATCATCTTCGTCAACTCAAGAACTTGTTATGATTTTTTTTTTTTTTTGGTTTTTGTGATAATTTAATTCTTTTTGTGACCTTTTTTTGTAGCTTGCTACTGGGCCTACTGTGGAGAAGGGACTTGCGTAAGGAACATATCCTGCACATACAATTACAAGTGTGAATGCACCACAGGGTTCTATAACCTTCTAAACAAGACAATTTACCCATGCTATAGCGAATGTAAGAACGATATCCACATTTATTTCAAGAAACAAGAAATATTTTTTTTTTTCTTTTTGTAACTAAAACTAAAAGGGTTTTTTTTTTTTTTTTTTTTTTTTTTTTTGGGTCCTTTATAGGCACACTCGGATCTGATTGTTCAAGGCTTGGGATTAAAGTTGCAAATTCTAGTTCCAGTGGTAATGAGAGCCAAGGTGAGATCCACTGTTAAGAAAGCACTTTCATTTTGCTCTCCTTTTTTCAAAGTCAATGTATTTATTTGAGTTTAATTTAGAAACAAATGCTGAAATTATAATAAAAAGGTAATAATTCAGGTGTCTCATTGATAAATTAATTTTTAAGGACAAATAAATATGGTTTTAAAAAACCCTCAATGGTGGTAGTTGCGTCAAACACCTAACCTTCTCATCTTAAGATTTTATTTTTACACTTGAGCTTTAGTTATAGCTAATGTTGATTTTTTTTTTAATGATTAAAAAAGTCTTTTTCAATTCAAAGGACTTAGTAAATGTATTAAACATGATATCTTAGAGGTGTGAATTTGAATTGACCAACTTGATCAATATTGGGTGAAAGGAAGAGCCTATCAATAAGGAAAGGAAAGACCAACCCGACCAGAAACTCACATGTGCCAAGGGTAGGTCGTGCCGGACCAGATTTTCTATAAGGAACATGTTTTATTAACATTAAAAAATCTTACAAGACCGGACCGAATGCGAGCCGAGCCAGGTGAAAGAGACATATTGCCCGCTTGGCCTAACTCAAATTGACACCTTGCGCCACAACACTACGGTTGAAAATTATACCAAAAAACGTATTTCTTATTGCAATATACATTCAGAGAAATTGATTTATTTCTTTTTGCTTATTGTTTCCCAGGTACATCGTTTGTGCCAGGGAAGTTCCATTGGATGGTCATATTGATGGCGTCCTTCGGTTTGGTCATGTGGAAATAGGATGTAACGTAATGAAATATGATTGTTGGTCCTTCAGCTTCTGGTTTAATATCATATATACTCTCACATGGATTATTTCACGCGTTCATTTGTTCGTTTTAGCCTGCCAGATTTTTCTATATAAAAGCTTGATTTGTATGAACAACTGGCCACAGTCATTTGCTGATGATGACTGTAGTATTCAGTTGAGTTCATCATATATGTGATGTAGAACATTTGTTACGAGTGTGGTGGTTGTTTTTATTGTCCTGTGACTAATGATGAATTCTTTTGGCTTTTTCTTCCTTAATATGCTTTCCAATTAAAACCTGTCAAGATCTATAATCTAGAACTGAATTCCTCAACCATCCATTTACCATCTATCTAAAGACATAAAACTTTTGCTCTTTAATGAAAAGTGTATCTAATACCTTTCTAACCAGACCAGTTTCTCATGTATCAAACAGAGTCTACCAAAGAACAATTAACTAAAGCGTGTCTGGTTCAATTATCTCGGCAAAAGTCACTTTGACATCAGAGCTTGTTTGGTATGAGAGAAAAGTAGAAGGAAAGAGATGGCGGGCCCAAATTCTCTTTACAAATACGGAGAGATTAAAGAGAGAGACCCTCTTCTTCATCTCTATTTTACTCACCTATAAGTTATATAACGTTCTTTCCTTCTTAATCTGTTTCCCTCTCATCAAATATAGCCTTAGTTACGAGCACTGTTTTTTATCACCATAATAATGTACCAATACACACGTGTCGATAAAAGAGAGCTGTCATAAAAAGTAAAAGAATTGAGTCGGTTTTATTATACACATATGAGGTGATTGTATCTTCATTGTACCTGTGGAATAACAAATGGTTGGGCGTCCACATTGCACTCTATGCGTATGAGACTCAGACTATGCCTAAGAAAGAGAAGCCTCACCTAATCTAATTATAGCATGCTTAGTTTGAGTGCACAAATGACAATCATAAAGCAATTCTCTCGCTCAAAAAACATCAACTAATCAGTTTCCGGTTCTGACAAGCATTATGAAGTAAGAATTACCAAATGACCTTTGTGAAACAGCCAATAAACAATCTTAGCTGAACACGAAAAGCTACTCTTTCAGTCTTAAGTAGATGTAGAATTCAGAATCAGGTACTCTTTCAGTCTTACTTGGAGCAACAACAAAAGTAAAAACGTGTTCTGTGCATCTCACTGTCTGAATCTCGGATTCCAGTCAAGTCAAGTAGTTTAGAAAGGCAGTACACAACCAATGCATGCCAGAACCAACAAATAGGGCATTTAGGAAGTCATTTCGAACTGATAGTTTGAACCAGGTAACCATTTAAATTTTTAAATTTTGCCAGAGAAAAATGTAGCAAACCAAGCTCCCAAATTCTCTTCAAGAATACCCCAATCCAGTTTCCAAATTGCGCGTCATCCCTTACTCTATTTTCCTAAGCAGATTATACCAAAATAACAAACTTATGCAAAAGTACTTCCCACATTGTCGATTCACTTTGTAACCATGTTAAGATACTTTCTTTAAAGAACAAAACATTTCATCAGCATTGTTCATCAATACCAATAATTCATAGTAAGAGAAGAGCCAAACTAAATCATTTTCAATTGTTTTCAATTATTTCGTATTTCTCCCATTTCCATCCCTGATATTATTTCTTTTCCCAATGCCCAATAATCTAAACATCCTTAAAGTACAAAACTTACAAGTAAACAAGGAAGAAGTAACTATAGAACAACATCAAGCAAGCAAAAATGCCAAAAAAAAAAAAAAAGGAAGGAAATTTGACTCACACTCTCACTTGGTCTTGACATCAACGCCACTAGTCCCAGCAATGATCACTGCAGTAGCCATATCCAAGAACAAGCCATGCTCCACAACCCCTTCGAACGCCGAGATCTCCTTCCCAGCCGCCAAGGCGTCCCTAATCGGCGTCTTGAAGTACAAATCCACAATGTAATTCGAATTATCAGTCACGTATGGCTTCCCATCGGAATCCAATCTCAATTTCGCCTCAACTCCTTCTTCCTTGAACAGCTCCTGCAATCTCACAAGGTTATACTTCCAGCAAAACTGCACGACCTCCACCGGCATGGCCAAGCCGCTCCCTCCCAGGCCGTCGACGAGCTTCGTCTCGTCGGCGACTACGACGAACTTGTCCGATGCAGCCTCGACCATCTTCTCCCTAAGCAGGGCGCCGCCACGGCCCTTGACGAGGTTCAGATCGGGGTCGACCTCGTCGGCACCGTCGATGGCCAAATCGAGGCGGGGATGGTCGTCGAGGACGGAGAGAGGGATGCCGATGGACCGGGCCTGCTCTTCCGTCCGTTTGGAGGTAGGGATTCCGACGATATCGGTGAGCTGGCCGGTGCTAAGGAGCTGGCCGAGCTTGGCGACGACGAAGGCGGCGGTGGAGCCGGTGCCGAGGCCGAGGACCATGCCGGATTTGACGTACTCGACGGCCTTGTCGGCGGCGAGCTTCTTCAGGCCGTCTTGGGTCAGGGCTGGGGCTGACTGGGCTCTGATGGTGGAGGTCGAGGGGGTGCATAGGTTAAGGGGTCTTGGATTGCGCTGGATAAAGCGGGCGGTGAAGGAAGAAGAAGAGGCATTGTATTGGTGGCGGTGGGTGAAGGAGAGAGAAGGAGGTGAGAGGAGAGAAAAAGAAGAGGCCATGGAGATTGAATTGAAGAATGAAGAGGGAAGAATTTGAAGAGTGAAGAAAGAATGTGTGAATGTGAATTGAAAAAGGAGGGGATCTTTTTGGCGAGAGTTGATTTTGGTTGGTTGGTTGGTTTGGCTTTGGTTAAGATGACTGGAATTGGAATTACCAAAAAACAAAAAAAAAAAAAAATGAGATATGACTGGAATTAGAAGCTAATATGTGACTGTACTTGTATGTGAGTGTACTCGTTTGTTTGCAGGGATTTTTAAAAATGATTTTTTGAAAAAAAATTTTTTCATCAATGATTTTTTTTTTAGATAATTTTTAGCATAAAAAAAAAGCTTTTTAGACATTAAAATGGTTCTATTTTTTTTCATCTTATTGAGGTTTTTATCCTGCTACAGTTATTTTTCTTATTTTTTTGAAAAAAATTGACACAGTTTACCTGTACAAAAAAATGTATTTTTTGGTTCTAAAAACAAAAAGGTCATTTACTCAATTCAAATTTTCTTTTTGTCTCTGTCTTCAAATTCTTCCGTTTGTTTGTGATTGTCTAAAAATGTGGAAAGAATTTTTTTTTTCGGCTGAGAATATGCAAAATTTATTTATTCAATCCATTAATGATACCTTTCGTATTTGAGTGTAAAAATATACTCTTTAACGTAACGTCATTTTTTATATTAAATTTATTATATATAAAGTAAGATATTATTAGATAACGCAGTTAAAATTAAAAGTTAAAATTAATTTATTATAACATATAAGAGTTTTATACTATAACCTATTTTTACTTTACATTCTTAGATTTCTATCATTATAAAAAAAAAAAATCAAAACTGTACGTTTAAAAAAAAGTTAAGGTTGCCGTACCTCTAGAAATGAATGTCAAATGATTAAAGTGTCTAAGTGCCTGGCTTTTAGGCATGTGAAAAGAAGGAAAGAGGCATATTATAATTTTTTTTAGACCTTTTAAAACAACAAATATTTCCTAATGTTTAAAATAGGGTGAGTCAATGATAGAAAATGATCCAATGATCGTATGCGATTCTTAGATTTAGATAACGATAAAAAAACAAAAATACCAAATCAAAACAAACTCTACAACACATTATCCAACATATTTAACTACTTTAATTTTGAAGAAATAATAATATAAAACAACCATCTCCACACATCATCTCCTTCCTCCGCCGTCTCACCATCAAAGCAGATTAATGATGACCGCCGGCAATGAGGTGCAAAGGAGGACGAGATATCACGACCATCATGCTTATAATTCCGGCCCTCACAATCAAGCCCCAAGGCTAGAGCCTTGACAAAGTCTGCTGCAAGCTCCTGTGAAGCCTTTCAGGAGCCCCTGCGAAGTCCATTGGAAAGCGGTCATGAAGTCTAGATAACCTTGGTCCTGATGTGCCATTTCACGGCTCTAAACCAATTAGTCCCGATGGATCGATTCCTGACAAAAAAAACGCGAAATCAAACGCATTGGTAGATTTGCCGATTATTCACTAAACAAACACAAAATAAATAAATAAATAAACCTAGATTTCTCCCCCCAAAAAGCCCCAAACTTTCGATTTGCCGACTATTCACACTAATGGATCTTCATGTAACACTCCTGAATTTTAAACTGAGATTAATTATATTAAGTTTAATTATTAAGTGTGTCAAATATGATTTTGATATTAATTTCAGTTATTTAAAATTTTGTTGCAGTTGCTATATTTGAAAATTTTGATTTTGGCTTTAAAATACCAAATGATATTTTTACACTATATTTTTTCATATTTATGAAGATGCCCTTAAGCCTTTTCTTTTTCTTTTCCCTCTCTTTTCTCTTTCTTTCACTCTTCACGCTCTTTCTCTTTCTCTCTTCTCTCTCTTTCTCATGCCTGCCCTATCTCTCTCATTTTCTTTGAAAATTTTCAATTTGAAAGCTTTCTTTCCACTAATTTAAAGATGAAAACGAGTTCAATTTATCAAGTTTTACTTCAAAAACGTCCAATTAAAGGTTAGCCCTTTTTCTCTAAAATTTTTTATTTTCGTTTTGAATCATTGATGTATTTTGCAATCCGAGCTTGTTTAAGTTTAAATAACCCTTACTTTGAGTTTATGGAACCTTAGACACAACAACTCTAAGCTTTCTTTGAACAAAAATTGGTTTAATCAAGTTTTGGCATGTTCCTTAAATTTTCAAACCCATTCTGGAATTGAGCTTAAATTTGTTCTATTATGATTTTTTAAGCTTTCTATGTGATTTTTATGCTTTGGGAATTGAAAACATATTTAAAATTAGATTTTGAGTTCATGGATGCCGAAACTCAAAGTCTCGGGTCCTCAGATTTTTTCAGTTCGGCAGACTGAACTCAAAGTTTGGCATACCGGATTCAAGAAGTTTGGTAAGTCAGTCCGGATGTTCGGTAGACCGAACTATGCAGGACTGATAAGCCGAACCAAGATGTTGGTAGGCCGACCGTAAATTTTAAAAATTGTATTTTTACTTTCCGCTTTCATGATTAATGATCCTAAAATGTTTCAAAAAGGATTAAGATTTTGAGTTATGATTATTTTGAGTCAAAAGGCACATTAATGATATTTGTTAAAAGTGATTTCTGATTTTAAATACAGTTTTTAAGGTTTTAAACGTATATGGAGTATACGTTGAATTTTATTTGGAGCTTACGTTATTGAAATTTCAAATTAAGGTAGGATATTTCTATCTCTTTCTTTGGCAGCCCTTTTAAATTGTTTTGGCCCAAGTCTATTTCTTAAATGTTTCCTTTTAAGAATAATTTTAGTCTTTGATTTTTTTGAAGAAATGTATTTTGATATTCCTTTTGGATGTCCAAAACCATACGGTGATGCTCTATCAAGTTGCTTTCGAGTAAGTGTTTTTATTGATTTGTTAAAACTTTGAGATTTATTTCAATTAGAATGATTTGTGAACAATTCTCTGTTTTGATTACTATTTTAAAATAAATTGTTTTTAAATAATTATCCGACTGAGCTTTTAGCTCATATTTTCATGTTTTTTTTTTAAATCCCCCTTCAAGATTTAAAGAGGAAAGAAGGTTCCAGGATCGAAACCTAGCTTTTTGGGTGAAAATGGTATTTTTTATGAAACTGTGATATGATGCGTATACTATACTACTTGTCCCGATGTCGCTATGATGTCATTTTCGTTTTTGTGAGTCCCACCGCATCATTTATTTCAAAGACGATGATTTTCAATGATTTTGTATTAATGATATGATTTGTATTTTATTTACTTATCTACCTTCGTGGTAAACATCCATATGATGGTGATTGAGGACAAGATCCCAGCCCCACCTTTCGTGATATTCACGTGATAGTGATCATCGATGATATTTATTTACTTTCATGACTATTTACTTACTTTTTCTTTATTTGCTTTAATTTTCATCTTCTTTATCCAAAGCTTACTGACCTCTCCCCGGGGCGTCACAGAATGATATCAGAGTATAGGCTTCAGATCTTTTGAGAACTGAACCTATGAGATCTTTATTGTTTTATTTTGGTTTTTCAAGTTTTATATCAGGACAGTTGTCGTTTTAGTTATGTTTGAGTATACAATGTTGTTTTTGATTTTAAACTTTAGATATTTAAAAATTTCGAGGATGAAATTTCTTTTAAGGATGGTGGATTATAACACCCCTGAATTTTAAAGTGAGATTAATTTGTTAAATTTAATTATTAAATGTACCAAGTATGATTTTGATATTAATTTCAGTTATTTAAAATTTTGTTGCAATTGTTATATTTAAAAATTTAATTTTTGGTTTTAAAATATCAAATAATATTTTTACACCATATTTTTTCATATTTACAAAAATACTCTTGAGTTTTTTCTTTTTCTTTTCCCTTTTTTTTCTCTTTCTTTCACTCTTCATACTCTCTCTCCCTTTTTGTCTCTTTCTCACGCCAGCCCCCTCTCTTATTTTCTTTGAAAAATTTCAATTTCAAAGCTTTTCTTTCTGCTGATTTAAAGATGGAAGCGAGCTCAATTTATCAAGTTTTACTTCAAAAAGGTCCAATTAAAGGTTAGCCCTTTTTCTCCAAAATTTTTTATTTTCGTTTTGAATCTTTGATGTATTTTGCAATCCGAGGTTGTTTAAGTTTAAAAAACCCTTACTTTAAGTTTATGGAACCCTAAACACAATGAATCTAAGCTTTATTTGAACAAAAATCGGTTTAATCAAGTTTTGACATTTTTCTTAGATTTTTAAATCCATTCTGAAATTGAGTTTAAATTTAGGAAAAATGGTTTAAATGTCTTCTATTATGATTTTCTAAGCTTTCTATGTGATTTTTATGCTTTGGGAATTTAAAAACACATTTAAAATTAGATTTTGAGTTTTAGGATGCCAAAACTCGAAGTCTCGAGTCCCTATATTTTTTTCAGTTCGGTATGTCGGATTCATATCTTTGGCAGGCCAAACTGTAGCAGTTTAGTAGGTTGGTCCAGATGTTCGGTAGACTGAACTATGCATGTCCGATAGGCCGAACCAGGATGTTGGCAGCCCAACTGTAAACTTTGAAAATTGTATTGTTACTTTCGGTTTTCAAGATTAATGATGTCGAAATGTTTCAAAAAGGATTAAGATTTTGAGTATGATTATTTTGAGTCAAAAGGCACATTAATGATATTTGTTAAAAGTGATTTCTGATTTTAAATGCAGTTTTCAAGGTTTGAACGTATATGAAACATACGTTTTTGAAGCTTACGTTATTGGAATTGCAAATTAAGGTCGAATATTCCTATCCATTTCTTTAGCAGCCCCTTTTAATTTGTTTTGGCCTAAGTTTATTTCTTAAATGTTTCCTTTTAAGAATGATTTTAGTCTTTTATTTTTTTGAGGAATTTTATTTTGATATTCCTTTCGAATGTCCAAAACCCATACGATGATACTTTATCAAGTTGCTTTCGAGTAAATGTTTTTATTGATTTGTTAAGGCTTTGAGATTTATTTCAATTAGAACTATTTGTGAACAATTCTCTGTTTTTGATTACTATTTTAAAATAACTTGTTTTTAACTAATTATCCTATTGAGCCTTTCACTCGCGTTTTCCTATTTTTTTTTTAAAAAATCCCCTCCTAGGTTTAAAGAGGAAGGAAGGTTATAGGATCAAAACCTAGTTCTTTGGGTAGCAATGGTATTTTTTATGGAACTGTGGTATGATGCATGTACTGTATGACTTGTCCCGATATCGCTATCGATGTCATTTTCATCTTTGTAAGTCCCATCGCGTCATTTATTTCAAATATGATAATTTTCAATGATTTTGCATTAATGATATGATTTGTATTTTATTTACTTACCCACCTTCGTGGTAAACATTCACGTGATGGTGAATGATGACAAGATCTCGACCCTACCTTTGTGGCATTCATGTGATGGTGACCGCCAATGATATATATTTTTTTACTTTCATGACTATTTACTTACTTTTTTCTTTATTTACTTTAATTTTCATCTTCTTTACCCAAATTTACTGACCCCCTTCCCGAGGTGTTACACTTCAATACACTCTCTCTCTCATGATCAAGCAGAACAAATACCATGCTCATATTTCGGCTCTTACGATTGAGCCCCGATGAAGTCCATTGCCAGCTCCTGTGAAGCCCTTCACGAGCCCTTGCAAAGTCCACTGGCGGCCATTGTGAAGTCTAGATCTTCTTTTGTCAAAGTTGGATCTCAACCGTCGATAGTGAGATGCTTTATGCTATAAGAAGATCACGAGAGCAGCCACCGGCCACCAGAATCCCTTCAAAAATTTTCTTTAAACTTGAGCATTTCAATGATTTAGGTTTTGTGTAATTTTCTTAGAATAAATGGTTAAGATTAAAAATTATAAATTTGACAGTTGAAATCTATTGTTATGAAAATTAATCTATATATATATATATAAAAGATGAATGATCATATATGGTAAGTTCTATATTAATTTTTGTACGCAAAGCAATTGTGAGTTATTGATTTTTAATTAGATGATCCATATTGCCATTCTTCACTGGTGGAGAATTTTGCCATTTTTCACTAAAACTTTTCCCTTTAAAATATTTTAAAAATATTATTTACCAACCTAAGTTTTGAAAAAGAGAAAAGTTACGGTGGAGAATGTCCACCGGTGGAGAATATTGGTTGCAATTATTGGATCAAAAATCAATGGCCCAAAATGGCCTTTATAATATATAAAAAATAAAAACTACCACACTTGATTATAAACTAAACAAAAAGAAAAAAAATACACTTTGCTGCAATTGATCATTGCCAGCATGGTGATAAATCTTAGTAAAGAGAGGAATAAATCGTCACTCATATTGCTGCTAAAATATGTCATAAACATTAAGGTTTTGTTAGATTTGTTAGCAAATCAATCATTTTCTAAGCACTTTGTTCCTTATCTATTCAAATACGAATTCAAGTTTTATTCCCTTTTTGGATTAGCACTTAACTACATATTCAAACGTCAATTTGGATAGCAATTATCATACAATTTATACCATGTTTGACAAACTGGTTTAAACTAAAAAAATGAGTTTCAAAATATTGTAGCATATGAAAACTTTACATTGTAGTTGTTTTTTGCTTTACTTTACATTATGCCAAACTTGCCATTAGATTTCTTAATTCAAATCAAAAGTTCAAACTATCACAATTTGAATCCGCGTTCCAAAAAGGGCCTCCATAAATTGTCTTTGTATCAGCGTTGACAATCTTCATTGAGGACAGTCAATCTGGTTCCGATGTCACAAAAGTGCAGAAATTATGTCTCTACGGCACAACGTAAGTCCGTTTTCAACATCTTCAATATTCCTTATAATTAGGTTTTTCTCTTTTGCATTCTTGCATCTTGATTTTTGCCCCTTTTTCGCTTCCATTACGCATGATCTGAACTTAGGTTGAACAGACCTGCAATGTTGCGTGTTTCAATCGTAATGCAGCGTGGAGACGGCAAACATGAAGGGATTGAAGAAGATCGAGGACGGTCAATGAAGAAACAGAATGGAGAAAGAACGAATGTGAATGTGAGTGGAAAAAGGAGGGACCTTTTTGGGTGAGTGAGAGTTCGTTCATTTGGTTGGTTGGTTTGGGTAAGATGAATGGAATTGTAAGCTCTATGTGATTTCCATGTGATTGCGTAACAATGTAGGAATATCCAATATTTTTTTTTTTTGGCTGAGAATAACTCATTTCTTCAATGCAGCACATTTTATTTTCAAGTGAACAAAATACGCCAAGACTTATGGTATTGTTATTTTAACTGGTGGATTAATTTTTCAACGGCTTGGTTGAATTAATTAAAAGTATTTTGCTTCTCGGGTTGTCAAATTTTAACATGGACATTGCGGACACTTCTTTGTAGTTTCTAGTGTTTTGGTTCCCTTAAAATAGCATGTGAACATACATACAATTTTTATGGGAGTTTGAGACCTAATTGTCTTTTAATTAGTAATTTAAGTGCCAGGAAATTATTATTATTATTGAAAATCAGGAAATTATAATAAAAGGACTCACTTGATTTAGTTTTTCAGAAGTGCTTGCTACTAGGAAAATGATCGTTTGATTTTTATTTTTTTTGTTGAACGTAAAGAGTTTGACGATTCTGTAAACTCTGCCGTTAAATGTTAATAATTTTGACGATGCTGTATCTAAAAATTTCAAATAAAATAATTACAACGTTATTCAATCAAAGAAAAATATTTTTGAACTACCATTCAACGTAATCATTAATCTTTTCTTGCGTGTAGAAAACTTAGTTTAAGGAGCATTTCTGCCAAGAGTTTTTTCTATTATGTGATGAACGATGCTTAGAAAAAGGGACATGAAAGTTACAATATTCAAACCAAGAGAAGATAAAACTTAACTAAATTTATGAATTTCCACATTTAAAATTGTTTATTTCATAAATCACTAAGTGGTTTCACCGCTAAGTCGTCACTTGATTGTCCCTACTTGTCATCTAACAAATGTTAGAAATAATTCAATGAGTAAAAATTTAGCAAGCAAGCCTAATTTCCTTCGACTACATTTTTTTTAAGGAGATTTATGCATCTCAAGGTGAAAACCTATGTGAGGTATAATGTGCTTATTCCAATTATATTTTACTACATCTATGAAGCATGACAATGAATGATATATATATATATATATATATATATTATTTCCCGGGGGATGCATAAGGTTATTTTTACTTGTGACACTCTTCGTGGTATGCATTTATCTGTTTTTAGTTTCTATTATTTACTTTTATAGGTTTAAATTACCTTAATGTTTTAAAAAGAGTAATGTTCAACTTAGTTATGTTTAATTCATTGATAAATGCAATTAATTGATGTGACAATTTTTTAAACATCTAAACATAAAAACACATGACAATTCTAAAGTTAATACACAAGTTGAGATTAGAGTTTGAGTTCCTAACATTTTCTTTTTAAATTATATAAGGAATATACAGACAAATGGCCTTTTCAAAATAAATGACCATGTTTTTTTTTAATTAGGCAAATAACCCTTTTTATTAATTATTAAGTCATAATAATAAAAATGACCTTCATTAATTATTAATCAGTTATAATACATCAGTAATAAATTTGAGTTTATTAGTGATAAACTATAATATATCAATGATAAAAAGGTTAGTTTATTAGTGATAAACCTTGGTAAATTATTGATAAACTCGTAAATGACAAAACCTAACAAAAAAAAAACCCCAAAAATCCATTATCGACGACCAGATCGGAGAAACCTTAGCATTGACGGAGATCCTGCTATTGGAGTTGAAGAGGGTACAGTCATCGTCGTTGTCACAAGATAAGAAGTCGTCATCTAGGATTCTAACTCTGGTAGTTCGGTAGAGTGCAAAGGAACTAGAAGAATATAATGTACTCGAGTCCAGCTTTCCGATCTCACGCCATTGCTAAATCTCAAACACGAGCCTTTTTGGAACTCGAGATTCTAAGAGCCATCTCAAATGTCGAATTAGAATCATCAATCAAGCCACCCTAAGTGAGTCTCCTTGTTGATCGAGCCATTGAATTGATCTCTTGACCTTTTTTCTCCTTCCATCACATACTTAAAAGGGTGTTTGGAATGGTGGTGGGAACCATTGGTTACCACTTTCACTGTAGCATATGAGAGCTTTACACTGTAGTAATTTTTTTATTACTGTAGTATATGAGAGTTTTATATTATTTATAACTGAGTTTGTGGTGGAAACCATTGCCAAACAGCCGGTTAGTAATTTAGTTGATAGGTTAGTCTAAATTATGTATTATGAACAATTTTAGAGTTTTTTAGTTTCATTAAAAATAATGTTTTTTAAGATGATTTTTCGTATGTTACATTAATTTTTACAAATATTAATATTTTTATTGATATTCGTAAAATTTCAGTATTTTTAAGGATATCCATTTTTCATCTTTGGCTATACCTCTAAAAATAATGTCAATGATCGAAGTGTGAGGAGCGCATAACTTTTAGGTATGTGAAAAGAAGGAGAGGGGCAAATGATATTTTTTTTTAAAACTTTTTTAAATTAAATAGTATGTTTTTAAAATATTTAAAACATTTTTTTAAAAGTATTCATTACTTTCCTAGGCTTCTTAAAAAAGCTGTTTTAGTGTAATGTCAAACTCTGCATAGAACCCCCAGCCAAAAAAGAAAAGAAAAAAAAAAAGAAAAAAAAAGACGATCCTTTCCTCTTAAAAAAGAAGAAGAAGAAGAAGAAACGTCGCCGTTTTATGACGCCAGATTATTTATGTACACATGGGCCATGGCCCTCTTCTCATTTTCCTTCCATCGCTTTGCTCTTGAGCCAAGACTCTCCCTTTACTGTTTTTCTCTGTAATTATTCCTTTTTCTACCAACGATGTCTGCAGAATCAGCGAACGCAATTCCAAGAGGCCAAGTGAGTATACCCACTTCCAATTTTCCTTTATAGTCTTTTTTTCTCTATCTAAGAAAGCTGTGAAAATAGAACTTGAGAATGTAACACATAGCTGGGTATTTATTCGAAGGCTAAAGACCCTCTTTTTAGATTCCCAAAATTTAATTTTCATTTCCTCCTCCAAATTCTGGGTCAATCTTTGATGGGTTGTTTCTAAAATTATGGTACTGAATCTTGACGATCAGGTTGATCTATTGGACTTCATAGACTGGTCTGGGGTTGAGTGCCTCAACCAAAGCGCAAGTCACTCTCTTGCCAACGCTCTCAAGCAGGTGATTCTCATCCATTCCAGGGTTTTCTGCTTCTTATTTTGAATATGACTGATTAGATTAAAAAAAGCCTCTTTTTATGTGGGAAAAAAAAAATCACCCCCTTAGAAAATTTGTCTTAAAAACCGAGCTATTATTTTTGTTTTTCGTTTTTCATAGCGGATGTTTTACTGTGTATGCTTATTTTGTTATGTTGCTATGGAGTTATTTTAATCATGGTCGAAATATTTTCTTAAAGAGAGAGAATTTTCTGGACATGATGGGGTGGTGGTGGGGAAAGGTCAATTTGTTGCTATTCTTATTGTACATGTTTCATTTAAAAAATAAAATTTATTTTGTACTTTATGTTGGAGAAGGCTTCCCATATGGCGTCTGGGATGAAATGTTATGTGGAAATTATGGATATGATGTCTTCGTTGGGTTTAATTTTCCATTTTCATTGGATAGCAAACGGTATTTCTTCTTTTTACTTGGGACAACAATATTTAAAACTTATTTTCCTTGTTTGGTTTTGAGAAGGATGGTAGATAAATTCATGAGGCCGTGTTTCTTTTGGTTTGTGAGATATACGAGCACAGTTCACAACTGTTGTCATGTACGATAGGACTGTAAGATCACATGTCCCCCAAATCTTGTCCCCCTCCACCTCTCGTTTATTACAAGTTGATACATATTCTTTCGTCGTAAGTGAGAGAGTAAGTAGAATTTAGAGATTTTAAAGATGCTGGCGCCCTCGAAGTATTTAAATACTTGTCCCTTCGCATCTCTCTGGAATATTTCCTCAGTCCACTCCAAGAGAAACACTTATATGATGATAATAATCTGAAAGAATAGAGAATGTAACGATGGTATTTGAAATTGGTAGTGAGAAGTTTGGATTTCGTTGAAATAAATCCCAAGAAGAGTTTGTGTCGATTGTATGATTTTGAATATATGTATGGTTCACGGGTAAAGGCTTCACTTTTTCTGCTGAAGACGTTGTGCAAATTGAATGGGCATTGATGGAGCGGAATGCACTATTGATTTACAGAGAAAATTGATGTGTGGTGGGGGAATTGATTAATACATGGGAGGAATAGCGTACTCATCCATGAAAAAAAAAAAAAAAAAAAAACAAAAACAAAGAATGTATAGTACAAATCCAAGTTGGTGATTCACTCTCACAGGAGATGTTGGGAACACAAATTGTATAGAGGACGATGTTTTTGTTGGTATTTTTCTTTAATTCTTGGTTAAATGGAGTTGACGTGTCAAATTGTGATATGCGCTATAGGGAGGGCCAGCGGGGGACAGAGGGTTTGAGTCTTGTCTAATATAGTTTAAGTATCACATATTCTCCTGTTCTTTCTTCTTAGCATTTAAAATATGCGATTAAGCTAATGGAAATATTCTTATATTCTTTACTCTTTATATATTTAGGGCTACAGAGAGGATGATGGTTTGAATCTGGAGAGTGATGCAGACGAGCAGCTTCTGATTTACATACCTTTTAATCAAGTAGTGAAACTACATTCTATTGCCATTAAGGGACCTGAAGAGGAAGGTACCAATCAGAAATTGTACTTGTCTCAATTCGTTTATCCCTGAATGCAAATGATCTAGTTATTTTTTATCATAGACTATTTATTGCTTTTTAGCATTACTAAATTTTTGGCTAATCTATGCCTTATGTGAGGTGAGGGAAACTAATGATATAAGTTAATTACTTACAAAGGTTATTTTGGGCCTTCTTCTTTCAGCTTTCTTTTCATACACAAATGTTACATAAGCAAAAGAAACCAAAGCTACTGTGATATCAGTATTGTCTTACTGGGTCTTATAGCGATTATGTTTCGTGCTTGTACGGTTGTAGAGGTTGCATGGTTGTGTTATAACAATGAAGAAAATATAAAGAGTCTTCGGTTATAAATTTCATTACAAGGGTGCCACTGTATTCTGTGAGTTATTTGCATGGTTTTATTGGGTTCCCTTTTGTCTCATGGCAAGTTATAATCTTAATACAAGTCACGACTATAGGCACTTTTACTTGCACAACTTTAGTTGATCAACTTGATATTTCCTAGCGTTTAACATCGTCGTTGCCTTCAGGTCCCAAGACGGTAAAGCTCTTCTCAAACAAGGAGCACATGGGATTCAGGTATATTTTCCAGGAATGGTTTCTGTTCTGCATTTTAAAATTGCTTAAGGTTTGGAATAACTCACACTTATATGTCTTGTTAATAATATCAGCAACGTCAATGACTTTCCACCGAGTGACACTGCTGTTTTATCCCTTGAGAATCTTACGGTATGAACTTTGTGCCTTATTGTGCTTCTATTGCGGATCTTTTGTACTCTATAAAGTTACTTGTTCCTGAAATTTAACCATACACTAGAGAAATTTACTTTATTGTTGAGGCCTTTGTTTATTGCAGGGAAAACCAGTTCTTGTAAAGTATGTCAAATTTCAGAATGTCCGTAGGTATGTGTAATCTCTTTATCCAAACATTCTTCTTTCGTTATTCCTTCTACGAGTAAGAATCCTTAAATTGTATTTGTACCAGCTTGACAATCTTCATTGAGGACAATCAATCTGGTTTCGATGTCACGAAAGTTCAAAAAATATGTCTCTATGGTACAACGTAAGTTTCACAATTTTTAATATTTATTATTTTTATTAGTTTTTTCTCTTTTGCATTCTTGCATTTTGATTTTTGCTACCTTTTCGCTTCCATTATGCATGATCTGAATTTAGGTTCAACGTTTTCATTATTTTAGCATTAATGATTTCCCTTTGAGTTCTTTTAATGGCTAGCTTTTGATATTTCTGTCATGTTGCGTGTTTTTATCGTAATGCAGTGTGGAGACGACGGACATGAAGGGATTGAAGAAGATTGAGGACGGTCACTGAAGAAACGGGAAAAAGAAAAAAATGAAATGAATGAATGGATGGATGAAACAAGTTGGATTGCTGGAACTATTGTTGATTTTTCTCTTTGGTCAGTTTGCTTTTTCAAAAATTTTGATTGAAATTGCAATATAAAGAAATGACGTGTGAATTCAAGTTGCTTTTATGACAATTCTTGTTCCAGAATTCCTAGCAAAGCCTTTTTATTTGGGTGCCTATGCGGCTGATCTTTACTTGTATGCTTAGAGCTTCAACTTCTGTTTCCAGTCTGATGGGGTGTTTTGTTGAGAATGAAAATGAGCCTTTTCATTTTTTGCCCCAAACTTACTTACAGTCAAAGGTTTTCGTTTTGCATCTATGCCCTTTTTTTTTTTTTTTTTTTTTTGAGGGGTGTATCTGTGCTTCCAATGAGCAAGGGTTCCCTTCATGAGTTTGGTTATTCTAGCCTTTGTGCATTCTGTATATGTTTTATTTATTCATTATGCTCCCAAGATTAGTTTAATACAAAAATTTCAAGTGTTACACATTTACAAGAAAAAGAAAAAGGTTTTAGGGTGGAAAATCGAAGAGTAAGTTAAGAGGCACACATGAAAACAGAGCGTGACAAGTTTTAATGATAAAAATGTTTAGGTATGGACACATCTAAAAAGAAATTATATAAGAGTAGGAATTAGGAAAAAAATTGTTTATAAGGGTCATATTTGACAAAAAAAAGAAAAAGAAAAGCAAAGTGACCGGAGGAATAAATATTTAGGTAATCGTATATTTGAGGAAAAAAATTAATAAGTAGATTAGCGAAAAAAAAATTAAAAAGGTTAAAAAATAAAATCTAAAAAATAAACCCAAAAAAAAAAAATGACTCAAGATGTACGTTTCAATTAATAGATGCATTTTGGTTAAGTGTGTGTGTGATAGAGGACGTAAGTAGGTGTAGACAACTAGTAATTCTTTAAAATATATATATATATACACACACATAGCAGAGTCGTTTAGGAAAGTGAGAAGGTAATATGAGAAAATAACAGCTGAGACGATCACATAAAAAATATTTGAATAGGAACATATGAGTAATGACATTTATGAGATGATATAGTAGTTTAAAGTACCGCCAGGCATTGGGTAGGAAAAGAACGTGAATGAGACGGGAAATATTTGAGAACCATAATAACAAAAGCAAAAAAAGTTAAAATAAAAAAAGGAGCAAAATTTGGATATCACGTTTAATAAAATAATGTTTTGGAGGCTACAAAAGAATATGTAATAATTAAACGAAGTAAATTCGAGAATCTATCTATATATTGTTTTCAACCAAATCCCACGATTTGGTTAAAATGCTCGTTTTGGACCGTCTTGGTGTGTGTGTGTGTGCTTTTAATCTTTTTTTTGCTTCTCTTTCTTACATATTTTATCTTTCTCATTTTTTTCCGTTCTTTGTAGATTTTTTTTTTGTTTTTCGACATCTTTTTTTTTTCGCTTTTTTCCTTAAATATTTTATCTTTTTCATTTTTATCCTTTTTAGAGCATTTCTCTTAAAATTTTATATTTTAAATATATGTCGTTGAAGCACTTTCTTTCTTCAAAATTTGTCCCTATTAAAATCATCATCCTTAAATATATTCCCACTTAAATTTTTGTCTCACAATTCTCTAAAATATATATGTTTAATATTAAATGTGGTGTTCATATATATCTTTCCTTATTTAGCAAATTGCTCAACTAAAATAAGTCTCTCAAAGAATCAATTGAGTTTGAATGAAAATAAAAAAGTTTTCATTCAAACCGGTTTTACTACAATATTTTCTCTCATAAAATTTCAATTGCTATAATTTTTCAATTCAAATCTTAGTTTGAATTATGTACCCAAACAAATCTTAAACTTTCTTGAATAAATAATTCACAAAGTAGGTATGCACATGCATGCTTTTGAACTAGTATATATACACAATTTATTAGGGGAAATCAGCTAAAAAAAAGCACCAAAAAAAAGGAACAAAAAAAAATCAAGGACTAAAGATGCAAATAAAAAAAGAGATAAAAACAAAAAAAAAAAGCAAGAAAAAAAAGGTTAAGAGCTCAGGAGTTACCAACCTTTTTAAGTGAAAATTTGATCCCACTGTTACTTTTTTATTTAACTAGGTCTAACCTTTTGTTTTGGTAGAAAAATACTAAACTAACTTACATCCATATAATACTCATTACATGAGTTGCACATGTAGACAGCAAATGAAGGGCATTTCCGTAAATGTAAATTTGAAAACAAAAGAAAAATTATGTTTAAAGAAGCACAAGATGTTCTCTGCTCCCAAGCCCACTAGCTTTCTTAGCCTTTCGTTGTCTCCAACAACCACGACATTGATCTCGTTCCTCTTACTGTCTGCATCTTGGCTCTTCTAATGTATTGTGCTTACAATTGTGGACAGGTACATCGATATTCTGTACACACAAGGAAGAGTTCATGAAGTAAAAAAACAAAGAATTTACTTTCAAAACTTCCTCGAATATAGTGGTATTAGTCCAGCATATTCTTTCATATATGGTAAAGGTCATTTTCTTCACATTTTTGTCGATGTCGGATTACATTTTTCCTTTTCTATTTTTTTTTTTTTTTTGCTGGTGTTTTACTATTTTTACTTCCAAAGCTAAAACGATTGTGATAATTGTGCTAATTGTCTATGGCTTCTTTTAAGTTGTTTGGAGTTATCTGCTTTGTTGAGCTCATCTCCACTGCTGAGAATTTCGATCTGCCAATGTGATTTTGCTGTTTAGATAAGAAATGTGTATGCGTTTCAATATATATATATATATATATATATATATATTTTGTGTTAGCACTTGTGCAAACCGGTCTAGACCTTGCGACACTGGACTTCCCTGATATGGCATTTCTCGTAAGCTCTAGTTCCAGGAAAAAACCTCCCACACCCTCTTCGATTTCAGAAAAATAAGAACGAAGAAAGAACACGCATGATTTATCGAGGTTCGGCCAAGAATTGAGCCGACGTCCCCGCAAACGGAATTCGATCTTTACTCTTATTGAATCTGTAATTACAACTCTCAAGGGAAGAATTTGAAGAAAGGGCCAAAAAAAAATTGAATTGAGAAAATGATTTTTTTTTTTTTAAACAAAAAAACACGTTTTTTTGTGTAGATAAACTGTCTTAGTTTTTTTAAAAAAATAAAGAAAATGACTGTAGCAAGATAAAGAACCTCAACAGAATGAAAAAAAAAAAAAACTAAAACTGTTTTGATGCCTAAAAAATATTTTTTTAAGTGTCAAAAAATGACCCAAAAAAAAGAGTCATTGTCTCAAAAAGTCATTTTTACAAATCCTCTCAAGTGGCTCAGAATTTTTCCTCACCAGACTTTGTTGAAAATTTATAGCAAGAATTCCCCGAGAAAATTCCCTTCTCGCTCTTTCTTTTCTCTCTCTAGTTTGTTACAATTCTGTTGAAAAATACGTAACACATATCTTCCATAAAAGACTCTCTTACTTATATATCCCATCAGAGATGATTACAACCGATGCAATGAATCCGCATCAGAAGAAAAAAAAAAAGAAAAAGACTCAAACCAACATCAGAACTTAATAATCAAAACGACCTGACGTTTTAAGTCTTTACACTGTTACACACTCCAAAAAACGACATGAGACTTGGATTATGGCTCTTGTTATCCTCAACGTTAGAGCATTTTTTTCTCTCGTGTGATTTTGATGTTTAGAAAGATATTTGCGCTTTTTTTTTTTTTTTTGAAAGTGAAATTTCATTCCAACAGAGGAGAAATACATATGTGACCGACCTTGAGAAACAAGGCATGACCATCAATATAGACCAAGACTATTAGTACAATCAAATCACACACAAACCAAAGGGTGAAGTGTTTGTCAGGGGCCCAACTGAATGGGAAGGCAGTAAACAGGGCACCTCGGCTCACAAACAAAGAGCACACATTATGCTTGTTAAAAAGGTCCTCAATAGTTGATGGAAGAAAGATCTAAACCACGGGCCACGACAATGTAGCACGAAGGCCACAACTACAGAAAAAAAAAACCAAACACTACAAAGAGCATACTCTTGTGGGAAAGACACACTAAGACAAACCGGGAGATAGAGAGACCACCTTCATGTTACAATAAAGACATAAAAATAAACTTTTATGCGCAAAAACCAAATAAACCATTATTCAAAAACAACCAAAGAGGAACACATTCCAATGGGTAAACATCATAATCAACCATAGGCACCTGCAGAAGTGTAACATCTGTGAATTTTAAAGTGAAATTAGTTATGTTAAGTATAGTTATTAAGTGTGCCGATGTGATTTTGATGTTAACTTCAGCCACTTAAGAATTTTATTGCACTTGTTATATTTGAAAATTTGATTTTTGGTTTTAAAATACCAAATGCCATTTTTACACCATAATTATTCATATTTACCAAAATGCCCTTGAGTCCTTTTTATTTCTTTCATTTCACTCTCTCACACACTATCTCTCTCTCGTCTCTCTCTCTCTGCACACTCTCTTCTCTCCCTCTTTCCTCTGATTTTCCCATTGATTTGAGGCAAGAAACAAAGTTCCATCCACCCAAGAATCTTTCAAAACGTCATTGAGGTTAGTTTTCTCTTTTTCTTTAAAATTTCAAAGTTTACATTTTAATTTTTCAAACTTTCCTTGAATGTTGAATTTGAACTTTCTTGAGCTCAAATAGTGTTCAATTTAAGTTATAGAAATCGTTTTATAGCGAATCTAAACTTGACTTGAGCTAAAATCGTTTTAACCAAGTTTTTATGTCTTTCTCTGATTTTCAAATCAAAAGTGAAATTGTGTTTAAATTTAGGGATTTTGTTTCTAAAAGGTTTAGAGTTGTTTCCCTATGTTTTCTGCATGTTTTTTAGACTTGAAATGATTAAAAACAGGTTTTGAGCTTGGGAAGCTAAGGCTCGAAACCTGAAATTTTTCATATTTTGCCAGTTCGGCAGGCCGGATTTATATTTTTGGCAGGCCAAACTATAGCAGTTTGGTAGGCCGGTCTGGATGTTCGGTAGGCTAAACTGTGCAAGTTCGGCAAGCCGAACCAGAATATTCGACAGGGCAACTATGCACCATGAAATTATATTTTTTACTTCTGATTTTCAATGTCTAATGATTTAGAAATGTTTTAAAAAGGATTTGCCCACAAAATGATTTCTTTCAAGATGTTTTCAAGAAAATGATTAACATGGATTTATCTATTGTATTCATGAATTATAGAACAATGAAATGATCATAACGAATAGCATAATGATTGTTATGAACACACTCGGTAATATGAGATTTGAATAATGATATAATAGGGCATGATGCCATACTCAGAGATCGGGTTGTATAGAATATGACCTTAAGAGTAGGTCCTCAAACTTAACTGGGCCACTACAGTGGTGACTATTTGCCTAAGATTAAATAATGAGACTATTTTCAGATGATTTTCAGTAGTCTTGTATGAATGTTATTAATTGCCTTTTTAATTACCCCCCACTTTTGTGGTAAGCATCCACGTGATAGTGAAAGCCGATGAGATTTCGGCTGAGCAGTTTAATTTACCTTCACTTACTTTACGTCAATTTACTCTGTTTAATTAACCTTTCTTAACCTAACATTCCACCCCCTTTTCGGAACGTTACAAAAAGCATCAAAGAAAGCCTGCAAAGGGTGGAGCCATTATGGGAGGAAGACGGTGCCTCGGATCTAGAAAGCCACGACTCATCACAGCGACGACCCCACCATGACAAAGCGCACCTCAATAAACTGATGCTGCACCACGAAACAGAGAATCCTGAATAGAGAAACAACCAAACTAAAAAGTTCATGTAGAGTCGGAGGCAAAAAATGATCCACCAAAAACATACTTCGACAACGAAAAATGCAACCTTTCACAAGACAAAATGAACGGTGGGAGACACCCCAAGAGTAGCAACACCCTTGTTCGACGACACACCTAGGGAGAGAATCCTGGAACAAAGCACAACCGCCCTACCACCACTTTGAAATTATCATAGGAACTTTAGAGATTTAGGCGAGAGACACCAATGAAGAGCCGCCGTGAGATCCCAAGCACCATCTCTGGGCCGAAGAACCAAGAGCCAATTGAGCACTGCCAGGACTCCAACCCAAACTAGGCGGCTAACCAAGAGAAGAAAAAACCCTAGCGCCTCAAGCAAATGACATTTGTGCATTTTTTTCTCTCCGCGGCTGGTTCAAAATTTGGGACATTGAAGTTTTTCTGTGATGTTTACGGAAGCTATATTTCCTTATTTTCCTCAAATGTTGAAGAAAATTGAAATTTGAGAATAGCAAACCATAGGAACTGTAGTCCAAATTATTTTGAAGCCAAACTAATCAAAAGACTTGCAACGTGTTGGGCATTTCAAATTCTACCATAAATGAAGGGTCAACTTGACAAAGACCAGTTATGAGGTACGGCTTTTGATTCCAACCCCTTTTGTGGAAAAAAATTTGAAACACACCCTTTTAGGAAATAGAAAGAGAGAGAAGAGAGAAAGAGACATGAAGAGAAAGAGGGAAGAGCCTGAAACATAGAGAGAGAAGAGAAAGAAAGAGCTGAGTAGTGAGTTTTTTTGTTGAGACAATTTGAACATATTACATGCCAAAAACAGCAATGAATCAAAGGTTTGAAAAAAATGGTATAAAACATTAATGACATTAATGGTGTTAAAGAAATGGAATTAAAGAAATGGAATGAAACCTAATTTTCTCATAAAGTTTTGGATTGTAGTTGCGCCAATAAAACAAATGCGAAGATCTTTTTAACGAACGATAACTGCTTCTTAAAGTTATTCATATCGAGATGAGCAAATCCTAAACGGAAGACTGACATGTATTCAAACTGACACGAAAATTCACAGCACAAATATATGCCGCTGTCCCACCTAAACTGCAAACGACATACCATTCTTGTAAATATGTCGTTTAAACTCGAAGACAAACGACACAACATTTTTATTCAAAAGGGGCAGCTGGTTTTCAAACTCGATAATATAACGTATGTTGCTTGTTTTAAAATAATACAATAATAATCTATTGTTTTTCCCCCTTGAAATTGATATCCTTTCTAATTCCAATAAACTATTTTTTTGTTTCAAGTATTTAAAAAAGACATAATAAAGCACAACAGTAAAATCTATGAGAAGGGCATTGCGGACACCTCTGTCGTATCTCAATTACAAGAAGGTAAAATCAATGTTCTCTCAACAAATTAACCAGATAATTGGAGCAACCACCAGCTTTGGCCAAGAGTTATGCATCAATAATATTTCCTGAATAGAGGTCAATGCTACCTATTTGCAACCGGGAAGTTGAATGAACATCTCGAACCGCCAAAAACCTAAACCTGCCCATTTAGGATTTTCAAGTCAATAAGGAACTAGGATATCAGCCAGAAATTTTGCACAGATATTTTTCACATACCTAAAAGCATTTGATGGCAGACAAGACGATGCAACTTTATATGTTCGACGCTGGAAACGGTCATCGAATATCTGTGAGGTTCGTTTATCCAAAATATGCCAGTTGGATCCCCCATCATCGCTTCCCTCAAGAACCCTAAAGAATAGAAGTAAATTAAAAACTCAACAAAACCATGGATGTACAGAGTAATGCATGATGCCTGGACTAAAACGACATCATTGCAACACCACTCATTCCAAAGAGAGAAGAAATCGATTCCCTCATTAGAAATGTTACTTCCTGGCCAAGCAGTTACATGCCATTTTCCTCTAAAAAGACAGAAAAAGTCGGTATGCAGAATAGAAAAGTTGGACGTATACACCACCACGTACCAGTCCATTGGATCCCTTTCTGGTGCATCATTGGCTGACATCAACTCGTACGCCACAAGTTTGTGCTTCTTGTTGTCTGACAACTTATATATGATCCAACAACCTGGAGGGTCATAAAAAAGAAGTAGCACTTAAGATGTTATATGTTTCATAAATTCATAATAATGAAACAGAAGTGAATATCAATCATTTGGTCCAAAATACCTCGTGCACCATTTGGTTCTTCCCATTTACTCGATCGAATTCCATCAAACGCTGAGGTGGCCTGAATTTTATAAAGAAATACATTCAGAGAGAGGTTTAATAAATAACGTCAAATGGAACAAATACTATCGGGCCAAATACAACTCACAATTCCAAGAGGAATTTCTTCGCCACTAGCTAGTACTGAACCGGAATGTATTCTATTTAATTTCAACAGAGGCAAGGAAAGGGAATCGTTGCTCAAGTTCCCACAATTCTTAAGATTATGGATGATGTCATCGGAAGCGTCCAATGCCACAGGTAGTGCTAGAGACGTATGAACAGGGTTTCCAGCCAAACAAATATCAATCCTCCCATCAGTGTCCACCTTACTACACAGTGACAGAGCATTAAGCAATTCATCAAAAGAGGGCAGCAACTGCTTCACAGAAGATTGACTACTATTTGATCCTGAATCTAGTGAGGTCTTCCTACTTCTAAAAGGGGATTTCTGAAGATCCATCAGGATGCCTCTAAGAATCCCAAGCACTTCAAGAGCTCTTGGCTGAGAAAGTTTTTCCTCGACGAAATACGAAAGTAGTGGAAGAAATGCATCATAAATTCTAGACACATGCTCATCTATGCAGACACGAACTGGACAAGAAAAGCAACTCAAGGAATCAGAACCAAATTCTGATCTCATCTTGCGCCATTCCTCGTCCCCACTTTGTCTTCCAGGTAATGAGATTGAGGTTTCATCCTTAGAATGTAAATCTCTCTCAATTGCTTGTCTTTCCCTCTCATCGCGGTCTTCAAGTGCAGAAAGCACTTGAGATGTATAGCCTCTACGGCATTCTTTTGTTATCCTAATGAGCACACTTGACAATGCAGACTCTGTAATAATATTCCGTCGAGACAGAACCTGCAAGCAGTGATTCCAGTTAATAGTGTGCCTTGTCACGGAAGAACTTTCCAAACTTACCTTTCAAAATATTGTTTAATAAGAAGTAAAGTGAGTTGAGAAAATTCACACTGCTTCACTGAACACTAATTACCTCATGCCACCTCCTTGTGTAACGTTTAGTGACATCACAAACTCCATCTTTTGCAATGGCAATTACATAATTTAGTTTCTTATTCCACCTTTCAAAAAAGCATTACTTCCAGATTTAGTAAGAAAACAGAAAGATACAATGTAGCTTCAACAAGAGCATGATGAGATAATCTTTAAAAATCACAACATACCCCTGCTCGTATAATAATGGTTTATCATAGACTCCATCACAAGGGTCAAGATGCATCCATCTATACAATATGGGTTCATAAATAAATTAGATTTCGAATGCACCTGGAAACAAGAATTAGAAAGTAGAAGGGTCAAAAAAACAATGTTTATTAGAGTTTACCGTCCTAAAACTGGTGAAAAGCACTCTGTCCAAACATGATCTGTGAAATCCAAGATCTGTCCAGATTATACCAAACTCTAATCACTGACCATAAGTTATCCTCATATGCAAGTGTTTAAGTTCAAAAAGGAGATATACGTTCTCCTTATATCAGTTGGCCTTGCTCCCAAACATAAATGGAAGGAGCAGATCATATGAATTATATAATTGTAGTTGAAGAAGTTGGCTGCAATGAGTAACGTTCAGAAAAAACAACTAACCAAACGAGATTCATAGCCAAAAGCTCGACAATAAAGTGTGAAGCAATTGGCCCACTCCCCACAACGTCCCCTTCTTGTTTCAACAAGCTGCATTTTGAAAAAGAAAATAGGGTTAGTTATAAAACTATACCTCCTAGTTTTAATTATTTCTCAATTTATCCCTCTGTTTTTAGAAACTACAAAGGTATCATTTGAATTTGAAAAACTTGTTTCAATTTTACCTCTCATAGACTTTTTTGATAGAAAAAAGATGGAGATAGGATAAAGATACTCTTAGTTAGACCGAATTTGCTTCTAAAATATATTTTTCTTGAGAAATTTTTTAAAAAAAATATATATTTTTTACATTTAAAAATCCATGAGACTTAAAAAGTCTTTTTTCTAAAGTAAGATGTTTTGTTTTAAGATTTTTTATGTTTTAAAATCTATAAACTATTTTTCACAACTGTTTAAAGGTAGTTATATTATTTTGCCTAATTTTTTTTCCATTCATAGGGATAAAATTGAAATTAGTTTTTCAAATTCAAAAGATACTTTTATAGTTTTAAAAAACAAAGGGACAAATTGAGAAATAGTTAAAACTAAGAGGTATAATTATGTAATTGACCCAAAGAAAATAACACAGCGAATTAGGTCATAATGTTTAAACAAGTGTTTTAATCCAAAAATATCAATACCTTCAACGGATCATTGTAACGTGGGAAACGGGTGATTGTAGGGCAAAAGTTGCATCTGGGATTTTCAAATAAGCAAATAAAGTAATGAGCACCAACGATTCATCTATGGTGAATAACATCAAAAGAAACTATGCTTCTTTAAATCAAAAGGTTGAAGAAACATACAACAATAGACATTAATTGAACTGTAAATTAGAATGTCAAAAGCAATGCTGGACGGAAATAGAAGTTTCAAAGGGTTTAAAACATTTGATCCCCGTTAAAAATGTTAATCACAAACTGTAGCCACACAGTGCCTCAGATGTGGCAGTGAAAGCAGAACACCAAGGACAGCGGGTTTTTCCCACTCCACAGACAAGATTACATAAATGAAGCAAATAAAACAAAAATTTGTAGAACCGTTTAAAGAACTATTAAGTAGCTGATTTCATAACCTTTATATTCAAAGAAAAAAGAGATTACATCATCGACTTAAATATTGGTCAGCTTTACAACATATGAAATCTAGCTATTACATATAGATTCTGTCACTATTAGAGCATGCAAAAAGAATATCAAATGATGCCTTACAAAAGCCACGCAAGAACAAGAATCAAAAGCGACAAGAGATTACATCATTGACCTAAATATTGGTCAGCTTTACAACATATGAAAGCTAGCTATTACATATAGATTCTGTCACTATTAGAGCATGTAAAAAAGAATATCAGATGATGCCTTTGAAAAGCCACGCAAGAACAAGAAGCAAAAGCAAAAACTTGGAGCGAAAATTCGGAGAAAAAAGAGAGCTTATTCTTTTGCATACCCATAAATTTCAACTCGAGAACCTCCAAAACGAATTTCTGAAGGAAGTGCAATATCCATGCCCCGGCTTATGGTGTTGTTGCCGCAACCATCACAAGGAGGTGCATTAACCCACCTATAATAATTAAACCAAGGACAGACAGATGTGCAACAAGCTTGTTAGAACTACAGTGAAAGCAAATATCATCCTCTTTAAACTAAACTAAATATAAAGCAAACTGTGATAAAAACAAAAGGCTCTCGAAGGTAATACACAGCAAAGTATTCTCAAAGAAACTGCAAAATTATTCTCAAAGGTAATACGCAACAAAGTATTGAGAAAACACCTGAAGGATTGTTTGAACCAGAAAAGCAGTTGCAGCAGGAAAGCATGATCTTGTTCTTCTTTGGATGGCTTAAAGTTTCCCTCCTAAATTTGTTAATCAGAGCTATCAATTACAAGACATCCTAAGAGATATATCCTTAATATCTTAAAACCCTTCATTGAGTGATATGTAGAATGAAACATTTGCCTTTCAAAAAAAAAAAAGAAAAGAAACATTCGAAAACCAGTCGATGAGACTAAAGGGTTTATGCATTCAATTTAGCAACTGCAAAAGAGGATTATTTCCCTTACCTTTGCCAAAGAAACCAATGCTTTCTCCTCAAGCTCATCTTTGGGGACTGTTTTCCGAGCAGCCTCCTGTCGCACTGGGTCCTCATACTAAATCAGCAAACGACAACCACGAATACACAACCCGAGTAAGATTCTTTTACAAAAATAGTTTATTTAAAAAAAATTTGACATTGAAACCCATTGTTTGATTGGTACTTCGAGAGAAATATAAACTCCAACAAATCAAGACTTTTTTTTTTTTCCATTTTCTGCAGTAAGAAATTTAGTAAAGCTGTGTTTTTTTAGCTTTCACTAAGAATCAAATTCTTTGTTTCCTGACGTTCTATAAACAATCCAACCAAAGGGGAAAATCAATTACCTGGAGAACTTGATCGATATAAGGCCGTACTCTTCCCTCAAATTGTCCGCTATCTTCTGCCGCAACAAACCGCTGAAATAGAAGCGCGTCCTCCTCTGCCTGGAGTTTAATAGCATTTTACATAAGGGAGCACTTAAAAAATTAAAAAAAAAAGGGAAAAAAAACAACGAGAATCAGAATCTTTAAGACAAAGCAACAATAATAAGTAATAACCTGCAACATTCGAGCCAATTCCTCGTCAGATTTCAACAATTCAGCGTCGTTCCCGCTACTCGATTCCTTATTTTCCTCTTCTACTTCTCCATCGATCGAGACCAGCCGGAGCTTCTCCGAGACGGAGAGAAGATCGGAATCGGTGTACACTGTCCGATCATCATCAGCTCCAACAATCTATCGAAATTTGAAATGATACAAATTCGTTTCAAAATTTAAACAACACATAACTTCTCAAACTCGAGCATGAGCAAAAACAAATAATAGAGAGAGAGATAGAGCTTCGGACCTTTTGATGATCAGGGGGCACAGAAGTGAGGGAGAAAAGCTGGATTTTGAAAACCTGCAAAGAAGTAAAACCAAAAAATCATGTCCAGAGAAGGAGAAAACAAGAGAGAGAAAGAAAAGTGGAAGAGAGAGAGAGAGAGGAACTGACTTCGAAGCCATCGTCGGTGTCGTAGTCCACGTCGAAGTTGGTGTCATTGTGGCAAACCTGAAATCTCCGCCCCACCATTCTCTCTCTACTAAGCAAAGCAAATGGTGGAAGGTGAAAAGGAAAAATGAAGAAGATTCTAGTTTTATATCCTTAGCTTGACAATTCTCTTGTTCTGGTTAAATAATATTTTTTCTCCTCGTTTTTATACGAAAATGTTTAAATATTCTTTTCTTTGCAGGAAAGAAAGAAAGAAAGAGGATTGTGTCGTTTAACATCAACGACAGGTTATCCGCGGCGCCTCGTACTTCTGTATTGTGTCGTTTAGTATTTACGACAGTTTAGCATTCCGGGCGTGGCGTTATTTAAGCCATAATCCAGCAGGGGAATTATATATAAAACGAATTTATTCCACCTAAAAAAGAATCCAACAAGTTGCAATTGAAATATATAAATAAGATGTTGACTTTTCTGGTATAATGCAATATCCATAAAAAATTCCTTGGTTTAAGTTAAGATAAGATTTAAACAATCAATTTTCTTATAAATTTCATGTAAATACGAAGTTTTATAATTAATGTGAAATGTGTGTAAATTTTTATGAACTATGATGTATTTCATGTAAATAAATTTTATGAGTACTTACAAATTTTTTAAGTGCTTGAATAGTAATTTTAATGTTACAAGAATTTTGTTAAATCTAAATTTTGTAACAAATATTTATGAGTGAATATATAAAGATATTAAGATGGAAGTTAAATGATAGGCAGGTAAAAAAAAAAAGCAAGAAGTAAAACCATTGCAAAATCTAATACAACAGATTCTACAACAAAAATATAGTATATGAGTTATACGGTATAAAATAATGCAGTATAAAAATTTAATTGAATAAAAGTATGGATAATCATATAAGAATGTGAAAACTAGTAGAGACTGTAGGAGACACAATGATTGTATAGGAAAAATTTTACACATCATAAATTTAGAATGAAAAGCCAAAGGAAAAGTTTGACCTTTCTTCTTTAAAAGTGTGGAAAATTCTAGGTTTTTCTTGTTAAGTATGTGGGCCTTAAGAGTGGTAAGAATTTAGAGCTTTTTATTTATAAAAATGCCACTATACTTGGCCTATAAATACCCTAACACTTCGTGAAAATCAAAAGTTTACTTTCTCCACCTTTTCTCTTCAAATCTCTCACTTTAAAACCCTAATTCTCCCAAAACTTTGTCAAATTCCAGCCATTAATAATCCTTAGAATCAAGGCACATCACTCTACAGAAAATTTCAAAAAAATCTTAAGGTAAAAACCCTAACTTTCATTAAGTATGTTTTATAGAATTTTTAAATTTAAAGTAAGAATTCATATTAGTTATGTTTTGAGTATGATTAAAGTGTCTTGTGAACCTATTTTTCATGGACAATAAGAGATTTATAATTGTTGAAGAGGACATAAGTGTTTTAGAAACTTTTGAATACAAGCGCTCGTAAATTTATGTTTTGATTAATCATGCACACCAAATATTTGACAAATGTTATGTTTGGAGGTATGAAATAAAAACTGTATGATGTGGCTGGTTTGTGTCTCGTGTATTTAAGGATATGTCAAAAAGATCAAAGTTAAAACATAAACAAGTAAAAAGTAAATGATTTAAACCATTACACTTTTTGTGTAACAAAAAGTATTGGCCCCATTTGATGTTGTTTTGGGAGTCTTTAAAAAATTTTTGCACGCTTTTTGAGACAAATATTTTAAAAACACCCAGCACAATTCTTAAAAAAATTTTATTTTTCAAAACAAAACCATTTTCACTTATTTTGAAAATACTATCAAATTGGCCCAATAGAATTTAAAGATTTGTGTTTTTTAGATGCTTAGAGATTGAATTGGGTTTGGAGTTTAACATGAATTTTGCTGTAAATATTGGGACTAACAACTTTAATAAAAAAACTTCTTACAACTTCTAAATAAATCAAGTAGTAAAACAATCATTTTCAAATCAGCTGCTTAAGGAATTAATTTAAAACATCTTCAAAAGTGTTTATTTTTGAAAGAATTTAGAACATGAAAGTTGCAGTTTCCATTAAAACTATTATGGCCGTGAAAAGAGATTCATAATAGACCACATGAATTTTTAAGTTATGAAAATCAACTATAAAGCTTTAGAAACAATTCAATAACCAACCTTGAGCCCTTTTAAGGAAAAGTTCTTTATGCTACGGTAAATGAAAAACTAATGAAGTTTGAATAATAGTTTGTCAAAGTTAGAAGCATAAAGTAGTTAAAGCATTAGCTAACGATTGAGCATTACTTTAACAGGACATAGAGCCTGCCCATATCTCATAAAGGGAAAGGTTTAGTTGAAATGTTAGAGCAAAGACCAAGTAAGTTATAATATCACCTATGGCATGAAGTTGTGATTGTTAACGCTTGATGGTTGATTGAAAATGTTTGCATTTGGTATGCCTTTAAACAAATGATGCATTTATGCCTTTAAACAAATGAAGCATAAAGTAGTTAAAGCGTTAGCTAACGATTGAGCATTACTTTAACAGGGCATAAAGCCTGTTCACATCTCATAAACGGAGAGGTTTAGTTGAAACATTAGAGCAAGGACCAAGCAAGTTCTAATATCACCTATGACATGAGGTTGTGATTGTTAGCACTTGATGGTTGATTGAAAATGTCTACATTTGGTATGCCTTTAAACAAATGATGCAGGTTATGCATGTCAAGTCATGACATAAAGCATGTTCACTAAGATTACATAGTTGGTAATCTGAACATGAGAGAAATGATAAAGAAGTGTCGTACTGGCCTCTTTAATGTTTGATATTTAAAGTTAAATGTTTAAGCCCCTAGACCTAAGGAATAGATTGGGAAGGTGTAGATCCTTGCTTAAGGAGAGAAGTAAGTTAAGTTAATCAAGTTATGACCCATAGTAGAAGATAAAGTAGAATAAAATAAAGATACATAAATGGAATCGTGCTTTGTAACAATGTTTGAATATGTTTAAAATGTTTTAAGAAACATTTTAGAGAACTTGTTCAGCGAAGGCTCAATTAGTTCCCTTATGCTATAAAGAATCCCGCTAAGAGGCTGAAATAAGAAATAATGAACTAAACACAGTGTATGGACAATATACGAAGATTAGGTTATAGATACAACTATGGCTTGATTCCACTATTGTTTTAAAGAAAGATTTTGTTGTATAATGGAAAACAAGTATGGTTTTGGTTTAAGTTGTTAAATACGTACTATGTTATAAAAGCATGACTGATGATGTAAAATATTTTAAGTAATGTAGATCAGTCATAGTTTTTGGTGTAATAAAAATTTAGATGAAAGTTGTATGTTTTAAATAAAATTTTTATTTCACATTTTCACGTATGAATTTATTACGTAAGAATGTTTTCAAATAAACTAAAAAGAGTTTTTAGATGATTCGGAAAGCCGGGTCCTTACGTAAAATCGCAGGTCCTCACATAAAACCATTTTATTTAGAAGTAAATATACACATGTATTTAAGATTGAAAACTACGATATAGTATATACGTCAATTTGAAAGTAAATATACACATATATTTAAGATTAACAACTACCATATAGTATATACGTCAATTAATGCTCAAAAAATTGTATGTCAGGGCACAAACTATTAAAAGATTTACTGCCTTCTTATCGCAATAGTCAGATGTTGCTTAAAAACTATAAGAGGTTAACAATAACCAACATTAAAACCAGAAAAGGAAAATGAAAAAGACGAACCGTTTGGTAGTATTCTCATTTATATTTTTGTATTTGAAAAAAATCAAATGAGAATGTTTTGAAAAATATTATATAAATGTTTTTAAAATTGTCTTTGGTTGCATATTATAGTGTGTTTTTAAAAACAAAACATTTTTAATAAAAAAATTACTAACAAAAACAAAACCAAATTTAACCTTAAAAATAGATAATTAATACCATACTGATTAATAATACCAATAAAAACTAAAAAAATAATTTTTATTAAAAATAACTACAACAAAATGAGGAAGATTTCTTCCTCTTCCTTTATTGCAGCTTCAGCGTGGGCTGAGAAGGAGGGCGACATCAGCATTAGCTTAGCGAGGGGTCATAGCAGTCAATGAAGGTATGAGGCCAGAAGGTTGCAATCCTCTCGATGGCCCCGTCTCCCACCTTCTCTCTCTCAATCTCTTTGTCTCTCAGTTTGGAGGAGCGCGGCGGAGGGGACAGCATGGGTTTCGCTGGGTTATCTAGGACAGTGTAGGTTGCAATTGGGGTCGTTGGGACGCCGTGGATCGCAGGGACAGCCGTGGTGGCGTGCGTTGCATTTGGGTTTGGGGTCGCTAGGTTGCAAAGCCTAGAGCAACTCTGGCCTCGTCGTCAAACCCAGCCCCGTCTTGTGTCAAGACTTTGCCCCCCTAGCCAGTCGTACCGGACTCCGTCAACCAACAGTGAAAAGAACAAGATCCGCCATCGTTGAACTCAGGCATCGCGAGGGATGGGCGGTTGGGGCTGTCAAAGATGGATGGGACCGAAGCTCACTAGGTTCGCTGGAGATGGGGGTTAGTGGACGCTGGATTCATCGGAGATGGCGATGGTCTAATTAGGAGGAGGGTCGAAAGAAAGAAAAAAAACAAAAAATTACTTTTTTCATTTTCAAAATCTGGGGAAAAGTGGGGGTTTTTTTGAAGATGTTTTCATTTTAATTTCCTACAAATTTGTAACCAAACATTTTTATGAAACTATTTTTATTTTTTGTGTTTTTAAAAATGACAAAAAACATTTTAAAAAGGGAACCAAACTGGGTTTCTTGACTATTTCACTTTATTTCAGTCTTAGTGTAGTCCCTAATATTTAAAAAAATCTTATTCTAGTTCTCAATTTATTACTTTATTTTAGTTTCAGTCCCTCTATTAGTTATGTTAGATATTTAACGAAAAACTTTTAAAGTATTTCATTTTAGTTCTTAATCTATTGCGTTGTTTCATTTTTTGTTCCTTTCTTATAACTATAAGTTATTAGACACTAAAATTTGAAATATTTAAAATGAAAAACTAAATATAACGGTTTTAATACATATAATTAAAAAAGTTAATTTTATCATATTGTTAGCAAGATGAATTTTAATTTTAAAAACTATAAGTTGAATTTTTAATACTTGTATATAAGTATTGAACAATCAAACGTTTTAAGATAACAAGCTATGCATTCTGATTTATATACTTATATCTATATATTATGTTGGATAATTATAATTCTGAACATCATAATTAAGTGCATATATAAAATACAGACATTAAATATTGAACTTTACCTTTAAAAAAATTAAAACTCATTTACAAAAGTAACATAATAAATTGTTTTTTTATTATTTTAGTTATATGAATCAAGGTCGTTATATTTAGTTTCTTATTTTAGTGTTTTTTTTATTTTAATCCTTAATAATATATTATTATCATAGGAATAAAATGTCAAACAAAGTTAATGGACAAACAATAAAATAAACTAATAGAATATGACCAAAGTAAAATATTTTAAGAATATTCTATTAAATATTTAATTTCTAACGGCTGAAACGAAGTAAAAAATTAGAGACTAAAATAAGATTTTTTAAATGTTAAAAACTAAATTAAAATTAAAGGTAAACTTTAAAAACAATTTATGGAATTAAGCCCTCTTTTTTTTGTTTTTTAACGGATGCAAGTTGTCAATAAGTCTGCTCAAAGTCTCTTTAACGCTTTACTTAAATTTGGGGTTCAAATCTAGCATTAATTATAACCTTTTTAGTTAAGAAATTGATTGTAGTTATGTATAGCAAAAATGAATAAATTATTTTGTTTTGTGATGTACCCTCCGTTTTGAACGGGTTAGAATTTTATAATTCAAATCATTTATAGTGTAAAGTTTTTAAAATTATAATGTAAAATAAAAAACAAAAAACAATTAATGTTTTAAACAAAAAAATAATTTAAACAATTAGTTTAAACTATTCTTTCAAACATTTTAATAAATTACTATTATTAATATTCTAATAGTAACGAGTCAAATCTCACATTTACTAGAGTTAAACAAAGTCAATAACAAAACAAAAAAAATTTATTTTTATCTCTATAAAACTATGTCTTTATTATTTATGGTATTATAAACTTCAGTTTAATACGTAATATATTATTTAACCTAGATTTTTTTTTTAGTAGGCGGGTTTTAATACTGCCAAATAGTATTGCTCAATAACAAAAGAAGAAGGAAACTTTATTTTCTTGCGGGCCTACCAATGAAAAAAAAAAAAAAAGTGTCAATGTTCTTTCCCTCTGTACTTCTATATATGGCAGAGAGGAAATAATGATACTAGCCAAACAAGTGGCATAAGGAAGCAGGACTAAAGACGAAGGAAAAGATAAACTTTCTCGTCAAGGCAAAGCCAGAGCCATAAATGAACGCAACAAGTACCAGCTTCCCTCCCTCTTTAATATCGACCCCCACTTAATTAATGTCGTTTAACTACTCACCCTTTTCACTACAAGCCTTCCATCTCCCGCCTTTCTCCCTTCCCATATAAATCCCCATGCAGTTTTTGCGTTTCTCTATATCTCCACATCTCCAAAATCATCTCTGATTATCTTCTCTTCAACGTTGTCTTTACATTGTCATAATCTTTAAAAAAAAAAAAAAAATCTCTGACAATGGTTGAGAGAAAAAGCCGGGTCACAATCCAGTCAAAGCTAACGACGGTATCAAGCAGGCCGGTTGGGCCGGGTAAGACCCACCAGTTTACGGGTCTGGATCACGCCATGGGCCTACACAGCCTGCACATAGTCTTTTACTACAAGGCTAACATTTTCAAGGACTTTGACTTGGCCCCGTCAAGAGTCTCTCTCTCGGACGCTCTTTCTCTCTACCCGCCGGTTACGGGTCGGATAACCCGGAACGGAGATGGCAACTGGGAAGTGAGGTGCAACGACGCGGGTGTTCGGATTGTGAGGGCCAGTGTGGGGATCACTCTTGATGAGTGGCTAAGATCGGCTGATGGGATTGAGGAAAAGGATCTGACGGTCTGGGATGGTATGCCGGAGGACCCGATTAACTGGTCACCTTATCGGATCCAGGTAATGAACGTCTATTGTTCTTCAACTTTTTTCTTTGGGCTGGTTTTGGATTTACTATGAACATTTGAGTTGCTTCAAAAAAAAATTAAAAAAAAAATTAAAAAGGCTTATTAAAGCGATTGGGTTTTTGAAGTAGTGACTTTGAAAATATTGGCTTCATTTATTCAGCTATTTATTGTGGGATATCTGTTAAATTGTTAACGCCTTAATGGGGTTTTATGACTTCATATGTTTCGGGGAAGTAAAACGTTGTGTTGTAGATTTTTATTTTAATCTTTTACTATATAATATGTTTTCTGCAGCTTTATTTATAGCATGCTTCATTTCTCACTTTAATAGGGGAGGTCTCTAGAGAGAGAACAGGAGACAAGTTTCATATGAGCCCCTTAGAAAATGATGGAGTTGTTTCAATTGGTGCTCCAATGCCTAGTATTATCTCAAATGTTATGTTTGTTTTTTATTATTACCATAAAGTTTTAAAATTTGTAAAATCAAACTTTTTTTTAGAACTTTTAATTTTGACATAATTATTTAATGAAAAAATCAATTATTAGTTAATAATAATCAAATGTTCAAATTTGACATGTGCTATATATAGTTTTGTATAGTTGATGTTAGATCTACCATATGTAAACTTTATAATCAAACTTTTTTCTTAGAACTTTAATTTTGACGTAATTATTTTATGAAAAAGTCAATTATTAGTTAATAATAACCAAATGTTCAAATTTGACATGTTCTATATGTAGTTAATGTTAAATATACCATATGTAAATTTAACTTGAAAATATCATATTAAAGAGTGATTTTTTTAACAGGTTGCAAAATTTTACATTAATATTAATGTGATAATTGAAAACGTTCTACAGTTCAGGAAACAACAAGAAGAGGAATAATAAAGGAAAAAAAAAGGAGTTTTTTTTTTTTAATAAATTGGGGAGAAAAGAGTTTATTCGAAATTTGCATTATTTTTTCTTTTCTTTTGCGGGCGCTTTCAACCAACGAAGCCTACACATGTGCTATTAAAATTGATGTCCCAGGTCTATCAACCAAGAGAAATAATCCGCATCAAATGATTGCAATTGTACATATATTTATTTATTTGAGGAAAATCCCTTCAATTCAATAATAAATTAGAAAACGAGTTTTTTCATGGGGACAAGTTTGAGTTGTTCAATCAATACGCATCTCCAACTCCATTACTCCAACGTTTATTAATTGAGACAACCTGACACATCCATCTTGGTGGTTGGGACGTATATATCCTGCAACTCTCCTTAATTTATGAGCAGAAATTACAGGTGCTAGATGTCGCTATGCATATATTCCACTGAAATTTTGTGGTGCCGCTGCTTACAGTTGTTTAATGGAAAGCACAAATATTATGGGACCCATTATCTAATATTATTATGATTATAAAATAAATAAAAAAATAGATAATTATAGATCAAATATTAAAATGATAATTCTATTTTTTTTGGGGGTAAAATTCTAATTATTTTCTTAATACTGAAATTGCATTGCAGGTAAATGAATTTGAGAGCGGAGGAGTTGCCATTGGGCTAAGCTGCACTCACATGCATGCGGACCCAACCTGCGCGACCCTACTGTACAAGTCATGGATCGACACACACCGAGCCCGAACCGTACCCCACCCGCCCGAATTCTCCACGTTTATGATCCGAGCCCGACCCGAACCAAATATCAAGACGGGCTCGGCCGCATACTATGCGGCCAAGTGCGCCGCACGTGCGCCGCCGTCTGTAGAAATGGCTACGGCCACTTTCAAATTCTCCCACGTCGCCCTCAAGCAGTTGCTCGCGGAAATCTCCGAGAATTGCGCTGATGCCACTCCCTTCGACTTGCTAGCGGCACTCTTCTGGACACGTGTCGCTCGCCTGAAGACCGAGGGGAATCACTACTGCCACTCCCTCTCGATCTGTACGGACGCCAGGAGGGTGTTGAAGGAAAATGGGAAGCCGCTCCCGCTTGGCTACTACGGCAACGCCTTGCATTTTTCGCTGCTATATTTGGAACAAGTGGACGGCTGTGAGTTAGGAAAAGTGGTTGGAGAAATCCACGGCCACGTGGAGAGCATTGATGAGGAGGAGATTCGATCTTCGATTGATTGGCTTGAATCAAGGAAGGGAGAGGGGGGAAAGTATGGGCCACCCTTTAGGATGTATGGGCCTGAGTTAACGTGCGTCAGCATGGACCATATGATCGGCCCAGGAGGGCCCGATGGGAGGGGTGGTGGCGCCTTGATGTATGAGGCTGGATTTGGTGAGGATGCGGAGCCCATACACGTGTCGTGTCACGTGAGGGACGTGGAAGGTGAAGGGTTGATCATGGTGATGCCTTCGCCGGAAGGAGGGCTGGCTAGGACGGTGACGGTGACGTTGCCGGAGAAGGAGTTGGCTGAGTTGTGTGAGGACGAAGCTATTTTGGGCCTAGACCCAATGATGCTCTTAAGTGGACATGTGAGACAGTAACTTGTTTTCTAAACATGAGAAAAATAATTAGCTAGGTTGTGCGACGTACGGTCCAAATGATATATCTTGTAATTTCAGAATGAAATAGGTGTGAGATCTTTTATTGTTATTATTATTATTATCATTATTATTATTAGTATTATCTTGTTAGGCAATGGGCCTTGTTGTGTTGACCTATTTTCCGCGCACCTTGATTAAGAGAAAAGTATATGTTATATCATATTTTTAAAAATTGTGTATATTTATATGACATTTAAAAAGTTTACGTTACATTATCGTCATATCATATGTTAAGTTATGTCACAAATAAATATGTGTAGAATTTATAAAAAATAAAATTTAAAAGATTACGTTTATAAAAATTCTCTCTTGATTAATCCCATGTGATCTGTGCACCATGCCCTCAGTAGATTCCTTGTGTAAATCAGGATAAATTGCTAGCTTTTTAATTAGGGGTTATAGTCTCAAAGAACTTACACTCAAGAGAATTCAAATTTGTTAAATTTTAGAAAAAGTACACCTTCAAAATCGAGATCTTTACCACTTCTGCTAACACGGTTGAAAATTTTATGTCGTGAAAGAGCCGTTGAAATTGATTTTTTATAGTTTGGATCAAAAATACTTTTATCACAAAAATCACCATAACAAAGTCGTTGAAATAGTAAAAATAGTTAGAACCGTTATTGGCAAGCGCTTAATCTTGATGGCCGGTACTTTTATTATCATCACACTGAAATGGTAGATTGTAGGCCAATAAAAGAAGATTAATTGGGTAGCATATTGCTTTCAGCCCAAATATGGAAGTCAACTCATCAAAATACAATAATTTAAGCAGCATCTCAATTCTCACATTTGATTTATTTCAAACCATATTTTTAACAATTTCAAATTTAAACATTGAATCGTGCAAATGTTCCTTTCTTAGTCGGAGTGTTGGCAAATTTCCAGTTCACGTGCTCATAAATTCTGTCACCTGCAACTTCCTCAATTGGTACAGCATCACATAATTCTTTCAGATCCTCCTCTGTTAGATTCACCCTCATTGCACCAATGTTACTGTCCAAGTTCTTAACTTTAGTTGTCCCTAGACAAAATAAAACCAATTGAAGATATTATGTTAAAAAAAATGAATTTTGTATATATTTCACAACCTTAAAATTTTGTATTAGTTTTAATACGACTTGAAGAGGACAAAACACTAACCAGGAATAGGAACAACATCATCTCCTTGTTGGAGAACCCCAGCAAGTGCTAGTTGAGCAGGAGAACGCTGGTGCTTTCTAGCAAGGATTTTGATCCGATCACAGACAGGCTTGTTCTTGCTCAAATTCCCCCCTCGGATTTTAGGCTGTGAAGCCTTAAAGGGAAATAAACAAATTTTAAGTATGCTAGAACATAGACATGAGACCAAAATCCAAAATATAGCCTTTTTTTTTTTTTGGAACAAAAAGAAAAATTTTACCAGAAGACTTTTCTCAGGAAGATTTTCCATCGAAGAAGCCACCACCAGGAGGACCATATGAAATTATTCCAAATTCCTAGCTCCTAGTATGTGCTTATTATTATGTATGATGTCACACTAGTCATTTAATAATAAAAAAGTCAACAGAATTTAGCACTCCCAAACCACATTAGCAATATAGACAAGAAAATTTGTGATTGCAATTATAATTAAACAATAAATTTACATTCTTATCTCTAAGATTTTGATACTCCCAACCGAGTTAAAAAAATAAAACAAAACAAACGAAAGAAAGAAAATTTGAGAGTGCAAACAAAAACCTGCAAAGTGGAACAATCTCTTCCTCAATATCACGAGTCCAAAGAGACCACTCCATTTGCAAAGCCGTTATGTGATGAACAGCATGTACCATTCTTAGGTCCGTTTGATAGTATTTTTAAAACAGGTGAAAATAGTTTTGTCTTGAAAAATGAGAATTTTTTAAGGATTATACTGAGAGTGTTTTTGAAATTTTTGCCCTAAAAAATGTACAAAAACATTTATAAATATTCTTAAAACGACACCAAACGGAACCAATACTTAATTTTTCTTTCTTCCACAAGCTTTTATGAGCTCGCCCATCTATAATCCAAATTTATTTTTTCTCCCCTTGATTAACAAAAAATTGTTGTGAATTCGGTGTGAGATGGGAAACCGGCCGAGAAGATGGTTTTCAATGAGAACGGAGGACGAATTTTACAAAGCCATAGAGCTTTATTTGTCAGAATGGTCAGAGTTGGAAAGTGTCATTGATGTGACACGGGGCCAAAGAAAAGCAAAATTTAACGACCGTGTTTTCGACTTCTTCGCAACAACTTATTCTTTGAAATAATATCTTTAAATTTGTTTAGTTTTAATGGATCTGAATAATGCAAAACTCATGTTGTGTTGGAATTGTGAGTTGCGCTATTTTAAAAGTTTGAGCAAAGTTGTTCTTTCTGCATGCAAAACAATAAAATGATATCAACCTTTTACATGCATATAATAAAACTCTCACATTTTTAATAGATATAGTTTTAGCTCACAGTTTCAATTAGTTTTTTTTACACGCCTTTTCTTATGAAGTGCAAGCAACCTTTCTTTTTTATTGAACAATCTGTTTGGTGAACGAATTTTTTTTCTTTTATTATTTCTTTTAATGTTTTCTTAATCTTTCAGAGCCTACCGTGTATGATTTAACTAAGATAATGTCCGGTTCTACGCATATGCTAGAAGCTATGATTAGTTGTAAGGACATATATATCTTCTTCCAAAACTCTACTTTGTATAACTACTTCTGTTTCAGAGTTTTTCATATGTTTCGATAACCCTCGTGCGTTGGTTCTTTATAATCTAAACTTGAATTTGGATCTACACAGGCAGCTGAACGTTTAATGGATATGTATCATGGCGTTTTAGCGGTTCATGAAGATCTTAAGCCTCCTGTTGAAATTTTAAGGAAGTCAAATTTTACACCCGATCTCTCCACCGTCACCACAAGCCCTAAAAAATGCTCATAATTAGAATTAATATATGAGCGCGATGAAGGTGAAGAAGACGATAAATCATGTCAATGTGAAATGATACGATTGTATCACCCTAATGGACAATTGCATCATGGCCAATATGGCCTAATATATCAGTTGCTTCTAATACGTTTTGCTTACAAATTTGAAATTAACGAGTATAAGTAAGTTATGTTAGTCCCATATAAAAATTTTCAAACATAACAGTATCAGTAAGCTAACAGTGACGTGAATACAAGGCAAAATGTGAAAAACATAATTTCATTTTGTTTTGTGTTATCACATTTCATTCTTTGCTGGAAATTAAGTAAATAAGATATTGAAATCTTTTTTGCAACTTCAGAGAACAATTTATTTATTCTATCTCTACTCAAGAATTGTATGCCGATGCACTCATTCTTAAAAACAAAAAATTTCATATGATATATAAGACAAAATAGCCTATAAGAAATTTATTAAAAGTTTAGTTGAATTTTGCTAACAGCCATGGGACAAGGGAGCATGATACATTACAACTAATTAAGTCCATGGCAACCAAATAACACAACACAAAGTCTCTCTCTTCTTTTTCAGATGCCCCATTTTTGCAATAACCTCCAAGTGAAAGTGAGAATGCCTTCGTCTTATGTAGATATTGTGGAATCTTTAGGAGGAGTGTTGGCAAACTTCCAAGTGGCATTTACCATGCTTCCATAAGTTCTATCTCCAGCCACTTCTTCAATTGGTACAGCATCAGATATTTCTTTCAAGTCCTCTTCTGTAAGCTTCACCCTCACTGATCCGATGTTAGCATCCAAGTTCTTAATTTTAGTAGTCCCTATAGAAATGTGAAAGTAAACCAACAGAGAAGTTGAGATGGATAATCTGTAACATGATGAAATTCTTAGTACCTATCATTAGAAATCTGTATGCGCTTGATTCATCAAAAATCGGACAAACGTCGAAGACACTCACCGGGGATAGGGACAACATCATCTCCTTGCTGGAGAACCCATGCTAATGCTAGTTGAGCTGATGAACAGTGGTGTTTTCTAGCAAGGCTTTCGATTCGATCATAAATTCGCTTGTTCTTGTTCAAATTCTCTACTTGGAACCGAGGGTGTGAGGCCTTAAGAATGAAACAAAGAAAATATGAATCAACAAAATTTATGTTGCGAATTAGACGCTCTAATCCTCTGCATGGGGTGATGAATCATCAGGGCAGTAAATTAGGCTCTACCCTTATTAACAATTTACATCCATGTTCATTCAAAAGGACTTAATAATCAAACCAAATATTTCACTTATTTGGGATAGTTTAGAAAGATTTTTGAATTAGAACAGATTGAACAGAGTCTCCTTTACCAAAAAGCTATTAGCTGGTATACTTTCCACGACAGCTTTCCCACCAAAGAAACCACGACCAAGAGGACTATATGGAACTATTCCAATGCCTAGCTCCCTGCATAACTACAAGGTATCAATGGAACACTCTTACAAGTCCAGCCAAACAATCAATGGAACATAGAAGTATAGCTAGACAGTAACAGATGAGAATAAGCCTCCAAATATTTTCCTTTTCCGTTTTCCTTCTTAAGAGGACCCAAACCAAGAAGCAAGAAAACTTGGGAATCTAGAACAAAAACCTGCAAAGTGGAACGATCTCTTCCTCGATGTCACGAGTCCAAAGAGACCACTCCATTTGCAAAGCCGTGATGGGATGAACTGCATGTGCCCTTCTTATGGTATCTGGGCTGGCTTCAGACAGGCCAATGTACTTAATTTTCCCCTCTTCCACAAGCTTCTTAAGCTCACCCATCTGTAGTCCAAAACATAAGTATAAATCTAGTAATTAAGAAAGTGCTATGTAAAAACTCATTCCATGCCTAGCTAGGTTTGCATTGAAAAAAAAGAGTGTAAAAAAGAGAATTAATACTCACAGTTTCTTCTATAGGCACCGATGTATCAATCCTGTGCTGATAATACAAATCAATATAGTCCACATCAAGACGCTTGAGACTAGCCTCGCAGCATGACCGAACATACTCAGGAGTACCCCTCACTAACATACGAGAATTAAGACCAAGTCCTGCAATCCCAAACTTTGTGGCCAATTGAACTTTTTCTCTCGGAAGCTGCTTTAAGGCCTAAACATTATTACAGAGTAAGAAACTTAAAAAATACAGCTTATACCAAAAGAACATTATAAAATATTTTAATAACAGTAAGAAACTCTATATCTACTGGTGCCCATTTTAGAGATAAATATCAGTTAAATGATTGTTAAGAAAAACACTTACTTTTCCAACTAGAACTTCGTTAGTATGAGCTCCGTACACATCGGCTGTGTCAAAGAAAGTGATTCCCTTATTGAATGCGTACTTTATTATGGAGATCCCTTCTTCTTCGGGGAGAGGAGCGTTGTAGACTCCAGTTAAACCCATACAACCAAATCCCAACTTTGACACCTGTAGAGTTAAAAAAAAAGTGGGAATTTTACAGATTACATCAAAAAGGAACTCTTTTTTTTTTTTTTTTTTGGTATCAAAGCGACTACTATAGATGTGGGTTTTCAGTCAAAGAAGCATAAGTTTAATGAAAGAAACTGAAATGGGATTTTACCGTAAGTCCTTGATTGCCCACTTTAACGGTTGGAATTTGGAGTTGGTCACTATTCTCAGCCATTTTTCAGATCTCAAGTCTCCTCTTTGCTGTTCCTCCTTCGAAATGTTTTTTAGGTCTTTGCTCCCAATAGTGTGTAGTGGTAAGAGATAAGATTGGTCAATTTCGTTATGCCGTTGCACGTGATGGAATATTAGTGGCTGAAGAAAAGAAAAACAAAAGCAAAAGCAAAAGTTAGAGTATATGCACCAGCCGGGAATCGAACCCGGGTCTGTACCGTGGCAGGGTACTATTCTACCACTAGACCACTGGTGCTTGTTAAAAGCGGCGCTCTTCATTTAATCTAATATGCAAAAACCACATTAACCATATTTTCTCCCCCGATTATGCAGCCAAAAAAACGGAGGGGGAAAAAAATTCTTAAATTCATTCTACACTATACATAGCAAACACTGTTGGTACTTATTAACGATGAAACTTCCACAAATTGGGCTCATGTGTTCTCGTCTAATTATCCGAAAGTGACACCTACATTGGACTGTTTGTTAGTTACCCAATTTACTCTTTTTTTTTTGTTAAAAGAAAAGGTACAATTTATTCTAAGGTATGATTCCATGATGATTTTATTTGTTTTTAAGTCAAGATTGTGAATTCTAGTTCTTTTTTTTCTTATTTTTTTTTATATATATTGTATTCTTTTTATTCAGAAAAAGAATGTCGCTACATTGTTTTTAAATTACAAAAATTGTAATAAATATTACTTTTTAAAACTAATTATGATAAATATTAAGTTTAAAAATATTTGTAGTAAATAGTAGATTTGTGGTGTAAATAATTTATTTACGTACTTATTTACAGTATAAATAATTCTTATTTATATAGTAAATAGATTTAAAGTGTAAATAATTTATTTACTCCTTATTTATATAATAAATGAGCTATTTAGTTCCTAAATTTATTATTTGTTACAAATATTATTAAAACCTATTATTTAATTCAAAAAGCTTTAAATATTTGTTATTTCCCTTATTTTCCCTTCTAATCATGCTATGCCTAAAGTTTGCTTAGGCCACTCAAAAAAAAAAAAAAAAAAGAGTTTGCTTAGGAGGATTCGGTGAACGGTCGGGCTTGGGCGTTGGGAGTAGTCATCACAACTATGGTTGGTAGAATAACATACTTCAAAGTCACGCCAGGAAGTCATTTCTTACCGGGAACAAAACATAATTCTTATTAATATAATATGGTGTTTGACAAACTCAGGTTTAATTTATTAATTTCAACTCAAACAATGTAAAGTTTTGACATATTATTATATAAAGTAAAAGCATACTACAATATAAATTTCTTACATGCTATAATATTTTTAGTTTTAACTCTAAGTTTCAAGACTCACTTACCAAACACCATATAATTATCACACATAAAGGACATTCATACACCATTGTTTGTAACAAAATTTATTCTCAAGTCTAAAACAGAGAAAAACTCTTGGTGACTCTGCTTATAGTATCACACAGAATTTTCAAGCCGGTATTTTTCAATCGCCATTTTTGGGTGGTGTGTTAGCAAACTTCCATGAGCAGCGAATAAAGACATCGTTTGCTCTATCCCCTGCCACCTCGTTGATTGGCACCAACTCACAAATCTCCTCCACATCTTCTTTGCTGAGCTTCACTTTGAATGCACCAACGTTATCATCAAGATTTTTAGTTTTAGTTGTCCCTACAAAGGCAAAAATCAGTTTGGATAAGCAAACAAAATCGTTCATCGTAATTCTACTATTAGTCTCATATTATAGGGCCCATTTTTTTACTCACCAGGAATGGGTGCCACGTCATCACCTTGATGGAGAATCCAAGCAAGTGCAAGTTGTGCAGGGGTGCATACATGTTTTCTAGCCAACTTCTCCATTTCAGAGTACAAAATCTTGTTTCTTTCTAGATTTTCTCCTTGAAACCGAGGATGTAATTTCTACATATATAACAAAAAAGAAAAAAAAAAATAAGTTTGATCTTCTCTGTATCTAGAATAGTCAAGATTAATACAAGTTCAAGTGCACTAATAATTACCAGAGAACTATTTGCAGGCACACTTTCCACAACTGCCTTGCCACCAAAAAATCCACGGCCCAGAGGACTATATGGGACTATTCCAATTCCAAGTTCCCTATATATTAATTAACAATTAATCTAATTAAGAATCATCAAATTAAGCTGACAGTTATGGACTTAACTTTTGGGCCTAAACCAAAGTTCTGCACTTTTTTTTTTCCACTTTTTTAACACTTTCGTTATTCTGAAAATATTGAGTTTACCGGCAAAGTGGGATGATTTCTTCTTCAATTTCACGAGTCCAAAGAGACCACTCCATTTGTATAGCAGTGATGGGATGAACTGCATGTGCTCTCCTTATTGTGTCTGTGCTTGCCTCAGATAGCCCAATGTACTTCACTTTTCCCTCTTCCACCAACTTCTTCAGCTCCCCCATCTACCATGCAATAATAGGAAATGTATTACCCCAATAACAAAATTATGCAAGTATTTGAAAGAAAAATAAAAGTGAACCAGAAACATAGGATATTCACAAATGAGAATTCTATGGTAAGAGTATGAAAAAATATATTATTGTTTCGAATCATCAAATCTATATCAAATTCCGTCAATTTTACTGCACGTTTTAATTTTGATTCGATTTTGACCCAATCTAACGTTCAGAAATATGATTATCGTAAAGCTTTTAAAATGGGGGAAAAAAGTTATAACGTGGCACTCACAGTGTCCTCTATAGGGACTGTTGTGTCAACTCTGTGCTGATAATAGAGGTCAATATAGTCAACATTGAGGCGCTTCAGGCTAGCTTCACAACAAGATCGGACATACTCCGGAGTTCCATTGACCTCTATTTCACTAGGCCCGATTTTAACTACACCAAATTTTGTGGCTAACTGAATCTTATCTCGAGGCAATTCCTTCAGTGCCTGAAGAAGACACATACATCAAAAAATTCAAAACTTACAAGAAGAGAATGTTAATGTAATTAGAGAAGCACACTAAATTACCTTTCCGACCAAAACTTCATTAGCATTCTGTCCATAGATGTCTGAGGTATCAAAGAATGTTATGCCTTTGTTGAATGCGTGCTTAATGATTGATATGCCAACTTCTTCAGGTACTGGTGCATTATAGACTCCACTCAGCCCCATGCAGCCAAACCCAAGCTTTGAAACCTGTAATTCAAGTTATATACATTATGCATATATACATAGGCTCCAATATTTAAAGCACCATATCAACATTGTTAAACTTCAATAGATAGTAATTTAGAAAACGAGAACCGGGTTCTGACAACATTGTTAATCTAACAAATGAAAATCCACTTCTTTTTTTTAAACAATGAAGAATAAAAAATAAAAAATGAATTTGGGTTTACCTCGAATCCCTGGTTTCCCAGTTTCACTCTTGGAATGTGAATTTGCTCCTCAGCCATTCTTCTTCTTTTAAGTCCTTATTTTTTCTTTCCTCTGAGTTTTAGCCCACAGAATTGGGAACAACCCGGATTGAGCTCATCTTGCAGAGTACAAAGACCAGTATTTATCAGGAAATGTAGGAGGAAAGGCGTGTAAGGTCCAGACCTTGCAAGACAAGTAAAAGCATTTGACCGATTCTACTTTCCTAAATTTTGTGTGCTCATTGATTACTTCATTCTTGTATTTGTTTTAGTCATTGATCACGTCACTTTTTTTTTTTTTTGTAATTTACTATTTTTTTCGTCTGTAAATAATTGACTAATTGAGTGACAATCCTTTGAAAGCAACAAAAATTTTTATTCTAAAGACAATAAGACGGCGCTAGTTGCTAATTTGTTAGAACTTATTTAGGTTCCTGCCTCCTCGGATTATAAGTCAATTCCGTGAAGGAAACACGGCATATCGTTTTATGAGTAAACGACGTGTCGAACATCCATGTCATTTCCGTGTGAAGGAAACGAATGCGTCTCGTTTTATGAGTAAACGACATGGCGTTTCCTAGTTTGTAGTGAAAGCTTTGTGAACAACAGAAAACGACATGGGATATAAGCGGCTTATCATTTTTCTTCGGATAAAACGACACTTTTCCTATTGAGTAAAACGACATATCGTTGCATCTTTAGTTGTGAACGACATGAAATTCAATTCTTTTAAAAAGAACGACGTGGTATATAATGGACTTGTGTTAAGGAAGAAAGGAGAATCGACGACGTAGGGTTGGTTTCGTTTGCGGGTTCGCGTTGGTCTGGTTTTCTTAAAAATTTTAATTGTTAAAAAATAAACTAAAAAACAAATTTTTTGAAATCATCTCTTCTTTCACTTTCATGTGATAGCACCAAGATAAGCTAGTGCAATGGTTCATTAAACTATTTAAGAATTCTTATTATTTGTGTGATATTGTATCATTTATGTTAAAAGCTATAATAAAAAGAGTTTTTTATTAATATTTTATAGATCGAGAAAAAATATGTTTTGCGAAGTTTAGAGGATATAGTTTTATATAAGCTATGTTCGAGGGGGAATTTGTAATTAATTCTTTAGAAAATCCTTTCTTCTCAACTCTTTTTACCTTGATATTATTCTTGGAAGAGACTGGCAAAAGAGGTAAATAGTATTTTTTAAAAAAACTCTTTTGAAATAAATCTTATGTATTCAAAGTAAATAGCGTACTTACTGTGTAATAAATATGTTATTTAATTGAAATATTTTAAAACATGATATTTACTCATTTAAGTTTTAAAAAATTATTATTTACCACGATTAAAAAAAAAATGTACGTTTTTTAAATTCACAAATTAAGCATGAGATCGTGCCATGGATTGGGCGCAGGTCTTTTTACCATCCATGACAGTCATACATGAGCTGTTTATTTACTTATTTGAATTTCACTTTTGGAAGAAAAAAAAAATCACCTTTGACCTCTAACAAATATCAGTTGTTTCAGTACCTCTAAGAAATTTATTTACAAGCGTTTGAAAAATGAATTTGAACTAAGAGCTAGAACTCAAAGTACTGTAGCATATAAGATTTTTATAATAAAGTTGAAACTAAGTTCACTAAACACCCTATCACTAATAATACCCGAACCTAACAAACATTGCATTAATGATACCAGCCTGACAGAAGCATGGGTAGATTTTTACTACATGATGCACTTATAAAAAACATATAATTACAAGCCAAATTAGCCTACAAGAAATTTAATAATTATAAATTAGTTGAATTATGCCAACACCTCAATGCGTAGGTGCATGATTTATTACAACTAATTAAGCTTATAGCAATCAGATAACACAACACAAACTCTTTTTATTTATTTATTTATTTTTAAATAGCATCCAAGTGAGAGTGAGATGCCGCCATGGTCTTATGTAGAGAATGTGGGATCTTTTGGAGGAGTGTTGGCAAACTTCCAAGTGTCATTAACTATACTCTCATAAGTTCTATCACTAGCCACTTCTTCAATTGGTACAGCACCAGATATTTCTTTCAAGTCCTCTTCTGTTAGCTTCACCCTCACTGATCCAATGTTAGCATCTACGTTCTTAATTTTAGTTGCCCCCTATAGAAATTTCTTAGTAAACCAACAGCAAAGTTGAGATGGATAATGTGTAACATGATGAAATTCTTAGCACCAATCGTTAGAAAACTATATGCGCTTGATTCATCAAAAATCGGACAAACGTCGAAAACACTCACCGGGTGTAGGGACAACATCATCTCTGTTGAGTCAGTTTACTGTGATTATAATTGGTGGAAGACTCTCCAAAAACATGTTATAGGTGTAAACGTTTCATTTTCTACGGTTTCAAAAAGGAAGAAATTGAAACCAATTTAATTTGTTGCATTAATGGTCTCATATTTATGTCCATTAAAAACCAGTTGGTAACTGAATATTCTTGCTATATATATTACCTTGATGGGAGGAAATGTATCGCAAGAGAAAAAACCAGAAAATTTTTCACGTACAGAATTTTGTAAAAGAAAATTGGGTCCCCAAATTCCAAAAATTCCATTAAGATTCTTACACCATCAATTGAGTTTTTGTGAGAACTTGGAAGCATCCCAAGTGCAGGCAGTCACAGCACACCGTTTGGACAGCAATGACAGGAGGTAATATTTTTCACGCTTCCGTTTTTCGTTTTCAATTCTTGATATGCATACAGTTTATAGCATGCTTAAATTGGTTTTATGTTTTATAATAGGTTCAGCAGCACAGATGGATACGACAATGTTTATGAAGTCTACCAAGTGATGTGGTTTTGATGTATTTGTAATTGTAACAAATTTTGTTGACGTGTCTTAAAGCTACTGGATGTTGATTATATGCATATAATGTAGTGTTATAAGAGTCTTGTACAAAAGGGGCTGGATAGAAGAGATTATTCATTCAATACAGGAAACAAACCAGAAAAGAGAGAACGGGTAGAGCAAGAGAGAAAACTGAGAAAGGGAAAAAATTTGTCAAGAAAATGAGAAATTTTCTTGTTGGATTTTTGAATTAGAACAGATTGAACAGTCTCTTTTACCAAAAAGCTATTGGCTGGTGTACTTTCCACGACAGCTTTCCCACCAAAGAAACCACGACCAAGAGGACTGTATGGAACTATTCCAATGCCTAGCTCCCTGCATAACTACAAGGTATCAATGTAACACTCTTCCAAGTCCAGCCAAACAACCAGCGGAACATGGAATTATAGCTAGACAATAACAGATGAGAATAAGCCTCCCAGTCAACAAAGGATGCTTCTTTTCCGTTTTCCTTCTTTAAGAGGACCAAAACCAAGAAGCAAGAAAACTTGGGAATCTGGAACAAAAACCTGCAAAGCGGAACGATCTCTTCCTCAATGTCACGAGTCCAAAGAGACCACTCCATTTGCAAAGCCGTGATGGGATGAACTGCATGTGCCCTTCTTATGTTCTCTGGGCTGACTTCAGACAGGCCAATGTACTTAATTTTCCCCTCTTCCACGAGCTTCTTAAGCTCACCCATCTATAGTACAAAACATAAGTGTAAATCTAGTAATTAAGAAAGTGCTATGTAAAAACTCATTCCATTCCTAGGTAGGTTTGCATTGCAAAAAAAAGAGTGTAAAAAAGAGAATTAATACTCACAGTTTCTTCTAGATGCACCGATGTATCAATCCTGTGATGATAATACAAATCAATATAGTCCACATCAAGACGCTTGAGACTAGCCTCGCAGCATGACCGAACATACTCAGGAGTACCCCTCACTAACATACGAGAGTTAAGATCAAGTCCTGCAATCCCAAACTTTGTGGCCAGTTGAACCATTTCTCTCGGAAGCTGCTTTAAGGCCTAAACATTATTACAGAGTAAGAAACTTAAAAAATACAGCTTATACCAAAAGAACATGATAAAATATTTTAATAACAGTAAGAAATCTACTGGTGCCCGTTTTAGAGACAAATATCAGTTCAATGTTTGTGAAGAAAAACACGTACTTTTCCAACTAGAACTTCGTTAGTATGAGCTCCGTACACATCAGCTGTGTCAAAGAAAGTGATTCCCTTATTGAATTGAATGCATACTTTATTATGGAGATCCCTTCTTCTTCGGGGAGAGGAGAGTTGTAGACTCCAGTTAAACCCATACAGCCAAATCCCAACTTTGACACCTGCAGAGTTAAAAAAGAAAAAAAGAAAAAAAGAAAAAGAGGGAGTTTTACAGATTACATCAAAAAGGAACTTTTTTTTTTTTTTTTTGTATCAAAGCTACAACTATAGATGTGGGTTTTCAGTCAAACAAGCATGAGTTTAATGAAAGAAACTGAAATGGGATTTTACCGCAAGTCCTTGATTGCCCACTTTAATGGTTGGAATTTGGAGTTGGTCACTATTCTCAGCCAATTTTCAGATCTGAGTCTCCTATTTGCTGTTCCCCCTTTGAAATTTTTTTTGGGTTAACGAGAAACACGTGGCTCTTTTTGTGTTTGTAGGGTCACAAAATATGGCTTTAGTTTACGAATACCTTTTATAGGCCTTAATATATATATATATATATATATATATATATGTTAATGACCTAAATAATACTATTATTAGTTTAAATTTATTTTTTTAAAATAATTAGAATTTACGTATTTAAGATTCCAAACAGATTATGATACTATTATACTTAAAAAATCCTTAAAATTAAGTTGTTTATTATTTAAATTTAAATTAGTATCCAAAATAACGATTTTTAAATTCCTTCAACTAAAAGACAGATTTTTTTTTATAGAATCATGATTTTACTAACAAATTAGAGTTAGAATGTTGTAATTAAATTAACGATATAGTATTTATCAAGTCTTTTTTTGTGCCTTAAAGATAATGATACATAATTATATTCATTTTTTAAGACTTCAAGTGGTAATGACATCCCGTTTTTTGGTAATAGGTAATTAAATTAATAAAAAAGTATTTTAGTCATTTTATGTGTCTTGTAAGTTATATAATTGATATATCATTAAGTTAAGATATATAATGATAATGATATTAATAACATTTATCTTTTAAGACTTCAAGTGATAATGATACTTACTATTTAGGGTGTACTAATGTTATAGATTGGTAATACAACAATATTACGTTAAGTTAATGATATTTATTTTTATTGCTTCTTGTATTACTTTTTTTTGAAATTCTATTATAAGTAATTTAATGACATGGATGATTTTTTTTTGGTTAAGTTACATTGTAGTTAATTAAATATATTTGTATTTCTCTAATATTATTTTTTTGAACGACTTAACAATGAGAAAAATAAAAAGATTTATTAAAAATAAAAATAAATACATGATAAAGTCTACTTAAAGGGTATTTTTGAATTCTTTATATATGTAATTTAAAAAAAAAAGACATATAAATAATATTTATAAAATAAAAATAAATTTTAATTTATTTCTTTAAAAAAAGATCGTATTGTGTAATTTTTACATGTTTTTTTAGTTCTTTGCTCTCAATAGTGTGTAGTTGTAAGTGATAAGATTTAGAGGTTCAAGAAAAGTGCTTGGTCAATTCCGTAATTTCGTCGCACGTGAAAAAGAAAAACAAAAGCAAAAGTTAAAAGTAAATGCACCAGCTGGAAATCAAACCCAGGTCTACACCATGGCAGGGTACACCACTCGTGCTTTTTGAATGTTGCGCTTTTCATTTAATGGAATATCTGAGAACCATGTTAACCATATTTTCTCCTGCGATAGCCACAGAACTAGAGGGGGGAAAAAAATTCTTGAGTTCATCCTACACTGTACATAGCAAACATTGTTGATACTCATTAGCAATGAAACTTATAGACATTAGACTCATTTGGATTACTCTTTGTATTCAATGAACTCAAATTTAGATTTGAGTTTTAAGAATACTTTAGACATATGTTTATTTCTCCAAAAATCTGAATCATTTGAGTATCAAGAATTCAAGTTTTTAGAGTTCTAACTCCCCTTAAACTTTTGATACTCGGATATCTCTGCTACAGTAAAAACTAAAATTCTCTCTCCTATATTTGAGGTAAAAAATCATAACTTCTTCATTTGATATCCAATTAAGATGATTCATTTTTCATTATGTTTTTAGTGAAGAGAGGAATAAATTAAGATCCATATTGCATATTTTTTGAGATCATTAACATTAAGATTTTATTAGATTTATTAATAAATTAAAAACAATTTTCACTACCTTTCTAAACACATATTCTAATTTTATTCCATACTCAGATTAAAACTTACTGTACATCCAAACGTCAATTCGGATAACAATTCAAATCACTAACTCAAATTCTAATTCAAATCACACTAACTCAAATCAAATCACTAATTCGAATCCATTTTCCAAACGGACTACGTTCTCGTCTAACTATCCAAAAGTGACACCTACATTGGACTGTTTGTTAGTTACCCAATTAACCTTTTTTTTTTTTTGCTAAAAGAAAAGGTGCAATTTATTCCAACGTATGATTCAATGATAATTTTATTTTGTTTTTAAGTCAAGATATTGAATTCTAGTTCTTTTTTTTCTTATTTTTTTTACATATATTGTATTCTTCTTATTCTAAAAAAGAATGTTGCTACATTGTTTTTAAATTACGAAAATTATAGTAAATATCACTTTTTAAAACTAATTATAATAAATATCAAGTTTTAAAAATATTTGTAATAAATAGTAGATTTTTAGTGTAAATAATTTATTAACCTTCTTATTTATAATATAAACAATTCTTATTTATATAGTAAATAGATTTAAGGTACAAATAATTTATTTACCCCTTGTTTATATTGTGACGCCCGAGAGTTTCTAATACATTAAAAATACAATAAGTTAAGGATTATGTTAAGACAAAAATATAGTTTAAGAAAAATATTATATAATAATACGAAAAATTCTATAGTATTAAAGTAATACAGTGTAAAAAAGTACACTGATAAAGTTATGTAGTATAAAAATTACATTACAAAAGTAATGTAATGTAGGAATTAGACTATTTAAGGTTAAGTAGTGCAGAAATTGGAATGTTTGAGTTAAAGTAGTATAGGAATGATACTGTTTGAAGGACATGATTGAGTAAGAAATGCTGTGTAAGCACATAACAGCATGGAGAATGTATTGGCAGTATAAGAAAAATACTGTTGGTATAAATTTAGACTGTACAAAGTTAAAAAATATTAAAATTACATTATGTGATAGATGTAAATAAGTATGGAAGATTGTGAGATCTGACGAATTGTATGAAAATGAATACTGATTACATAAAAAAATACTATCAGTATAAACTTAGACTGTATAAAAAGTTTTTATGGGACCCCCATGGCACCAAAATGAATGAAAACATGCCACCAAACCACCTTGGGTGGCCCAATTACACATTGCTAAGTTAAGCAAGATAATGTCAAGTGACAACTAATGTTAGTAAGTCATCAAATTTTGGTGGAAAATTACCAAAATAACCATTGAAGTGGCCAAATCCCATCTTGCCAAGTTGCCCCAACTTTTAATCACCAGATGATGCTTTGTGGTGACTAAGCATGCAAAGTCATCAAATTTGGTAAAATATCAAATGGTAGTTATCACTTGGTTCATGTTATAAGAATGAAAACATGAACTAAAGAAGTGCTCCATTTCTCCCCTAGCAAAACCGTCCTCCTAAGGCAACTCTCCCTTAAATTTTTGATGAATTTCATGCCTCCAAATCATGTATTGAAGCAAGTTAAGTGTTGAAGATCAAGGATAAGCAATTGTGGAGGTAAAAATCTAAACTTTACTATGGGTTTTTAGTGATTTCCATTGTTTGGATGGATATTTGATGGTTTATGGTATGGACCTTGTCAAGGGAACTTTGAAGGGTTTCAAGTGATCAACAGAAAGGACAAACACTTTGCATGGATTAGGTAAAATCCTAGTCTTTTTAATAAAGCTAAAGTTTATGTTTTATATGCATGTTAAGTGTTTGATGAAATGTTTTGGATTATGGCATATAAATAGACATTATGGCATGATTGTTTTATGCTTTATAATGATGGTGACGATGATAGAAAGGAAGAAAGTAGAGTTTTGTGTAAAGAATGAAAAAAAAAAGTTACTAAACTTTGTTAAATTGTAAAGTTTAGCTAGTTTTCAAGAAATGATGATTTAGAGGGCCTTAGAGGCAATTTATGTTTTAAGTAAGGTATGAAATTTTCTAACACAATGAGGGAAACAACTTTTGTGAATAAAGTTTTGTAAAATTTTAAAAGGACTAAATTGCAAAGTTTAGTAAAAGTTCTACAGATTTAAAAATTAGCCAAAAAGTCTACTGTAATGTTGGAATTTGAGGAAAGTTAAAACATGAAAGTTGTAGAACTCGTCGAAACTATTAAGATAATGTAGACACATTATCAAAATCCTGTGTTGTTAAGAAGTTATGAATTTTATGAAATTTTGAGCTCAAAATTTCATGAAATGGAAACGTTATGAAATGTTTAGAATTAGACCATGGTGCTTTTGTAAGGTTATTCCTTGTGAAAAACTGAATGCTTTGGTATCAAATGATTGTTTTTGGTACCAGGGGCAAAAATGTAAAGATTTTATGTTTTAGGCCAAAACCGTAAAATTGTGTGAAACTAAGTTTTCACCAAGGAACATTAGGTTCTTGCATTTTTGTGGGTAGTAAGTAACCATAGGGATTATGTTTTTAAGGGATTTAAAGTTTAGTCAAGGAATGAATGAAAGAATAACGTTAAGGGCAAAATGACCATTTTGTAAAAAGGTCAAAATGGACCAAAAATGCCCGATGTCGAAAAATGCCTCTTAGTGGAAATTTTTGTGTAATATGTAAGTAATGAAACGGTAAAGTTAAGCAAAGAGTTTAATAAGTAAAAAAGTTGATAAAAAACCCGTTAAGGGTAAAATAGTCATTTTTAAGAAAACAGCTAAATCGAAATCAAACACTTCGAACTAGCAAAACGTTCTTAGACTAAAAATGTTCAATAATATGTCAAGTAACGAAATCAACACATAAGACGGGAAATTTAATAAATGATGTTCAAGATAAATAAAAGGAAGGTAATTTGATTGGTTACAAAGTTAAGTAAAGAATGATAACCCAATAGGTTACGGGATTAAATAAAGGGAAAAGTAACTTGGTGGGTTACAAATTTAAGAGCAAGGTAAACCAATGGTTTTTAAAGTTAACTAAAGTAAAGGGGAAAGGTAACCCAGTGGGTTACAAATTTAAGTAAAAGAAAAGGGGTTAACTAATAGGATACAAAGTAAAGGGAAAGGTAAGCTTATGGGATACCAAGTTGAGTAAAAAGGGAATGAATGTTTTAGGTTTAAGTTAACTTATCAATCGAGTAGATTGATAATAAGAAAAGTTAACTAATAAGTCGGATGTGTGTGATCAAGATACAGAAGCCGACTAATGAAAGAAAAATGGAGGAAACGAGAACGTTAGAGCTATAGACAGAAAAGTTTAGACTGTTGGAAACAAAGTGCGCAGCGGAATTTTTTAAAATTTTTCATCAGAGTAATTTCTAAAACACAAGTTTGACATGTTATATATATAAATTAGACAGATCTTACTAACCTCAGTGTGCCAAAGAACCTCCGTAACCTGTGTAGAGAAGTAACGTTCCAGAAAAGCCTCAACCAATTAGTCTTCTTTGCTATTCTCTATTCACAACCGGAGTGAGTGTGGGCTCACACTTACAGCTCTTCCACCGGTGACTCTTCTTCCAACCAACAGAGAAAACCCAAAGCTAGTGCTCGTGATTTGTGAACAAAAGCTCTCAGGGAGTTTTCAGATGCTCACTAGAAGAGTATCACTCTTAATCTCTCAAATTGATCTAAGTAAATCATGAGACTCACTCCCTTTTTATACCTATTGGTCCTAGGGTCAGTCCATATCAGATTAGGTCTCAAAAACTCGAAACAGAATCAAATTCGGATCAGTATCTGATAAGATCCGCGTGAAAACGCGTAATTTTATCTCCCGCTGATCGGCAGGCCGAACATTCTGATCGACAGGCCGATCAGGCCAGTTCGACAGGCTGAACACGTCATCCGGTAGGCCGAACTACCGAGAAAAAATCTCCGCGAATCTTTTATTTTCCATCAGAGATTCTAAAGGATAAAGTCTCAGTTTTGATTCAAATAACCCAATAGAGAAGTTATCTGATCAAAACAAACTTTATCAAGATAATCTCTAAGAAAATAAATCAATTCACAATAATTCTACAAGTTTATCCTTGTTCTAATTTGTCCAAAATTAAAACAACCGATAAACAGACAAGAATTATCTGATCGCAATAATTCAATAAGTTTATCTTGAACTAATTTCTTACAAAATTAATTCAACCGATAAACAGACGTAAATTATTTGATTCTTACAAATTTTAAACCAATTTGATAAATCCGACATAAGTCACCAATTATTGGAAAATCACGCCGTGTCGTTACATGATTTTGTGAGCTAGCAAAGGGGACCAAAATGGACCTATAAAGTTCAAGCTCATGATAATTATAAAACCCAATATCCCAGATATATATTTCACAATTATCAACTCCAACGCTACTCCACTAAAAGCTTGGAGTTGCACTCTCGAACTTTATAGAATTACGAAGCTCGTGTAGTTAAGTCTCCATGACATATCAAAGTGTATCGTATCCCTATATGATAATCCATAATCGACTTAAGGACAAGTTCTGTCTTACCTTCCCAATTATTTTTATCTTACGTTCCATTGTCTCACCATTAGAAAACTTACCATCCAAAGATAGTATACCATTCGGTTACACATAAGTATCCAAATGGTTGAGCGCTCCAGTTTTCCAATTACAGGACAACACATATAAAAGGATATCATTACTCCTAAAGAGGAGCTATGGATTCCATATCTATGAATAACAAGTCTACGCTATCAAGAGTCATGCCTCCAACATACCGGCATGCATACCACTATAGAGATGTGGGAGTCACCCATTGGTACATCAAAAGACACAAGTCGAGACAACGGGCCCACTATTCATTTCAGGATTAAGAGACAATACAAATGACTGTCTAAAATGAATCGATTTGCCAAGACAGAATTATTAATCCAAATCAATTCACTTTATGTCCCGATCCAACACATCGTCACCTATGACAACGTGCCAATGTTTCTATTCACGGAGTCCAACTCCAATGGTCAAGACAAACCATCTCCCAGTAGGGATATAGACAACATAACAATCTTTACATGAATAAAGCGCCCAACTTTATTCCCTCGATTGCGGATCATATGTTTTAGATCATCACCTTAAGAATCGTGTCTTTCGCATAATCAGTCCATCATATGCCCAACTCTTAAGGTTTAGACTAACAGTCTCAGACTACTATTTGCTTATCATACATTCAACAAATATAAACGTAAAGAGGACAAGATTTGGTATATATAAATGAATAAATTATTTATTGATAAAAATGTCTCCAAAAAAACGTATTACATTTTTACTCATTAGGACATACATGTCTAACACAGACCTCACCTACAGCATGAAGTAGATGATTTTCTAACGCTTATATATATGTTTGCAAATGTTATACAAGCTATTTTTAAAGTATGTTTGCATTTGTTATGCAAAAGATTTTAAAGTTCAAAACAACATTTGCAATGAAATTGCAATTGTTATGTTTAAAGTATATTTGCATTTGATATGCATAATGTTCTTAAAAGTTCAAGTTATGATTTTCAATGTATTTAAAGTATATTTGCATGTGAAACACATAAAGTTTTAAAGAGAACAAGTTATGATTTGCAAATGTGTTTGCATATGATGTGTTAGCATTTGATTTGCTCATCAAAGTTAATAAGAAGGTAAAGTAAAGATGATAAAAGAAAGTATCGTACCAGTCTCCTTGATGTGAGGTATACAAGCAAAGTTAAAGTTATGACCTCTTTGATGTGAGGTACACATGTAAAGTTAAAGTTATGATCTCAGTGTTTGATGTTATCAAGTCTATTGATGATCTCATGATTAATGATGTTGGTACGAATACTAAAGTTTATAAGATAAGGAAAGCAAAGGAACAAAGACAAAAGTTAAAGTAAGAAATGAATGTTTATAGGACATAACTAAAAGTTCATAATTGAGCATAAATGGAAACATGCATTTTGATTTTGTTTGTTTTTCTTGTTATGAAATGTTTATGTGTCATGAAAAACATTATGAGAAATGTTTTACGTTAAATGTTTATGAAAACCATTTTTATATTTTCAAGAAAAGATTTATGAAGGATCTTTTAAGAAAACTGTTTAAGAAATATTTTATGAAAAATGTTTAAAGAAAAACATTTTAAGAAAAAGGTTTTTATGAGAAAAGTTTTTAAAGCATGTGAAGATTATTTGTGAGATTTTGTTTGAACTCATTGAGCGAAAATTCAATAAAAGTTCTTTCATGCTGTAAAAAAAATTTTACAGTAATTTCTTACTAAGTAAGTAAGAAATAAATTAAGTTAATGATGTTTAAGAAAGTTAAGTGACGACCCTACAAGACGGGGCGTCACATATATAATAAGTAAGCTATCTACATCCTAAATTTATTATTTACTACAAATATGATCCAAACCTATTATATAGTTAAAAAAGTTTTAAATATTTGCTATTTCCCTTATTTTCCCTTGTAATCATGCTAAACCTAAAGTTTGCTTAGGCTACTCCCAAAAAAAAAAAAAAAAGTTTACTTGGGAAGATTTGGTGAACGCTCGGACTTGGGCGTTGGGGGTAGTCATCACAACTATGGGTGGTGGGGTGGGCAATCAAATAACATACTCCAAAGTCACGCCAAGAAGTCATTTCTTACCGGGAACTAAACATAATTCTTATTAATATAATATGGTGTCTGACAAACTTAGTTTTAATTTATTAATTTTAACTCAAACACTATAAAATTCTCACATGCTATTGTATAAAACAAAAATATACTACAGTGTAAACTTCTTACATGCTACAATATATTCAGTTCTAACTTTAAGTTTCAAGATTCACTTCTCAAACACCCTATAATTATCTCACATAAAAGGACATTCATACACCATTCTTTGTTACAAAATTTATTCTCAAGTCTAAAACAGGAAGAAAAAAAAAAACTCTTGGTGACTTTGCTTATAGTATCACACAGAATTTTCAAGCTGGTATTTTTCAATCGCCATTTTTGGGTGGTGTGTTAGCAAACCTCCATGAGCAGCGAATAAAGGCATCATTTGTTCTATCCCCTGCCACCTCGTTGATTGGCACCAACTCACAAATCTCCTCCACATCTTCTTTGCTGAGCTTCACTTTGAACGCACCAACGTTATCATCAAGATTTCTAGTCTTAGTTGTCCCTACAAAAGCAAGAATCAGTGGGTTCTACCACTAGTCTTGTAGTATAGGCTCACTTTTTATTAGTTTATAGAGTTGAACACAAAAGATGCCTTTAGCACGGCTCCTTTTATATGTTGATAAAATTTATATACATTTTTACTCACCAGGAATGGGTGCCACGTCATCACCTTGGTGGAGAATCCACGCAAGTGCCAGTTGTGCAGGGGTGCATCCATGTTTTCTAGCCAACTTCTCCATTTCAGAGTACAAAATCTTGTTTCTTTCTAGATTTTCTCCTTGAAACCGAGGATGTAAATTCTACATATATAACAAAAAGTATAAAATAAAATAAGTTTCATCTTCATTGTATCCAGAATAGTCAAAATTAATAGAAGTTCAACTGCATTAATAATTACCAGGAAACTATTTGCAGGCACACTTTCCACAACTGCCTTGCCACCAAAAAATCCATGGCCCAGAGGACTATATGGGACTATCCCAATTCCAAGTTCCCTATATATTAATTAACAATTAATCTAATTCAGAATCATCAAATTAAGCTGATAGTTGTGGGCTAAACTATTGGTCCTAAACCAAACTTCTGCACATTTTTTCCCCTTATTCTGAAAATTTTGAGTTTACCGGCAAAGTGGGATGATTTCTTCTTCAATTTCACGAGTCCAAAGAGACCACTCCATTTGGATAGCAGTGATGGGATGAACTGCATGTGCTCTCCTTATTGTGTCTGTGCTTGCCTCAGATAGCCCAATGTACTTCACTTTTCCCTCTTCCACCAACTTCTTCAACTCCCCCATCTACCATGCAATAATAGGAAAAGTACTACCCCAATAACAAAATTATGCAAGTATTTGAAAGAAAAAAAAAATGAACCAGAAACATAACAAACTCAAAAATAAGAATTCTTTTGTAAGGGTACAAAAAAATATACTATTGTTTTGAATCATCAAATCCATATCAGATTCTGTCAATTTTACTGTACGTTTTCATTTTGATTCGATTTTGACCCAATCTAATGTTCAGAAATATGACTATCACAAAGCTTTTAAAATGGGGAAAAAAAGGTATAGCGTGGCACTCACAGTATCCTCTATAGGGACTGTTGTGTCAACTCTGTGCTGATAATAGAGGTCAATATAATCAACATTGAGGCGCTTCAGACTAGCTTCACAACAAGATCGGACATACTCAGGAGTTCCATTGACCTCTATTTCATTAGGCCCGATTTTAACTATACCAAATTTTGTGGCTAACTGAATCTTATCTCGAGGCAATTCCTTCAGTGCCTGAAGAAGACACATACATCAAAAAATTCAAAACTTACAAGAAGAGAATGTCAATGTAATTAGAGAAGCAAACTAAATTACCTTTCCGACCAAAACTTCATTAGCATTCTGTCCATACGTGTCTGAGGTATCAAAGAATGTTATGCCTTTGTTGAATGCGTGCTTGATGATTGATATGCCAACTTCTTCAGGTACTGGTGCATTATAGACTCCACTCAGCCCCATGCAGCCAAACCCAAGCTTTGAAACCTGTAATTCAAGTTATTAACATTATGCATTTATACATAGGCTCCAATATATAAAGCACCATGTCAACATTGTCAAACTTCAATAGATAGTAATTTAGCAAACGTGAACTGGGTTCTGACAACATTGATAATCTAGCAAATGAAAATCCACATTTCTTTTAACAAAGAAAAATAATAAAAAAATTAAAAAATTGGGTTTACCTCAAATCCCTGGTTTCCCAGTTTCACTTTTGGAATTTGAATTTGCTCCTCAGCCATTCTTCTTCTTTAAGTCCTTATTATTTCTTTCCTCTGTGTTTAAGTCCACAGAATTGGGAACAACTCGGATTGAACTCATCTTGCAGAATACAAAGACTAGTATTTATCAGGAAATATAGGAGGAAAGGCGTGTAAGGTCCAGATCTTGCAAGACAAGTAAAAGCATTTGACCGATTCTGCTTTCCTAAATTTTGTGTGGTCATTGATTACTTCATTCTTGTATTTGTTTTCGTCATTGATCACGTCCCTTTTATTTTTTTGGTATTTTACTATTTTTTTCGTCTCTAAATAATTTGACTAATTGAGTGATAATCCTTTGAGAGCAACAAAAATCTTTATTCTAAAGACAATAAGACTGCACTAGTTGCTAATTTGTTAGAACTTATTTAGGTTCCTGCCTCCTCGGATTATAAGTCAATTCTGTGACGGAAACAAATGCATATCGTTTTATGAGTAAACGACATGTCGAACATTCATGTCATTTTCATGTGACGGAAACAAATGCATCTCATTTTATGAGTAAACGACATGGCGTTTCTAGTTTGTAGTGAAAGCTTTTTGAACATAAGAAAGCGACATGGGATATAAGTAAAACGACATATCGTTGCATCTTTTGTTGTGAACGACATGAAAAGCATTTGACCAATTCTGCTTTCCTAAATTTTGTGTGGTCATTGATTACTTCATTCTTGTATTTGTTTTCGTCATTGATCACGTCCCTTTTATTTTTTTGGTATTTTACTATTTTTTTCGTCTCTAAATAATTGACTAATTGAGTGATAATCCTTTGAGAGCAACAAACATCTTTATTCTAAAGACAATAAGACTGCACTAGTTGCTAATTTGTTAGAACTTATTTAGGTTCCTGCCTCCTCGGATTATAAGTCAATTCTGTGACGGAAACAAATGCATATCGTTTTATGAGTAAACGACATGTCGAACATTCATGTCATTTTCATGTGACGGAAACAAATGCATCTCATTTTATGAGTAAACGACATGGCGTTTCTAGTTTGTAGTGAAAGCTTTTTGAACATAAGAAAGCGACATGGGATATAAGTAAAACGACATATCGTTGCATCTTTTGTTGTGAACGACATGAAAAGCATTTGACCAATTCTGCTTTCCTAAATTTTGTGTGGTCATTGATTACTTCATTCTTGTATTTGTTTTCGTCATTGATCACGTCCCTTTTATTTTTTTTTGGTAATTTACTATTTTTTTCGTCTCTAAATAATTGACTAATTGAGTGATAATCCTTTGAGAGCAACAAACATCTTTATTCGAAAGACAATATGACTGCACTAGTTGCTAATTTGTTAGAACTTATTTAGGTTCCTGCCTCCTCGGATTATAAGTCAATTCTGTGAAGGAAACAAATGCATATCGTTTTACGAGTAAACGACATGTGGAAATTCATGTCATTTTCATGTGAAGGAAACAAATGCATCTCATTTTATGAGTAAACGACATGGCGTTTCCTAGTTTGTAGTGAAAGCTTTTTGAACATAAGAAAACGACATGGGATATAAGTAAAGCGACATATTGTTGCATCTTTAGTTGTGAACGACATGAAAAGCATTTGACCGATTCTGCTTTCCTAAATTTTGTGTGCTCATTGATTACTTCATTCTTGTATTTGTTTTCGTCATTGATCACGTCCCTTTTATTTTTTTGGTAATTTACTATTGTTTTCGTCTCTAAATAATTGACTAATTGAGTGACAATCCTTTGAGAGCGACAAAAATCTTTATTCTAAAGACAATAAGACTGCACTAGTTGCTAATTTGTTAGAACTTATTTAGGTTCCTGCCTCCATGGATTATAAGTCAATTCTGCATATCGTTTTATGAGTAAACGACATGTCGAACATTCATGTCGTTTTCATGTGACGGAAACAAATGCATCTCATTTTATGAGTAAACGACATGGCGTTTCCTAGTCTGTAGTGAATCATCAAATCCATGTTGTACATTTTCATTTTGATTCAATTTTGACCTAATCTAACGTTCAAACATGACTATCGTAGAGCTTTAAAAATAGGGGAAAAAAGTTATAATATGGCACTTACAGTGTCTTCTATAGGGACTGTTGTGTCAACTCTGTGTTGATAATAGAGGTCAATATAGTCAACATTGAGGCGCTTCAGGCTAGCTTCACGACAAGATAGGACATAATCAGGAGTTATATTGACTTCTATTTCATTAGGCCCGATTTTAACCATACCAAATTTTGTGTCTCACTGAAACTTATCTCGAGGCAATTCCATCAGTGCCTGAAGAAGACACATACGTCAAAAAATTCAAAACCCACAAGGAGAGAATGTTAATGTAATTAGAGAACCACACTAAATTACCTTTCCGACCAAAACTTCATTAGCATTCTGTCCATAAATGTCTGAAGTGTCAAAGAATGTTTTGCCTTTGTTGAATGCGTGCTTGATGATTGATATGCCAACTTCTTCAGGTACTGGTGCATTATAGACTCCACTCAGCCCCATGCAGCCAGACCCAAGCTTTGAAACCTGTAATTCAAGTTATTGACATTATGCATATATACATAGGCTCCAATATTTAAAGCACCATGTCAACATTGTTAAACTTCAGTAGATGGTAATTTAGAAAACGTGAACTGGGTTCTGACAACATTGTTAATCTAACAAATGAAAATCCACTTTTGTTTTTTAAACAAAGAAAAATTAAAAAAAAAAAAATTGGGTTTACCTGAAATCCCTGGTTTCCCAGTTTCACTCTCGGAATGTGAATTTGCTCCTCAGCCATTCTTCTTCTTTAAGTCCTTATTATTTCTTTCCTCTGTGTTTTTTAAGTCCACAGAATTGGGAACAACCCGGATTGAACTCATCTTGCAGGGGACAAAGACTAGTATTTATCAGGAAATATAGGAGGAAAGGCGTGTAAGGTCCAGATCTTGCAAGACAAGTAAAAGCATTTGACCGATGCTGCTTTCCTAAATTTTGTGTGGTCATTGATTACTTCATTCTTGTGTTTGTTTTAGTCATTGATCACGTCACCTTTTTTTTTTTTTTTTTTTTGTAGTTTACTATTTTTTCGTCTCTAAATAATTGACCAATTGAGTGAGAATCCTTTGAGAGGAACAAAAATGTTTACTCCAAAGACAATAAGACAGCAGTAGTTGCTACTTTGTTAGAACTTATTTAGGTTCCTGCCTCCTCGGATTATTAGTCAATTCTGTGAAGGAAACAATGCACATCGTTTTATGATTAAACGACATGTCGAACATCCACGTCGTTTCCATGTGAAGGAAATGCATCTCGTTTTATGAGTAAACGACATAGCGTTTCCTAGTTTGTAGTGAAAGCTTTGTGAACAACAGAAAACGACATGGGATATAAGCGGCTTATCATTTTCCTTCGGATAAGAAGACACTGTTCCTGTTGAGTAAAACGACGTATTGTTGCATCTTTAGTTGTGAACGACATGAAATTCAATTCTTTTAGAAAAAACGACGTGGTATATAAAGGAGTTGTGTTAAGGAAGAAAGAAGAATCGATGATGCCTTAGGGTTGGCTTCGTTTGCGGGTTCGTGTTGGTCTGGTTTTGTCAAAAATTCTAATTGTTAAAACATAAACTAAAAAAAAATTTTTTTAGAAATAATCTCTTCTTTCATTTTTATGTGATATTACTAAAATAAGCTAATAGTACTAATAGTGTAATGGTTCATTAAACTATTTAAAAATCTTCATTAATATTTTATAGATCGAGAGAAAACATGTTTTGCTAAGTTTAGAGGACATAGTTTTATATAAGCTATGTTTAAGGGAAAATTTGTAATTAATCCTTCGAAAAATCTTTCCTTCTCAACTCTTTTACTTTGATATTATTCTTGGAAGAGACTGGCAAAAAAGGTAAATAGTATTTTTTAAAAAAACTTTTTTGAATTAAATCTTATGTATTCAAAGTAAATAGCATATTTACTAGGAGTAAGTAATTTACTAATGTAATAACTATGTTATTTAATTGAAATATTTTAAAACATGATATTTACTTATTTAAGTTTAAAAAAATTATAATGTTACCATGATTCTAGAAAAAAATGTACTTTTTTTTTAAATTCACAAATTAAGCATGGAGATCGAGCCATGGATTGGGCTCAGGTCTTTTTTTATCCATGACAGTTATACATGAGCTGTTTATTTAATTATTTGAATATCACTTTTGAAAAAAAAAAATCACCTTTGATCTCTAAGAAATATTAGTTTTTTCAATACGTCGAAGAATTCATTCATAAGCATTTGAAAAATGAGTTTAAACTGAGAGTTAGAATTGAAAGTGTTGTAGCATATAAGATTTTTATAATGCAACATATTTTTTATTTACATTATATTATACGAGAGCTTTATATTATTTAAGTTGAAACTAAGTTCACTAAGCATCCTATCACTAATAATACCCTAACCTAACATATATTGCATTACTGATAGCTACCTGACAAAAGCATGGGTAGATTTTTAGTGCATGATGCACTTATAAAAAAACATATAATTATAAGCCAAATTAGGCTAGAAGAAATTTATTAATTATAAATTAGTTGAATTATGCCAACACAGCAATGCGTGGGAGCATGATTTATTACAACTAATTAAGCTTATAGCAATCAAATAACATAACATAAACTCTTTATTTATTTATTCATTTATTTTTTAAATAGCATCCAACTGAGAGTGATATGCCACCATGGTCTTCTGTAGAGAGTGTGGGATCTTTTGGAGGAGTGTTGGCAAACTTCCAATTGGCAAGCTTCCCAGTGTCATTAACTACACTCTTATAAGTTCTATCACTCGCCACTTCTTCAATTGGTATAGCACCAGATATTTCTTTCAAGTCCTCTTCTATTAGCTTCACCCTCACTGATCCAATGTTATCCTCTAAGTTCTTAATTTTAGTTGTCCATACAGAAATGTCAAAGTAAACCAACAAAGAAGTTGAGATGGATAATCTGTAACATGATGAAATTCTTAGTACCAATCATTAGAAAACTGTGTGCGCTTGATTCATAAAAAATCGGACAAACGTCGAAAACACTAACTGGGGATAGGGACAACATCATCTCCTTGCTGCAGAACCCATGCTAATGCTAGTTGAGCTGAAGAACACTGGGGCTTTCTAGCAAGGCTTTCAATTCGATCATAAATTCGCTTGTTCTTGTTTAAATTCTCTCCTTGGAATCGAGGGTGTGAGGCCTTCAACCAAATAGTTTATTCAACATGACATGAAAATCAAACCAAATAATTTGCTTGATTGAAATAGTTCAGGTGAAAATTTTGTATCAAAACAGACAACAGATATTCTTTTTAGTTTTTTACCAAACGGCTATTTGCTGGTGTACTTTCCAGGACTGCTTTCCCACCAAAGAAACCACGACCAAGAGGACTGTATGGAACTATTCCAATGCCTAGCTCCCTACACGTGTTAAAAGTATCAACAAAAGTAACATTGTAACACTCTAACAAATCCAACAAAACAATGAACAGAAAATAGAATTATAGCCTCCAAATCAAAGTAGAAATTTTCTTTTCTGTTTAATAGGAACAAAACCAAGAAGCAAGAACACTTGGGAATTCTAGAACGAAAACCTGCAAAGCGGAACGATCTCTTCCTCGATGTCACGAGTCCAAAGAGACCAATCCATTTGCAAAGCCGTGATCAGATGAACTGCATGTGCCCTTCTTATGGTGTCCGGGCTGGCTTCAGACAGGCCAATGTACTTAATTTTTCCCTCTTCTACGAGCTTCTTAAGCTCACCCATCTATTGTCCGAAACATGAACAGTCCAATAATTAAGCGGATTCTATGTCAAAACTCATTTCATTTTCAGCTTTGCATTTGAAAAATAAAAGAAAAGGTGTGAAAAGAGAATCAAAACTCACAGTTTCTTCTATAGGCACCGATGTATCAATCCTGTGCTGATAATACAAATCAATACAGTCCACATCAAGACGCTTGAGACTAGTCTCACAGCATGACCTTAAATACTCAGGAGTACCATTCACTAACATACGGGAATTAAGATCAAGTCCTGCTACTCCAAACTTTGTGGCTAATTGAACTTTTTCCCTCGGAAGCTGCTTTAAGGCCTAAACATTATTACAGAGTAACAACAAACCAATTTAATCACTCCATGACCTTCAACACCTATAAAATACAACTTGCACCCAAAAGAACAAGATGGTCTAATTTTCCGGAGGGCTAGCCTTGTTTTTAACCCTTATGGATGTAATAGTTTATTAGCGTTTAAAAGTAGTCTCATATAGTCTCTAATTTATTATTTTGTTTTAGTTTTAGTCTCTTCATTAGTAGGTGTTAAATTGTAACGCCTTGAAATTTAATTGAGTGATATTAGTAAGTGAAATAGTGGAACTAGTGTGCCATGATACATTCTTAAACTTAATTTGACTATTTTGCGGTATTTCTAAATTAATATTATTTTTTGATTGTCTTAATGATTTTTAAATTACTCTTAATTATTTTTTTTGTTATTTTAAATTTTGGAAACAAAACAATTTGTCAGAAGCCAAACATATCTTGTTTTACAAAACCGTGAGCGGCATACGGTTTTCACACAGTGAGACCGCTCATTTTTCTCTCTATTTATACCCTCTCTCTCTTTCTCTCCCTCACTCTCGTCCTCTCTCTTCTCTCACTCTCTCTCACGCTTGTCTCTCTCTCTTCACTCTGCCTCTCTTTCTCTCTCTTCTCTTCTCAAAATATTGAGTTTTAAAAAAAAAAGCACAAGCTTTGGATTAGTGGATTGGAGGCTCGGGAACGTGATTGAGCAACCAAAAACACGATTCAAAACTTCGGTCCGAGGTTAGTTTTAAAATTTCTAAACTTTTCAAAGTACTAATTTCTTAGTACTTTGAAATTTGAGTTTTCCTAAGCTTAGAAAACCATCAATCTAGGTTAAAGGAACTTAGGATATATAGAATCTAAGCTTTGTTTGATCAAAGACAGATTTGAATATAGATTTTTCATTTTCTCCATTTTTCTTTATTTTCAAGATTTTTCAAAATCTTTGTCCAAATCTTGTTTAAATTGATTCAAAAGTGTTTTATAATGTTTTTCTATCACCTATTGATGTTTCTCATGCCTAAGAACTGAGAAAAACAGGTTAAAATGAGGATTTGGACACATGGAGGCTGAGACCCGTGCGTAGAAAATTTTGAAATTTTCAAATTCGGCAGGCCGAACTTGAAGTTCGACAAGCCAAATTCATGGGTTCAGCAGGCCAGATTCATACGTCCGGTAGGCCTAACTTGGAAAAGTTTGGCCGACCGGACCTGGCTTGTCGGCAGGCCGAATCAGGGGGACCGGCAGGCCGATTAGGCATAGTGAAGATTTGTCATTTTTCATCTGTTTTTACTGTTTTAAACTATGATTGAGAATTTAGACTTTATAGTATGATTTTGCGAAGCAAATGGCACACTAGGACACTATGAGATAGGTTAGTAATGTAAAATATCCTAAGCTAGAAATTGATGAGCTTAGTTTATGTTTAAGGTTGTTTAAGGTTCCACGGAGCCAATGTGTCGCGGACTGGGACTACGGTGTGGGACACTGACACGAGTATTGAGATAGGACTTCTACCCCTTTCTTGGTATCCAAGCTTTAAATGATTTTGGCCTTAAAGGATTTTATTTTAAAATGTTTACAACAAATGATATAATGTTTTAAATGTCTTCAAAAAGGGGGCTTTTGGCTACATAATAATTTCTTTCAAAATGATTTTCTTTAGAACGAATTTCAAGGAACGGTTTAGATGAGCTTCATAACCATTTTCATTACTTGTCAAGAATTGTATGATTATAATGAATCCAATAATAGATGTAATTGAGAATACTCGGTAACACAGGATTAAATAATAATAAATACACATAAGGGCATGATGCCATAATCAGAAATCGGGTCGTGTAGCGTGCGACTTTGGGGGCAGGTCTTGAAACCCAGCTGGGCCACTACGATGGTGATAAATATAGTTTGCCCAAAAAAGATAAAAGATACTTTCTGGATGGACTGTATTGATAAGACTTATTTAAATGAATTTATTTATTTATATAACTCTGTATTTCTAATCATTTCCTTGAAAGGTAAATATCATATTTGATTTGTTTATCTATTTTAAAATATAGTCTTACTGAGTCTTTCGCTCACTTTTTACATGTTTTCAAACCCTTTTTCCCTCTAGGTGGAATCCAGCTTAGGACCGACGGAGAGTCCATTGCTTGGACTCGCGAGCAATAGAGGATCTTGAGTAGGTTAGTAGCTATAGTAAATCAAGGCATGTATTATTTAGATTTTATTTTTTTATATTGGACTGTGACTGTAATATTTTATTGTCAATACTATGTGTGTGCACAAGTTGTGGGCCAGTGGGACTTAACTCGCATTTCTTACATTTTCTTTATTTATTATTTTATTATTCTTGTTATCTCCTATTATTTATTTCTTTATCCCTATTTATTAAATGGTTAAAATTATTTGTTTAAAAAGGGTTTTTAATTATCACATTTTCATAATCAATTTTGAATTCTTAAATATATGTTTTAACCAAATTTTTACTTAATTAACTTAATTAAACCGTCACGTCACCTCCCGTATTCCAAGGCGTGACATAAATACTTAACAAAAAACTTTTAAATGCCTCACTTTCATCACATTATCTCTAATTTATTATTTTGTTTTAGCTTTAGTCTCTTCATTAGTATGTGTTAGATACTTAACAAAAAACACTTAAAATGCCTCACTTTCATCCCTAATCTATTTAAATAGATAGATTAAAAGTGAATCAAAGTAATAGATTAAAGACTAAACTAGGGCATTTTAAAAGTCTTCCATTAAATATTTAACACCAATTAATGGATGGACCAAAACTAAAATAAAATAATGAATTAAGGACTAAAGTAAGACTTTAAAAATACAAGGGACCAAAATTGGACTAAGAGTAAATTTCAAAAACTATTTATGAAATTAACCCTTTTCATTGAAGATTGCAAATGATGAGTTTATTATAGTAAGAAAAATTAGAAAATAGACATTTATTAAAAATATATATTTTGGAGCTTCATGAAAGTAAACCCAATAAATTTCTAATTTACGAAATTTGATCATGAGATTAGTCTGTGTAAATCTATATTTATCAAATTCAATCAAAGGTAAATCTAAATAAATTCTCCTTTGGTTAATTATATGTTTATACCTTCTAAATTTAACTATTGGTCAATCTGCCACTTTATTTTTAAAAATTACAAAAGTGTCTTTAAAAGTTTTAAAAACTTATTTCAATTTCATCCCTATGAATAGGAAAAAAATTAGATAAAACAACATAACTGTAACACCTGATAATTTCTAATGCATTAAAAATGCATTAAGTAGAGGATTATGCAAAAAATTATACAGTATTAGAATAATACAGTGTAAGAAAGTCACTGATAAAGTTATGCAGTATAAAAATTACACTACAAAAATAATACAATGTAGGAATTGGACTATTTAAGGTTAAGCAGTATAAAAATTAAGCAGTACAAAAATTAGACTATTTAAGTTAAAGCAGTATAGGAATAGTTTGGAGAATATAGATGAATAAGGAATGCTATAGCAATATAGAAATATACTGACAGTATAAGAAAAATACTGTCAATATAAATTTATATTGTATAAAATTAGATAATATTAGAACTTTATTATGTGAGGGATGGATGTGGATAAGTATTGGAGGTTATGGGACCTCATAAATTGTATGGAAAAGAATATCGATAGTAGTCAATATAAACTTGGACGGTGTAAAAAGTTTAGTGGGACACCTTTGAAGTTTTGATGAGGCCACTACATCCACTAATGTGGCCCAATCACATTTGGCCATCCAAAGTAACCTAATTGATTACCAAGTGACTCATCACCTTTTTATTAAAAAAAAGAAGAAAATTAAAGAAAAGAAAAAAAAAAAGTGAATCAATTTATCATATAAGAGACCATTACCTTGGTCTCCAACATGCAAGAAAAAAAAAAAAGAAGAAGAGAGAGAAACGTTCAAAGGAAAGAAAGAAAGAAAGGAAGGAAGGAAAAAAGAAAGAAAGAAAGAAAGAAAAGCAAGAACAAGTGAAGGGGATGAAAATTGAGGAGTTTTAAGATAAAACTCAAAACTTTTCCCTACTATGTACTAGGGTTTTTGTTCAAGTTTTTTATGGATTTTTATGGTGTGGTATAGGCTTGATGTTAAGGGAATTTGGAAGCTTTCAAGTGCTAAAAAGTGAGGACAAGCACTTAGGAATGATTAGGCAAAATCCTAGTCCACAAACTTTATTAAAGTTTGTATTTTTATATGCATTTTAAGTGTTTAATGAAATGTTTAAGCCATGGCATGTAATATAGAAAATATGGCATGATTATTTTATGTTATATGTTGATGGTGATGATGATGGAAAGAAGAAAGTAAGGGTTTTAGTGAAATTTCAAAAGGGATTAAATTGTAAAGAAAAATGAATTTTTAGCAAATTTAAAAATCAGCCAAAAAGTCCCCCTAAATGATGGAATTTCAAGTAAGTTAAAATACAAAAGTTGTAGAACTCGTCGAAACTGTTAGGATAGTGTGGACAGTTTTTTAAAATTCTACTCGGTTTAGGAGTTATGAATTTCAAGAAATGAAAACGTTATGAAATATTTTCAATTCGACCATGGTGCTTTTGTAAGTTTTATTCCCTGTGAAAAATTGAACATTTTGGTACGAAATGATTGTTTTTGGTTTCAGGGACAAAAATGTAAATATTTTTGTATTTCGGATCAAAACCGTAAAATTGTGTGAAAATTGGGTTTTCATTAGAGAACATTGATTTCCTACACTACTATAGGCAATAAGTAATTATAGATGCTTAGTTTTAAAAAATTCAAAGTTTAGGCAAGGAAAGAATGAAAGAAAAAGAGATTAAGGGCAAAATGGTCATTTAATGAAAAGGCCAAAACGGACCCGAAACGCCTAATGTTGGGAAACTTTCCTTAGTGGGAATTTTTCCGTAATATGTAGGTACTAGAATGGTAAAGTTAAGCAATGGGTTTTATAGAGTTACAAAATGGACGAAAAACTTATTAGGGGTAAAATCATCATTTTTAAGAAAATGGCTAAACCGAAGTCGAACACTCTGAATTAGCAAAAATATTCTTAGATAGAAAATGTTTCATAGTACGTTAAGTAACGAAACTGTCACATAAGACATGAAATTTAATAAGGAAGGTTCTAGTAAAACAAAGGTAACCCTGTAGGTTACAAAGTCAAGTAAAGAAGGAGGTAACCCGATGGGTTATTGAGCTAAGCAGAAAGAATGGTAACCCGGTGGTTATATAATTAAGCAAAGGGAAAGGTAACCTGGTGGGTTACAAAATTAAATAAAGAAAAGGATAAATCAATAGTATGCCAAGTTAAGTAAAAAGGAATGAATGTTTAAGGTTTAAGTTAAGCTATCAATCAAGTAGATTGATAAAAAGAAAGTTAATTGATGAGTCGGCTGTCGTTTGATTAGGACACAGAGGCCGACTAATGAAAGGAAAAGGAACAAAATAGAGAACGCTAGAGCGTAGTCTAGGTAACTTTAGACCTCACCTATAGCATGAAGTAAATAATTTTTAAATGTTTATATATATATATATGTTTGCAAATGTGTTTGCAATTATTATACAAGTTGTTTTTAAAAGTACGTTTACATTTGTTATGCAAAAAGTTTTACAGTTTAAATTAAAATTTGTAATGTATTTACAACTATTATGTTAAAGCATGATTGCATTTTATGTGCATAAAATTTTGAAAGATCAAGTAAAAGTTTGCAATGTAATTGCAATAATTATGTTTAAAGTATGTTTTGTATTTTATTAATACATAAAGTTTTACAGTATAAGTTATAAGTTTTATGTTGCATTTGATATGCAATGAGTTGCATTTGTTATGCAATAAGTTTCAGAGTATAAGTTATGATTTGAAAAATATGTTTACGTTTTTTATTGCATTTGTTATGCAATAGATTTTAGAGTATAAGATATGATTTGCAAAGGTGTTTGCATATGATGTGTCAGCATTTGTTATGCTCAATAACATTAAAAGAAGGTAAAGCACAGACAATAAAAGAAAGTGTCGTACTAGCCTCCTTGTTGTGAGGTACTAAAAGAAAAATTAAAGTTTGACCTCCTTGATGTGAGGTACATGACCTTGGTGTTCGATGATCTCAAGTCTTCTACAAGGAAAGCATCATGTTCATGATCTCATAGTTAATGATGTTGGTATGAACACTAAAATAAGATAATGATAGTTAAAGAATAAGGATAGAAAGCTAAAGTAAGATAAGGATAGTTAAGGAACGAAGATAGAAAGTTAAAGTAAAAAAGAAATATTTATAAGACGCTCATAATCAAAAGTTCATAATCAAGCATAAATGGAATCATGCATTTTGTCTTTGCTGGTATTCCTTGATATGAAATGTTATATGTTGTGTTTATGAAAAACCTTTTAGATAATGTTTATGTTAAAAGTTTATGAAAAAAAATTATTGTTATGTTTCCAAGAAAAAGTTTATGAAGAATGTTATGAAAACGTTTCAGAAATGTTTAATAAAAAATGTTTATAAAAAATGTTTTAAGAGGAAGGTTTTCATAAGAAAAGTTTTTAAAACATGTTTTAAATGATTTACGGGAATATGTTTGAACTTACTGAGCGAAAGATCATTAAAAGTTTCTTTATGCTGTAGGTAGTTTATGGGTGACCAGTAGGACCCGTTAAAAAAACTAGGTGCTACGGAGGAGAGATGCGAGGATTTGGATATGGACACCACCAGAGTTTGCTTCCACTACATAAAGAAAAAGTTTTCCACTATTTAATACAATGTTTTCAAAGTATTAAGAAAATCATAGTCAAGTTTTACGATATATTTATGAAATGTTTTATTTTCTTAAAGATTTGAAATGGTTTTAAAAGCAATTGTTGAGCGAGGTCTCAACTTGAATAGCGACAAAGGTCGTAACAGTTTTTAAATACGTTTTTTTAAAGAATGTTTAAAAGAGTGTTTAAAGAAAAAAAAATTATTTCAGTATTTTTCTTACTAAGTAAGTAAGATTACTGTTTAAATAATGATGTTTAAGTAAGTAAAGTAACTGTCCGAAAAGACGAATTGTCACAATAACTACCTTTAAACAGTTTTGAAGATGCTTTATAGATTTGAGAATATAAAAAAATACAAAAATAAAACATCAAATTTCAAAAAAAGGGTCATGTTTTACAGCTTTTTAAACATTAAAATATATTTTTTAATTTTTTTTACTCAAGAAGAAAAACATATCCAGAAAAAAAGTCGGAATAACTAAGGATATCTTTATCTTATTTTTATTTTTTTGTCCAAAAAGTCTAAGAGGGATAAAACTGAAATAAATATTTCAAATTCAAAAGATACATTTGTAGTTTCTTGAAACAAATGGATAAATTAAAAAATAATTAAAATTAAAAGGTATCATTTTGTGACTAACTCTTTCTCCATTTTCTAAATTTGATCATAAAAAATCAAATAAATCATAGATTACAACCATTTATATCGAGCTAGACTATGTAACTGGAACTCTTTTTCTCAGTATATTATTAACGATATGTCAGTCTAATTAATGAAATTCAGCCTTTGCATTTTCGAAAAAAAATATATATATATATATATATATATTAATTACATTATGAACAACCGTTTGTTTTTGCTTGTTTCTGATCAACTAGAACATTTAATCTGGTGATAGTATAACTAACTGACTTTAGAACATTACCTTGCCAAGTAGAACTTCATTCGAATGAGATCCATACACATCGGCCGTGTCAAAGAAAGTGATTCTCTTACTAAATGCATATTTGATTATGGAGATCCCTTCCTCTTAGGAGACAGGAGAGCTATAGACTCTAGACAAACCCATACAACCAAATCCCAACTTTGACACCTGAAGAGTAAAAATGAGAAAATTTACATATCACATCGGAGAAAAATGCCAAAAAAGAGAGCGTATGAGAGCTTTATATTTTATCTGTTCCGATTATGTCGTTAGAACGGGATTGTCAAACACATATATATTGTTTGTATATACATATGGATGAATTTGGGATTCCCAGTTTAACTGCATAAGAAATTATTAAGCATACTAATCTCGCTTAATGCTAAACAATAATTCCATCTAATTAATCTCATGTATCAAACGTGCACCAAACATTGGCATAAATAACACAAAACTTAAACGGTGGACCAAAAAACAAAGCATTTATTTCCACTACCTATAAAAGAAGCTTTCATTTGAATAGATATTTTAGAAACGTGAACTGGGTTCCGACAACTTTAATCTAACAAATGAAAATCGTTTTTTCTTTCTTGGGGTGATGAAACTTAAAACCAACAAAAACAAAAATTTGTTGGGTTAACCTCAAATCCCTGGTTTCCCAGCTTCACTCTTGGAACATGAATGTGCTCCTCAGCCAGTGTTCTTCTTTCAATCTTTAGTTTTTTTTCTCCCTCTGTGTTTAATTCTTCTGTGTTTGTACTCAACTTGTAGAGTACAAAAACTAGTATTTATCTAATTAGCAAAAGACTAGTATTTATCAGGGAATATAGGAGGAAAGGCGTGTAAGGTCCAGACCTTGCAAGGCAAGTGTAAGCATTTGACTGATGCTACTTTTTCTAAATTTTGTGTGCTTATTGATTACTTCCTTCTTGCTTGTTTCACGTAACTCTTTTTTTTTTTTTTTTGTATTTTACTATTACTATTTTCTTTCGTCTCTAAATAATTAAGCGCCTAACAACTAGCTTTAATCCAAAGACAATAGCACATGCATATCGTTTTACGAGTAAACGACATGTCAAACATCTATGTCATTTCTTCGTGAGGGAAGGAAAACAAATGCATGTCGTTTTATGAGTAAAGGAGTAGTTTAGTGAAAGATTTTATCTTTAGTTGTGAACGACAAAAAATGACATGGGACAGAAGCGACTCATCTCCTTTCTTTTTGAACTTTGAAGTGGGGGGTTTGGAACTCTCTATTTTTAAATGGAATCAGATGTAGTTTTACTGTTAGACTATGCCTCTTATTTTCTATTCGAGTGAAAGTTTTATCTTTTGTTGTGAGGGACAAAAAACGAATGGGACATAAGCGACTTATCATTTTTGTTTTGTCAAACGACACGTTGCTATTGAGTAAAACGACATCTTGTTGCATCTTTAATTGTCGACGACATGAAATTCTATCCTCTAAATAAAACGACGTGGTATATATAAAGGACTTATTTTGATGAAAAAGGAACGTTTGGTGAAACTTGAAGCATTTTATATTTATAAATGGCACGTCGTTTTCTAAATTGTGCATGTCTCCATGAGATGTCGTTTTTTAGAGGAAACATGTTGTTTAGGTACATGTGTAGTAACTTTTCCGCGCCATGTATTTGAAAATATTCAGTTAGATGTTTTCCAGCTAAAAAAAATGTCTCGAGTTCCTCTTCCGCTTTCGTTTTCTATTTTCATAAAATCGCTTCCACTCAATTCGTTTACTTTGGTATTGCTCTCGAAAGAGACTCGTAATAAGCAGAGATGGCAATCCATGGATTTGAGACCGGGTAGTTTTCTCGTCAACCCACCCTACGAACAAAAACACTACAAACAAAAACAAGTCTTACCACTGTTCCGTTGATATGCATAAATTGATAGGAGATGGGGCGGCTTTCTCTTCATGGGCTCGGGTACTAGTTTATCCAATTAATTATTTTTATGATAAAATAAATATATAGTTATTTAAATAATTGATATACCTATGTAAGACTATACGTTACAAATAAAAGAAAATTATTTATTTGAATTTTCATAGATATTATATAGTATAATATTATACTTAAAACTATATACATTTTATCATATTAATATAATAAATTAAATTTAAAAATATAATATAAATTAAATTAGGTGGGTAAATGGATAATAGGATAAGGGACCTTTATACCCCCATCCCCGTCCCGTAACCTATGATGGATTACACCTTTAACCCGTTTACAGTCTTAACTAGTTTATAGCCTAATTTTTCAGTCCCGTTTAAGAAAGATCTCTGCAGGTAAATGGATTCGTGAATAAAATTGTCATCCCTAGTAATGACCAAGGAACAAGAGTACTAAATACAAATTGTGCATTTTTAAAAATGCACAAATTAAAAAGGGCTCTTACAAATATGCCACAAAAATTAAGTTTGGATTGATTTACGCCACCTAAAAAAATAATTACGAAGAATGCTATGCCACATCATCGCTCTATATATTAGAATACCAAATATATCCTCAAATATCCAGCATAAATCACAAGAAAAAAAATACTCCTTCAAAAAAAATCATGAAAGATTAAACTAAAATTAGAAAAATTTTCACCGTAGACAAAAAAAAAAAAAAAAAAAAAACACTAGACTTTCTTTGGTTTTCATCGGCTCTCACGTCTTACGGCTATGATGGTCATTAGAACTCCTTCGTTGAAGCGGCCATGATAGGAAGGGTCTCTTGTCACCAGAGGCGGATCTCCTCCACGTGTCCACGATGGGAAGATCTCTCCCCGCACTTGGCTAGATCTCCTATGCGTGGCAGCCGCAACAGCAAGGATATGTTTCTTCCGATCATCATTGTGCAAAGAGCGAGACAACAAAGAGAGAGAAAGAAGGCGAAGAGAGGGGGGCTTGGTGGTATGTTATGTAGAAGAGAAAGAGTGAGAAATTGTTTTGTTGGAAGGTGGAGGGGAAGAGAAAGAGAAACATAAGTGTTTTAAACCTAATAGGTTTTTAAAGGTAAAAAGGACACATTTTACTTTTGTAGTGATTCTTGTATACGACATATAATGTAAAAGTTTTTTTTTTAAAGTAATAAAAATCAATCAGTGATTTAAAAATGTGGCAGTATTCATAAATATCTCAATTAAAAAGGCCCAACTCTAAATATTCCAAATGGTCCTACCTAATTTAGACCATGGAGATCATGTCATGGGTTGGGCTGGGCTCTGGTTTTTCTTTTCTTTCATGGTAGTTATCAAACGAGCCTTTATTTTTATTTTTTATTTTTACTTTTACAGGTGACTCGTATTTATATTATACAAGCTTAATTCTGTCTGTTTGAATAGAAAATCGAAACTTTAGTAGCAAAGTGAGAAATTTTGAAAGTTCAGAGAGCAAAGAAGCAATTTTTAAAGTTTAGAGGCAAGATAAAGAATTTTAAAAATTTCAAAAATACAATAGTGATTTTTAAAATTTAAGTGGCAAATAAGAGAGACATAAAATTCAAGAGTCATTGGTGATAACCCCTTAACAAAAGGTACATGAAATAACACAATATAATATACTCCATAAAAAACACAATATAATATACACCTTAGTTTTACTTGCAACTTTCTGCTAGCGGCGCCTTGTATTTAATCATTTATTTAATAGTGTCTCGAAAAAGTCGGTATATGTATATATTAATGGTGCTGTATATTTCGTCCATGATCATGACAAGCACAAACTATCAAAATCATTACATGATCTCAACTTACTTAACAATATTATCAGGCACTACTCTTTCCGACCTCATAGCCTTTTTTTTTTCTTTTTTTAATTTATACACCAAAAGGAGGAGGCATGCATGACATAACTTTGACAAGAAAAAAAAAGGAAACAAAACTTGTGAGAAAAAAAAAATTAAAGGCAGTAGCTAGATCCGTGAGAAGAATCAGAAGATACATTATTTGACAAGTATTGCATAATTCGTTTCTTGGCTCTCACACATATATATATATATATATATATATATATATATATATATATTGTCTGGGGTTGATTCCAACTTCCAATTACGTGCATAATTGGGTTGTGCTCGGATTTGGCTGTACCACTGCTCAGAATGAATCAAATTATAAATAAGAGAACATGTTATTTTATTGATAACATTTATGCACTGCAAAGTTCCAACAATCATAAAAGCAAACCATATGCATACTTGTTCTCTGTTTCCCCAATGATTACAACATACCATAGTACCATTGCAATGATATTGTTTGAAATATTGATAAGACCCATGGGTTCTAATTACCTTTTTATCATAACCTTTTATATACATATATGTATATGTAGGGTCGGATTGGTTAATTAGCTCGAAATACAGTGGTTTTAACTTCTTCTTTTTTGGCTTAAAATGTATAGTTTAAAAAGTATGATTTTAAAAATGGGTTCAAAATGTTGAAAAAAAGAGGATTCAACTCGTTTGAGAAATACGTTGAAACTTAAACACTATAACTGTGATAATTTTACACCTTAACAAACTTTTACTTTTCATTGTAGCATATGAAAACTTATACTATAGCAGTTAAAACTTATTTTTTCTAACGTATTTTTCAAAGGAACTTGAGTTTGTTTTCAAATTTTGGTTCCTTTTTGGTTCAAAATATCTAAAAATTAATAGTTCGAAATGGACTTCATTTTTTTTTTAATTTACCAAATGCTGAATGATTATATCAAATTTTTAGTTCAAACCATACCAACCATTGAACCAACAGCCCCATATATGCACACACACATATATATATACATATATGTATATCTACAATTGTAAACTAAAAGGAAAGCATATAGATAACTTTCACGAAGGAATTAGGTATATGTATACGAGCGCGAGGGCTTGGGCTTTAAGTAGTACATACCGGTGATCATCTATGTGCCTCTACAATATATGCAACTGATTGAGGAGTGCAAATTTCAGCCTAAATCTTGAGTGGAAATTACGACAAAAACATTTGGCTGGATTTTATTTTTCCTTTTTAGTGAAAGAAAGAGTCATTTTGACGTGGAAAAAGAGCAACATGAAATTTCAAGGGGGAGAAAAAAAGAACTACTGATCTGCTAACTAGTCTAGTTCTTTAAGCAACAAAATGGACAAACGTAGAAAAATTTTTTCCCAAAAAATAGAAGAAACAGAAAATTTAGTCCGAATTGCAAATAAAACTTTAAATTCATCGCAGCATACATCATTTTCTGAATTTACACAAGTAGAGACAATAATTGCTTCTGATGAAGTGCTAACTGGGCCAACCAAAATGCCAGAAATTGCAAGCACTTATAAAGGGGTATCCTTATTTCCCAAGAAAAAGAGAAGTTGCTATCAAAATTACTGAAAAAAAAAAAATAAACAAATAATATATATACAATCACTTAATGCAATGAAAGTGCATGCACTTGCAATCAAACTTCTAATTAAAAAGAGAGGATTTTGATTGGCTGAGCAGTTACTTTTCATTTTTTTTCCTTTTTTTATTGTGTGAAGTGTGAAAAAAAAAAAAAAATGGTCCCCCATCTAGCTAGCTCTTGTGTTTTATAACCCTTTTAGGTTCATAATTATTGATGCTTACCTTACAACACACACAGCAGACAGAGAGAGAGATGACATGAAAGTGTCCTCCAACTAAAGTAATAAAAGCCCTTCATGGGAAATATATAGAAACTCTCACTAACCTGTCTGCATGTGGTGGCGTGGGCGTGGCGTGACAATATTCAATTTGCTTCGTTTAGGAGTCGGGGACCACTCCCATCTTTTTTCTCCGCTTTACTTTGTCATCATCTTCACCTTCACTGTGATTTCATTTTTCTTTAAAGTTAATTTTATCTAGTTTAATCTTCACCTTCTCATGTATTTGCTTATGCAAATAAGAAGTTACACCTAACAACAACCACATATGCACGTTCATATTTGGGAAATTCGGTCCAATGGTTTGAACTTAAACAATTAAAGCCAGTATTTTGAACAAAAATAATTTAAATTAATAGTTTATACTAAGATTGTCAAGCATTCGTGCATATATATGTATGTATATATATATATATATATAATTAGTCATAATTAAGCACGTTAAAAACTAAAAAAAGTAAAAAAAAAAATGTTTCGGAAGCATGGAAGGAAAAAATTCAAAAAAAAATCCTCAAAAAAAAATGATGAAATATTTTGAATTTCAAATACTCTAAAAGCACTGTGCAAAATGTATTCTCTTTTTATATTTATGTTAATAATAACATAAAGACTCAACTTTTCCTTAACATACTTTTATTCTAACATTTTGACTATTGTTTGTCCTCAGTTCCATCTTAAACTACAGTTTGATTATGCCCCTAATCTAAAATGTTTAATACGCCGTTTGGCAGCCTTAATTGGAATTGTAAACACTGCACTTATAGTGTGCGTCTAACCAGTATTTCATGAGGATGTTTTTCTTATATGTTATAATATTTTCAGTTTCAACTTTCAGTTTTAGCGTACTCATTTACCAAATGGTCTAAAAATCTTGGCAAAAAAAGAAAAAAATAAATTGAGAAAAATTTTGAAGGGCTCCAAATAATTTTCCTTGTAGACAATGAAAACCAGACAAATTTTGACGCAAGAATTATGTGTTATTCAGCGATGTGAGTCAAATCAAAGTACTACTGGAAAAGTTATTCAAATTTTACAGGTACCATTTCCCTTGAAAATTAACGTTATATCTTTAAATTTGGAACCATATATTTATCTCACTGTGTCTAAACCACATGTTATTGTATCCTGTATTCACATGGGACAGCTGAAAATAATAATAATAACAAAAATAATAAAATAAAAGGGTAAAACTGTAACTGAGAGGATTTGAAAAGTCTTCTGGAAGAAAGATGGGACTAAAAAGTCTCCTTTCTCTATTTATATCCTCCTCTCATCTCTTCTTATCTGTGAACACTTAAAAGAAACAGAAGAAGAACAGCCAAGGGGAAGAAGAAGAAAAAGAAAGAGACTGCAATTTCTAAGGAGCAAATTAGGGTTAGCTAGAGTGCATGTGCGACTCACGGAATATTACCGTGCACCTCAAACAGTTGAAGCTGCCAGCATGATCTGCGCTTAAAATTTGTTAACCATTTTTTTGGAAAAGAGTAGATCATGTGGTAGTTTCACCTGTTGATGGACGCACGAGAGAGAAAGACCACCTTAATTATCATAAGCCCTAAAACCCTAAATCCACCACCCTCAGCCATATTTCTTCAGAAACCCCAGTTAGGGTTTTCTTCTAGGAAAATTTTTCAGAGAAATTAAAAAAAAAAAGGTACTGTATAACGCATATATATCTTTTTCTCTAATATTTCGTTTTCAGTACTCATCTGGGTAACTCTCTCTACTCACTTTCAATGCTAATTTTACTCTTGTCTTCTTGTTCTTCTTCTTCTGTGATATTGGGATTCTGAAACTTTTTTGCATGTCATTGATATCCTTTAGGGTTTTTCCAAGCTTCTGGAGAATCTGATATTCATTGATATATATATGTCAGTGAGCTAGGGATATTATAATGACTTGGTTTTAAGTTATGCACAAATATTCTGAGCCTCAAGGAAGGGGGTGGTGTCTTGGGAAGAGTGCCGATTCATATTTCTTGATGATGTTCCGTTTGTGTCAATTCATGTCATGTATGTAGTATTGTGCGGATGCTTTCTTTTGTATTCATGTGTTGTGATTTATATGCATATATGTATATTCCTTCTGCTATCTTTATCAGGTAATTGATATTAAGGATTTGACATCCTATCTCACAGATCTGTCATATCGTACCACAAATTAAAATGTGCATATGTAAAAATTGCAACTAATACTTTTTAGCGTATATATATGTTAATTCCTTTTCTCAACTGAATTATTTGTAATTTTCTGCAGAGTCAATTAGCTATATATCCCATCACATTAACAATTGATCAATAGTACGAAAATGGTTGATTTAGAAGATTGATTATTAAAAAGGTAAAATTTTAACATGGTTGGATCATTAAGAGTATTAGTACTTGAGATTCTCTGAGATTATTAAAATGGTACAATTTTAAAATGGTTGGATCATTAAGAGTATTTGAGATTATCTGAGATCTGGTAGAGAAATTATGAGACATTATTGTTCTATTTTAGCTTTCACCTTCATGATCAACATAGGAAATTGAAGCATGTTTTAGGAATTCAGATCGCGCTTTAGATCTCAATACAAATGTGCCTATTTTTAGGATGTGTATGTCTCATAGGATCTAGAAAAGGTCAATTAACAAGTACCCAAATACAAAAAATATTCCAATGGACACTGTTTTAAAAAATCTTAAATCTAATTAATTAGTACTGAAAGAGGTATCATCTTTATGCGTAGAAAATCACTTAAATTACAAGTGATAAATATTTTGCTGTTAATTGAAATCAAGTACTATAATCACACTTGTTCCATTGATATTTCTTTTAACATTAGATTTCCAAGTTGTAAAAAATATTGTACGAGAGTTTGACTGAATTCTGTAAAGATGAGACAAAAAAAGTCACCAAAAACAGTCTTGATCTTATCTAACCCTACATTTTCAAGGTCAAAGTAGAGATCATGATCACATGAACTGAACTGATCACTTCTTGGTATGCAACGAGTTTCCGTATTGGATCGGGAAACATCTCAAAACGTCATCTTCATTTCTCTATCCAAATCCTATCATTGACAAAAGTTTATGATTTTCAAAGCAATGGAGTTATATTTCAACCTTATACGCTATAAATTAAATGTGATATCAAATGCCATAATGTAATTTCTCTCTAGTACATGTTCGCCCTCATTGCATTACTTACATATGCTTAGAATATTTGGGAGAATAGTTTAACTATCAGTTTAGGTTCTCAAACTGTAACATATGAGAGCTTTACACTATATTTTTTTACCGCACCACTTAAAAGCTTTATACTATTTATAGTTTAACTCTTTTAAACAAATACATGTTTATATGTACGCGCATGTGTGTATATATATATTCTTTTATAAGCTTTATACGGTTTAGAGTTGAACTCTTTTAAACATATACATATTTATGTGCACACGCATATGTGTATATATATATATATTCTTTTCTCAGTAATTTGGTTGTCATGAGTTGTGTGACACATCCTTTTTGTTTGGTAACTGGATTTGGTTTCACTCTGTAGAACCCTAATTTATGTATATTTTTGAGTGCGTCCCACGTACCCAAAAACGTCACCCATTTGGGTATACGGCTTTCCAGCCGTTTTGATTTTGTCTTGTTCCTTCAAGAGGACCAACTGGTTGGTGGGTGGGTTGCTTTTTGGACTTTGTTTTGTGGTATTAATGCTACTTCCCCATGAGGTATTGATGCTCTAACTGAATAAAAAACTATTCTCTGAAGTGTATATTTTGGACTTGGGCTAACTGTGTACATGGTACTAGCCCGTTGGGAAACACGATCATAACTGCATTTTATGTTTCCAGCAAATTTTTTGTTCAAAAGTTTGTAAGAAACATCAAAGGAACAATTTTACTCAAAACCATAAAATGTAGTTCCAATGCATTCTCAAATGAGCTAGTAATATTGGACAATGATTGATAACGTTTTGAGGTGGTTATTGTCATAAATTGAGTGAAGTTTAGGGAAAATATAATTCTATAATAGAGTGAAGACCTCAAATCATTCATGACATGCACTGTTAATAGAGTGTTTGAGAAAGTAGTTTAAACTATCAGTTTAGGTTTGACAATTATAGCATGTGAGAGTTTACATTATAATTTTTTACTGTAACATAAAAAAGCCTTACACTGTAATGGTTTGAACTACTCTATCAAACACTCTATAATTCAAACACATGCTGATGACGGGAATACAAAGTGCCAAAGATATTCAAACGATAAAATTTTGAACAGTTTCTCTTCGCAAATCCAATTAATATAATTAAGAACACTACTTAAAAAAAAACAAAACACTCTATCAATCATATCTTAAACGGTTTCTTGATTTTATTCCTCGTTGGTATTATTTTTCTGATACCGATGCTTGTTTTACAGCTTGGAAGCTGGGTTGGAGAGAGAGATCCATTATGAGCGACATGATTCTGCCGCCGTTTCTCACTTTCTTGACTAACTCATTTTACAAACATTATTGTTTCTATCGTAATATTTAATATTCAATTAAAAAAAAGATCTTTTTTTTTTTTGGCTGAACAAAAGTTAGTACAATCTAAACTACAAACAAAATACTTTGAAAAAAATTACGAACAAAAAATGTGAATGTCGTTTTATTCCTTTTTTTCCCTAATTATGTCGTTTTATGCTTAAACGGCAAATGACATTCCGTTTCTTCACGCGAACGACACTAAATTCTTAAATTGAATGACGTGTCGTTTTCATGCAAGGTGTCCAAAATTTTTATCACATGCGCTTGTTTGGTCATATAACAGCATAAAATATGATCTCAGCAAAATCATGAACAGCGAATATTCACGTTGAAATAAGTCGTTTAGCACAACAAAATAACGAAACGAAGCAAATTTGCGACATGACAAAACCAAGCGACGTGTCGTTAGATTATTACATCTCTAGGGAAGGAATTGTCCTTGGCCAAAACGACAGGTCGTTGCACATAGACCACATCGTCCTAATAAAATTGCACGGTCTTTAAGAAATGGCTTGTAATTTATTCGATGAAACGACTAAAATTTTAAGGCAAAAATAACATATATTTCCATTAAAATAAGTTACAACGAATTTTTAAAAATGACATTTCGTTTTGGCCATGGTGCACAGGAGGTTGGTGGACAGGTTAGGTTGGTGGTTTGAGCTTTTGGTTTGACAGTTTTTAGGAGAAAATATCCAAATATTTCTATGTTTTTGCCTAAATAAAACTTTTGCCTTCTTATTGTTAAAATGTCCAAAACACTTTATTTGTTTGTAAAATCACTCTCAAAATATCCTTGAAGCAATTAATTTTTTAAAAAAATTCAAAAATTATCATTTCCAGTATATATTAAATGTTATTTTGAATATGACCAGAGTTAAAAATTAAAAGAAAATGTAATTTAAAATGTTCAAATAAATGCTTCAATTATTTTGAGAGTTTTTAACTTTTTAAGATTGATATTATTTAGTATTTTGGTTTAATAATGTTTCAAATTTTATTTAATAAAGATTGAGAAGGAAAATTTTAGTTTTTTTTTTTAATTTTAATCTCTTTAAGGGGTATTTTGTGTATGATTTTAAAAATACAGGTGGCTAGTAAAATGAACTTGTAAATTTGTATCACTTTGAAGCTTGTTATCAACCTTTACAACTTGATGAAAAATTAAGGTTTTTTTTTTCTTTTTTAAATAGTATATTTGGATTTCAAGTATGAAAAAGAGGTGTTCGTCTTTAAAATAAACAGCGTTTATCATGCTTTATATCACTTATGAAATAAGTAGTTCATGTACATCATTTTTATTCATATACATCATTTTAAAGTGAAATTTTGCACTTAGGTTTAGGATAAGAGTTTCAATTATGAAGTTTAAACCGCACACTATATCATACAAGAGCTTTATGCTGCAACATATTTTTGTTTTACACTGTAGTATATAAAAACTTTACATTAGTTATAGTTTAAACCACTCTCTCAAACACCTTATTAATTTTTTATATGCTTGAAATGCAAACCCATTGAAGTAGTATTCTCCTATGTCATCCTTTTTAACCCTCTTTGCTTCCCATTATGGGCTTCCACGGAACAACCCAAGTCTATAATGAAAATAATACTTTTTATTTGGATAATTTACATAAATGCTACTTTTTTAGACTCAATTTTCATTTACGCTACAAAATATATGAAGTTCTTATGCCACAAACTCGGTACATGACATGTCGTCTATCTTTCGAAGCCTTTTTCTTGTCCCTCCAAGTCATGTCGTTTGTTCCTTTGGGACATTTTGCGTGTCTCTTCAAGACATATTGTGAGATATTTTTTGTATCCCTTCGGGACATGTTGTGTGTCCCTCCTGGATATTTTATGTGTCCCAATGAGACATTTTTTTCTCTCCTTTTCTCCTTTCTCTTTGTTCCTCTCTATCTCATTGCCGTTTGTCGTCAAAAAACAAAAACAAAAAAAAAAGAGAGAAAATTATTACAATAACTAAAATCAAATTGACGACTCCAGCAAATTTTCTGGCTTTGGCTACATCACTGACAGGAACGAAAATTTTCCTAATTATTTGCTACCATGCAACTTTGTCACAAATCTTCTTTGTCACGCTTCTCCGTCTTCAGATCTAGATGGACTTCAGCATTAGCAATGCAGGAGATCTGATCAACTTTGGGAGCTCGTCGATGTAGCAATCAAGATTTGTCCTTGCTCTTCACAAGTGAACAGAACTTGCCATCGTCGTCAATGGTTGAACTTTGAATCTCGTGACCTGTACTCATGTAACGCCCCGAAATTTATTCAATGTTATTGTAATGTAAAATGATGAATTAGTGTGCCACAATTAATGTTTCAACATTAATTTGATTATTTAGTTGAATTTTGAATTTTTGGTTGTTTTGTTAATTTGATAAATTCAAATGATTTCTTATTGTTTTAAAATGATGTTTTGAGTTTTAAAACACAACAATTTGTAAAATGTTAAAACTATTCCGTTTTACAAAAACGTGGGTGGCATTTGGTTTTCGCACAGTAAAACCACCCACTGTTTCTCTCTATTTATTCTCTCTCCTCTCTCTCTTGCCTGTGAGACTTCTCTCACTCCTTCTCTCGGTTTTCCTCTTCTCTCTCAAATTCTCTCTCAAATTTTTGAATCAAATTCGAATCCAAGCTTCGAGTTAGCAAGGAAGCTCAGGAACGTGATTTGGCAACCGAGAACGCAGATTGAAGCTTCGATTCGAGGTTAGTTTTGAAATTTTTAAACTTTTTCCAAAATTTTCAATTTTGTGCATTTTTGAGATTTAAGTTCGTTTGAGCTTTAAAAACTCTTGGTTTGAGTTAAATGAACTTAGAACAACTAGAATCCAAGCTTAGATTGAAGAAAAATAGATTGGATTCAAGATTTTTCATTTTTCCTTATTTTTTTCCATTTCAAATTTTTGAGATTTTTGTGTTTAAATCTTGTTTAAATGAGTTCAAAAGGGTCCAAACATGTTTTTCTATCATTTATGAATGTTTTTCATGCCTGAGATTTGAAAAAAACAGGTTAGAATCAAGATTTAGATTTTGGGGGATCGAAAACCCGTGGTTGAAATTTCTGGGTTTTCCCAGTTCGACAGGTCGAACCTAGGGAATGTCCGGCAGACCGAACCTGGTTTTCGGCAGGCCGAACTGCACAGTTCAGCCGGCCGAAGCAGGGAGTCCGGCAGGCCGGTCGGGCATGGAAAATTTTGTGATTTTTCACCCGTTTTCACTGTTTTGAACCCCGATTTAAATTCCAACCTTGTAAAATGATTTTAAAGATACAAATGGCACACTAGGACATCATGAAATGGTTTAGTAACATAAAATGTCTCGAATTAGATATTGATCGACTTAGTGTGTATCTAGGATCGTTCGTGGTTCCGCGGAGCTAACATATAGCGGACCGGGATTACGGTGTGGGGCACCGGCACGAGTATCGAGGTAAGACTTCTACCCCATTTCTTGGTATCCTAGTTTCAAAATGAGTTGGCTTTGAAAATGAATTTATCGGTTATATTTTAATATACCGTGAACTAAAATGAACTTCATAATAAATATAAATGACAATACTTGGTAAATGAGTTTTGAATGATGATGAAAATAAACACATAGGCATGATGCCATATCAGAGATCGGGTCGTATAGCGATCGACCTTGGGGGCAGGTCCCAAAACCCAGCTGGGCCACTACAGTGGTGATATTCTTATGGTTTGCCTAGGAAAAGAAAATGATAATTCTGGTTGTCCGAGCAAACTGTTTTGGGTAAGAACGGTTTCATTTAAATTTATTTATTTATTCAATGTTTCTTTTAAATAATTTGATAAAACACTGTCCTACTGAGCCTTTCACTCATATTTTCTTTGTTTTCAAATTCCCCCCCCCCCCCCTTCTAGGTGGTTTCCCGTTTAGGTTCGAAGAGGATTCAACGGACCGAACTCAGGAGCAGTAGAAGGATTTATTAGATTGTTTGTATAAATTAAACAAGGCATGTAATGTTTTTAATTTTCTTTGGCTTAGACTGTAGTTGTATTATTATATTGTTAGTACCATGTGTGTGCATAAGTTGTGGGTCAGTAGGACCCATACTTGCTACATTTATTATTTACTTTTCATGCAATGGTTTTCCTGAATCTTTTACGTTATATTATTTAATTGAACCCCTAAAACTCTTGATTTTAATTAAATTCTCCTTTAATTAATTTAAATAATCCACCACGTCACCTCCCGTACTCCGGGGCGTGACAACTCACAATCTCTTAATCTTTAGAGACGGTTCATCTTCGATGGCGATAGACAAACTCGCAAAGTTGGCGCCATAATTGAGCAGAGAGCATTGAGATCACGACATGCATCACAGGGGGTCCGTCAAAGGCCATTGTCGCTTGGAGAGGAGAGAGAGACAGATGAAGAAAATAAGAAAGAGGAGAAAGAGAGTGAGAAACGAAGAGAGAAGAAAAATAATAAAAAAAGAGATAGGAAAAAATAAAAGGAAAAAAAGTGGCATAAGAAAAAATGGCATTTGTTGTTTCAAGTTTAATTTCTTATTGTATAAAAAATAGATAAAAAAGGTGGCATAAGGTGTAATTTTATCTCTCTCTATTTTTTTTTAACGAGGAGCGATAACAGTGATGTATTACTAAAGAAAAGAACACTACGAGGGTGTTTGGTATCTCCATTAGCGTTGAGGTTTGGTCCGCCGTCCTCGTCGCTGGCATCCGTACCCCACTAGAGCAGAGGAAGAGGAAGGTGCCCTCTTGGAAACCCACCAGAGTAGAGGAATCTTCTTTGTTTTTTTTTTATTTTTAAATAATTATTTCTGTTAATACAAATAAAAAATTATAATATATTAATAATTAATGTTTTTAGTTAATATTAATCAGTATTTTAGATTTAAATACAGTTATATTTACATTAATAATTTTTTATGAAAAAATAATTTTTTTAAAAAAGATAATGGTATATATAACTAAACACAATTTTAGAAGCCACCCTAACAAATTCTCAAATTATTTTTATTTTTAATTTTTTTCAAAACAAAGACCAAAATTAAAATGCCAATCCAGGCCTAGAGTTTTTCAGAAGAATAGGAAAGAAAGAGAACCAAAAAAAAAAAGGGCAAAGAAACAAAAAAAAGAGGCTGAACACTGCAATTAACGGTACGAGAGGCTGGCCGAAAGGGTCCCTCTTTCCAAACAATCCTAGAATTTGACAACTCGAAATGTCGACCTCGAGGTTTGCTTGCCTTTGCCCTCATTCGAGCTTGCTTTGTGTACGCTAAAGCTTTCATTTCTTTTTCTTTTATTTATTTATTTATTTTTTATTCATCCTTGTGACCATCGACATCAATCCTCTCTCCATATTATTTATTTATTTATTTATATATTTGTTGGAGGAAGAGATTAGCTACAATCAGGAAGAAAGACCCCCCCATTAGTTAATCTCAACTTGTGTGCTTTAACAAATTGGAATGACTTCCATTGTCTACTAGCCCAAATATAACATTTTTTTCCCCTATTCTCACCTTCTTTTTTATTTTTATTTTTGTGTGGCTGAAATAAAAATGTAAACAATCTGAATCCTGAAAGTTCTGTTTGATTGCTTGGATAAATTAGTTAAAATTAGGATTGGTTCGGTGGCGGCTGTTGTGTTTTATAGTTTTTAGGGGATAAATAAAAAAAAAAAGTGTGGATCGATTGAGCTGGATGGATAAAAATGTTTTTCAATATATGATAGAACAAGTAACAAGTTTTATTGGACTATAGTGAGGTGGCCTAGCAATAATGGAATATTGTGGCTGTTTTAGTGGCTAAAGGTTGTGTTGGGTTTGGCCCTCTTTGAGAAGAATCTTAAAAATGAAAGCTTGATTCTGTCAATCCCGTATTCAATTTAGCGTGCTTGAACACATTCAGTGGGGTTAGAGTGATGCACCTCGCGCCAAGACGTAGGGCCGCTTCAGCGAAAATTCCTGTTACCATTTGAAACAATGCCAATCGTTTATGGGGTACACAAAGCCGGTCGCTCCTTTCCTGGGCTATGTTTATTGTCATAAACAAGTGCTAATGGTTTCTTTACTTTTCCCAGAGCATACAGTCAATTCGTTAAAAGTTTAATTCGGTAGATGGCTTTTAAATGCCCATGTGTTTATTGAGTAGTACTCTTTAAGTCTGTCAAAAATGAATTATGGTAGAGTTTATGAAGAAAGACAAATACACGTGGTACTTTTTGGTCAACTTGGTACCTACTTTGCTTGTTACAATTATTGATGTCCTCTGTTCAGCTGGAATGGCCCTACGTGTTTTCTAATGACTTAAAAGGTGCATATTTGGATGCTATATGACAATATTGTAAATTTTTACATGCACGTACCTACGTCATAACGAACTATGTGCATTTTTTTTATGTTATAGTTCCTCTGTTTGGGAACACTGGTTTTAACCGGAAAGTTTGGATTGAAATTAGGAGTTTGAATTAAGATTTTCAATTCAAACTAGTGTTTAGATTGGATTTTAAAAAAAGTGAAATTGAGTTGGAGTAAATTTGAATGAGTGTTTGGATAGATGTTGAAAACATTCTTTTGAATCGGTAGTGCTTTCTATCAAATCTACAAAAACTTAATGTATATGAAAAATTTTCGTGGGCGATATGGATGAGGATTTATTTCTCTCTTCTTTTAGAGCTTATAGGAAGAAGAATCATCTTAGTGGGAGTCAAAACAAAGAAGTTATGACATTTTCAAACTTAGAGTTAGAATAGAGGGAAAAAGCAAAAAGTAAATGGTTTTATTGTAGCAAATGAGTTTCATTTGCCATAGTCTTCTGGGTTTGAATCGTGGAAATGTTTTCTTAATTTATGTGTGCCTCTGTTGGAAAACAATTTTGTATGGTTTTTATTGGTCTTTACAAAAGTTGCATAGAAGGTTTCTAGTTAAGGACTAAGTTGAGCTTCTTCATTTTTCCCATATTATCTTATAATATGGTTGATTTTTGGATTTTTGCATGTTCTGGTTAGCTGATAAACACTATTGCTTCTAAATCAGGTTTATTTTTTTTTGACAATGTAAAAAGTTCGGAGAGGAGGCAAGCAACATCAGCATACCGCCATAGGCATTACTAAAGGGCCCTCTAGATGCTGACAAGAATGTTCATTGAAGGCTTTACAGGCTGGCCCTACCCCTTGGACGAGGAGTGTGTCACCCTAGTCCCAGCGAATGGGCTAACGGTAAGAGGGTACATGGTCTAGGCACTCTAAATTGAGTACTAGGCTGGTAGGAAACAAGCTTTCATATTTAGTACCTCGAAAGGGTAACCCAACATTCGAACTTGTGACCACAAGCCCACCACAGTACTCTACTACCGCTAGGCCATCAGATTCGGTGATTTGCAGATGATTTTTAATGAGTTGTTTTTGATAATCTTTTCATTTTTGTCACCTTATCAAAAGTCTGAACAATGTGTAAAAAGCTCTGTCTTAAGCATTCAAACAAGTGAAATACACAAGACAATCTAGAATTAGAGAGAAAACTAAGGTGATAACAGAAATTGTCTTAGTTTTAATCATGTTGCTTAGGTTTCATCATTTTCCAGGCTCTAACTTTAACAATACAGTTTTTAATTAAAGGAAGAAATAGCTTCTGAACATCAGACCGCACAGGTTGAAAATACAAGTTTCTTTCTCTAATTCTCTCTTTTAAGTTACAAACTTGTTTGTCCTCTCTCTCTCTCTGCTGGAAATTTGTCAAGTCCCACTAGTTTTTGGTACTTTTGGATACATTCAATGCACTAATAGTACTTTCTTTGTTGGCTTCTAGTATTTTGGTTGAGTCATCTAACTATTTGTCTGTAACTGTGATTGGCCAAATAGGCACGTCGTCTACTAAAAAAATGATCCTTGTGGAAAGTTGGGCCGGGCGATTAGTTACATTTTGAAAATGCATTCTTCAGTATTTCAAGCTCGTATGCCTTCTCCTATAATTGTTTTTAAAATTGGAGAAATGTTGTTGACGAAGTGGGTCATCTAAACCGTTTTGCATGTTGGTTTTTCAACCATAGGGTCAACAAGTCAACTAGTTTGTAGTAGCTTGGGTTTGTGCACAGATGAAAAGGGGTGATTTGTATAGAACCATGGGAGGGACTTTTTAAAAAAAATAAATATTGAGATTGTTGAAGCAAATGGTTTTGGAGGTCCTTACAGGGTGGATTTGTTGTCAAGAGACAGATGCCAGTTTAATTGCCTGGCGCCAATCAAGATATAAGAAAGTGATTGGGTGGGCTCTCAACTTTTTTTTTTTTCCCCTCTTTACACCTGGATTTACATGATATTCTAGTACCTGCCCCACTTCTTTTCTTTTTTTCCTCTTTTTCTAATTTAATTTGGCCAGCTTTTTTATAGTTATATAACTTTCTTGCGTTGCAAGATTTTTTTTGTGGTTATATATAATCATACAAAGTATTCATTATTTGACATAATTCGGTAGGTGTTCAAATTAGTCACAAAAATCTTTCATTCATGCCCACCGGGCCTTTTCTGTCCTTCCAGCCATGTGAAGCTGACACATGAGAGATCAAGTCAATCATAGCTGAATGCGTTGAGCATTCCTTTGCGCTTTGGGGGATCATTTTTTATCTCCAGTATTTTGCTAACACCTGCTTTGATTTCCAAACTTCTCTCAAGTATTCTGACTTTTGCGAGATTTTCGTTCGATCTTCAGGCAAGTCATTTTTAAATATCATGCCACTCACTTTTTTCTTTGTTGATTGAATCTCATTGGCTTTGGAGATTGCTGTCTTTAAGAAGTCAAAGGAATTTACTACTATAATGGTTCTGGCATCTCTAGAGACGTCCATATCGTTGATTATGGTTTTGGCATCTTTGGAAACGTCCATATGTGTAACGTCGTTGAGAAGTGCTATTTTTTTTCTAGATTTTTCTTCTCTCTTCTTTGCGTGACCATACTTTTTCTGGAATGTGCTCTGACGTCTTGAAATTATTTATGTTGCTTGTGTTGTGTGTCATTATCATTCTTTCAGCTAAAATCCAAATAAGAGAAAACAAAAGAATATGAAGTCACCAGTCTTGTGATAATCTAATCAAAGTAAGCTGGCATCTAAAAGCGTTTGCTCATCCAGGTTAAGTATATTTGGATTTTCTCTCCTTGAAAAAGCATAGAAATTTTTAGCTATCTGGTTCAAGCGTTGTTGCATATAGATGAAAACTAAAGACAGCCACGAGCATATTTACAGTTTAATAGCGACGACTCTCAAATCCACAAGAGCCCATGAGTTTTTTCTGTTCTTTTCATGGATATTGAGGTCAGTTAATCCGTTCACCATCTTTGCATGAAATTCTTCTCGCTGGTGTTCCTCTTAGTTTTGGTAATAGCAGTCCACCTTTTTGCGTTGTTGTCTTTCACTTGATTGCTTTGTTTGACAGAATTCTATGTTTTAGTTTTACTCGAGATGAATATTTGTTGGAATCTGATGGGTGATATTTTTAATTGGGAAATGGATTTGAGATGTTAACAGATGTCAGAACTTCATTAGTAAACGTTGGAATGTCCACCAACCGATAGAGCTGTGTATGCTTTTGGGTAGGTCCATGAATTCTCTACAAATGTCTGCTGGTGAGCTAGAATAGTCATTTTCTGGGGCCTAATGTGCTGTTATTGTTTACCTTTGAGCATAGGTCAGTGATATACAACGACTCTTATGTTTAGTGAAAATGATGATATAACCAAAGAGAAATTAAAGACGGCACTCCTTTAGAATCGGTGGTTCCGCTACTTTGCGGGGTTTGATGGACTTGGAACATCTTGTGTGGTAAGCAAACATCAAAAGTCAAAAGAGAAAAGGAAAGAAGGAAGGGGAAAAAAATAAACTTTGATGCTTAAGCCACTGGAAAGGTCCAAAAGCTACAAGCAAGTCGTTTCACAACTAAGCTTAGATGGTTACTTTTGGCTTCCTGGGTCTCCTTTTGGGAGTGTTTGGATAACTTTTTAGAAGAGTTTTTGCACTTTAAGTGGGGTTTAATCAAAATCATAAAATATGACTTCTCAAAAAAGTTCTTTGAAAACTTGTGCTAAGTTTCAATGGGATTTAATTTTCACTCCAACATTTTTATTGCTCAAGATTTAAATATCAATTTTTTGTCTTATTATTCTCTTTAAAAGAATGGTGCTTTTTTTTTTTTTAATGATTGGATTCGCATTTACATCTGTTTCATTATTTTTTAAAACATTAAGTGAATAAAAGGCCCTTAAGAACCATGAAAGGCATTCCGTATGAAGAAATAAAATTAACAAAGCGACTTCGGAGAATATGGCTTTGACATCTTTACGTACTAACCTATGGACAGACACTATGTCTTCTATTTCTAGGCTTTTTTATTTTGCTGGAAATTTTTCTTGGAAGAATTTGATGGAGTAATTTTTACACTGAAGAAAGTAAATGTAGTAGTTATTTTCTGTTGAAGCATTTTTGTAGTTTTACTTTTTAGGGAATCCAATACTGCTTTGTATGTAAAAAGTGAACTTGGAATTTGTTGGATTCTAGTGACTAGTGATTACTGACTAGGGACTTGAGACTACTGTGTTCATGAGAGGTTGTTAAGTGTCGACTTGATGACTGTGTGCTGCCGAGTAGCTGAGCGAGCGATGAGTATGAATAAACGACTACTTGCAAGCGATTAAGTGATCGCAAATTAAGTGCATGACTGTAAGCGATAGACGGAGCTGAAACCTAACGGCCCCACTCAGCCAAATTTACCGCTGGTGAAGATAATAATGGTGATCAATGACCCTTATTTAACCTTTTTACAATTATTATTGCTAGTTTTCTGGTTTGAGCGTCGATTCCCACGTCTATAGAATTACTTTTTTCTGAACGTTTAGAGCTAAAGGTTGTGGCATGGTGCGTTCTCTCTCTCTCTTTCAACACACACGCACATAATGATTTTTCGAACAGATTTGTTTATTTATTTATTTATTTTAATAAAGGATATAGTCTTGGTGAATTGTAGTCGGTCCTTAAATCGATTCCTCTTACAATGAGTAAGAAAAGATGATGTGAGGTTCTGGTGTACAATCTGAATTGAAAAATGAACTTCTCAGGTAATGGTATCTTATTGCTCTTTCTTTATTATCTCGCTACAATAAACATCTGCAATCTCTTTAGCTCAGCTCTGGTGCTACTTGGGTCAAGTGTTTTGTGCACTATATGTAATCTGGCAACTAGAGTCTCAATTCTTGGAATTTATATTTCTTACTTAGAAGCCTTCCATGTTTAGGTTTGGCAAAGTTGAAATGAAGGGGGATCTCAAAGTGTTGAACAGTCCATGCATAGGTGGACTTCTACAATTTTTTTTTTCTTCTCAAGTATGTAATACCAATGATTATTAAATTCATAAATTTGTTCTCATATTTGTTCCTCTTTTTTTTTTTATCATTTTCATTTTTATTTGGTTAATTTAATTGTATATGGTAAACTATTTTTAGATTTTGTTGTACGCCAGTAATTGATTGGAATATTCCATTTCTAGACTATGTCTAAAAATTTGAAGTATAAATTTTAAAAATTCTGCAAGAACTATGTTATTTGTGTGAACTTTGAGACATGCATATTGTGTTCCTTGATCTATAGCACTCTATATTCTCCCCCTAAACTTAGAGACTCACTATTTTCCCGGACGGAATTGTTGAGTTATTGCTTGGTTAAGGTTAGGTGTAATATTTAGAGATTAATGAATGCTCTCGCTCTAAAATAATTTAGTTGGGTGCTAAACTTGTTTTGTATTCTCTTCTTTGTTGCTTATAAGCAAGAAAATAGGGAAAAAAAATATGAAGAATGTACCTTAATTCAATTTGGTTACTTAAAGGTTTAAAGAAATTGACAAATTTTCCTTCCTTGAGTGCATTGCATGTGTTCTTTCATTAAAAAAAAATAAAAATTATGTGTTTCAAAGTTTGAGGCGTGAATTTGGGAATGTATGACAAATCAGAATCACAATAGGTATGTTTTAAAGTCTGGGAGCATATTGACACAATTAACATAGTTCAAAGTGACATAGTTCAAGAGAAAACTTATAGGGTGTTTGGCAAGTGGTTAAAACTGTTTTTACTGTAATATGTGAGAGCTTTACACTGTAGCGATTTTTTTAATTATTATAATTATTATTATTAACATAGCATATAAAAGCTTTACACTGTTCATAACTAAGAAAGTGGTTTAAACCACAACTGCCAAACACACTTTTAACATTTATCCAAATTTGAATCAAGAGGTTGCTCTTTTGGCAAGCAGAGGTTGCGAATGGTTCATAATTATTTTGTTAGTGGTTGCTCTGCTAGATATAACTCATAACTCAGATTAGCACACTTGAACTAATAAATTTCTTCAATAAAAAAGAAATATATTTAACATCTAGAATTCTTTAGGTGTACTCAAACCATGAATCATGATTGGAGAAACCACAAGGAAAAGTGTGATGATTATTCTTGTTTACGATAATCCTAAACTTGCTTGACCAAAAAAATAAAAATAATAATAATAAAAGAAAAGCTTAATTGTTTCAATCATTGCACTTCAAGCACACACATACCAGAGGGGAAAATCTCATAAACATTTATGCAAAATGATGGATGGTGTGCTTTCTCTACCATGATCGGAGGAAGTTGGTACTTATTATTGCTGAACATGAAGATTTTCCATGATTTATATGATTCACATTTTCTTATCTTTTCTTTTCTTCTAACAATCTCGATTATAATTCTGTCCGTTGTTTGATATTGATTGGTCTTTCTGTATTTTCTTTGAGAACTTTATGTCCTCAAAGTTTTATTTTTTATTTCATCTTTAATCATTTTTTTCAATACATCAAAATATAATCTTGAATTGTGAAATTGTACCGATTGCACTTAAGAGGCAACGAGCTTAAGAAATCTTATACGCGTGAAAATCTTGTGTGTAAACCGATTGCTATTTTTTTTTTTTTTTCATTCATATATGTAAGCATAAGATATACATGACTACGTATGTAAAAATAACTGAAAGAGACAGGGTTGCATGTGAAAAATAGTAGTGCTCCATTTCTAAGCCCCATAGCAACGGGAATAAAAGCTGAATAAGACTGAAATTTGAAAGCTAAAACATGGAAAATGAAAATTCAAAAGCTATACAATGTTACTAATTCTTGTCATGTCTTTTGCTGTGCAGAAGCTCTTTGGAGTCTGGGCCTTTTTTCCAGGAATCCGAATGCACTTGACGAGCCAACCGATCGGCCAAGACAAGGCCGCAATGCCAATACAAGCACCCCATTGCCCCCAATCAAGCCTCACAGTCTGAGCAAACTTCTTCAGAAACTCCACCATTATCAGCTGAAGCACTATGGTAATCCCAATTATTGCTAAAAACAGCTTGTTCTTAAGTATACCCTTGAATATGTTCTTCTTCTCCAGCTTCCTTGCGTTAAACTCGTTAAAGACTTGGCAGAAAACAAAAGTGTTGAAGATGATTGTGTTCTTGACCTTCTCATCTACTCCAAATATGGATCTCCCCTTGAACTGTAGAGTCAGCAAGACGGTTACCTGGAACAATGCGTGTGCAATAAGGTTTCTCCACATGACTCGGGTTATGAGCGGGACAGTTCGACCCACCGGCGGCTTCTCGATCAGCTCATTGGTTGGCTGTTCTGTGGCCAATGCCAAAGCTGCCAATGTGTCCATTATGAGGTTCACCCACAGAAGCTGGACAGCAGTCAATGGGACTTTACCGGAAGACACAGAGGCTATGAAGTTGATGATGAGGGCAGCGACATTCACGGTGAGCTGAAACTGGATGAACTTTTGAATGTTGTTGTACACGCACCTTCCCCACCTCAGAACTGTCACCACTGAAGAGAAGTTGTCATCTAAGATGACGATATCCGAGCTCTCCTTTGCCACTTCGGTGCCTTGGATCCCCATCGAAAGCCCGATATCTGCTTCCTTCAGAGCAGGTGCATCATTCGTTCCATCCCCAGTGACCGCCACCACGTGACCCTTCTGCTTTAAGCACTGCACCATCAGAAGCTTGTCAAATGGAGATGATCTAGCCATCACTCTGATTCTGTCAACTTTTTCCGTTCGTTCTTCGGGCGAGTAATTCCTGAACTGAACCCCTTCAACTACAGCATCGCTCGCTATGTCCTCTTCAGGTCTCAGAATCCCGCATTCAATTGCTATAGCTCTTGCTGTGTGCATGTCGTCTCCAGTTACCATTTTGATGTTTACACCAGCAGCAGTGCAAGTGTCCACGGCTTCTCTAACGCCCGGCCGACACGGGTCCTTAAGGCCTACTAGACCCAGTAAAGTAAGTCCACTTTCTTCGAGCTTCTCGTTTTCTGCTTCAAGCTTTTTGTGGGCAAAGGCAATACACCTCAAGCTTTTAGCAGCCATTTTCTGGATAACTGTTTCAATACACCTTCTTTCTTTGGTATTCATGGCTCTTATAGTTCCATCCTCGTCGTGGTAATTCACGCACATGGCAAGCACCATCTCAGCAGCTCCTTTCCAGTGGCTGTGAATGGTCTTCTCGTGGTTTCTCCTGATCAAAACACCACTCCTCTTTTTGTCCGAATTGAAGACCTCCACTTTGATTGTCTCACATTGTTGCTTAACCTCGTCAATATCCAATCCCAAGCTAAAAACTGCCCAAGAAAGTATGGCTTTTTCCGTTGGGCTGCCGGAAATTTCAGCAACAGAAGTAGAACTCTTCTTATAGACATTGCCTGTGGTGTTCACACCGACGCCTTCTCGCAGTAAATGGACAACAATGGGAGACATATTTGATACATCTTTCTGATCATGACTCATTGTCTCTTCTCCACCGAGCCAAATTTCGGTAACCTTCATCTCATTCAACGTAAGAGTTCCGGTTTTGTCTGTGCAGATTGTTGTGGCTGATCCCATTGTCTCACAGGCGGAGAGCTTCCTAACCATTGCATTGTTTTTCATCATCCTCTTCATTGAAAAGGCTAATGTCAGTGTAACAGCAAGAGGCAGGCCTTCAGGAATCGCCACCACCACGATCGAAACCGCAGCAGTCACAATGACAACGACAGCATTCATCACATCATTGAACCTCGTCTTTCCACCATAGAATTCCCTCTCCCCCTTCTCGTTAGTGGTGTGCCCTGTGAAATAACGGACTATCATAACAACAAGGACAACAGCAGCCACAGACAGACCAACATACCCGATAAAAGAAGTCAACTTCTTGAGCCGCGCTTGCAAAGGCGTCTCCTCGTCCAAGTCGCGGCTTATCGAGCTCATCATCTCGCCCCACGCTGTGTTCATCCCAACAGAAGTGACAAGCATCGTACCAAACCCGTCAGTCACCTTTGTCCCGGACAACAGAAAGGGATTCTTGTCGCCATTGATCTCGACATGGTCGCTCTCTCCGGTCGTGCTAGATTCATCCACCTTGAGAGAATGTCCTTCCAAGAACAACCCGTCCGCCGGAATCTGATCCCCAATCTTCAAGCACACGACGTCCCCGACGACAATGTCGAATATGGACACAGGTTGATGCCTTCCATCTCTCACAACTTCCACCTTTATGTCGCTGCTCCTTGCGGAAAGCTTCTGGAACTGCCTTGACTGCTTAAAGTTGGTCACGGCGGAGACAGCCACGACAAGAAAAACAGCAAGAATGATACTGCCACCATCAAACCAACCATCTTTCCAGCCATGTTGTTTAATACCAAACCCTAGAGAGAGAAATGCACATGCCAAAAGAATCATAATAATAGTATCTTTAAATGCGTCAAACACGAAGCTTAAAAAGTTCTTAGCAGACGGTTTCTGGTAGTCATTGGAACCAAAAACATCCTTTCTACGCGCAAGATCAGCGTTAGCAGAACCATCAATACCATTCTTGACGTCACTTTCAAGACTCTCGGCCAAGCCCTTGACACCTCCAAATTGAGACGTGAAACTCTCAAGATCCTTACCACTTACCATGTCACTCAGAGCCTTAGGGTCCACATCGAGAAAAGATGGGTTTACGACGCTGATGGCGACATAGGAGAGCGAGCGGAGGAGGGGTCCGGATTTGTCCAGGAGGGATTTCTTGGACAGGGAGGCTACAAGAGCCCTAGTGAAGGATATGACAGTGAGGGCCAACCTCCATCGGCGATTGGGAGAAGTTCTTAGAAAGGCTGATGGGCAATCCTTTCGGACGTGCGTGGCTATTTCTTTTTGCAAGGTTTTTTGAGGCCTTAGAGACATGATCACAAATTCAATGAAACAGTAGAACAAGAAACAAAGGACTCGAGTTTTTTTTTTTTTCCTTTAGTGTTCTTCAAGAAGTAAGATAATAGAGTGTGGAAGGTTTTGTTCTTATATATAGGTTCCAGTATACGCGTAATGATCTTCATTTTGGCTTCATGAAGAGGGTAAGAATGAGGAATTCCGTGGAAAGAGCTTGGAAAGTGCCTTGTGGTTTCCTCACGGGTTAAAAACGGTTATACAGTAGGTAAACGTGTAAAATTAATAGCTTGTTTGGTATTAGTTAGTTTTAACCAATTTTTCAGTTAGGAAAAGTGTAAAGCTCTCACATATTATAGTAAAAGAATAAAAGTTGCTACAGTGTTAAATTCTCATATGCTACAATGGTAAATAATGGTTCTAACTACCATGTCAAACACAATTTAATTTTAATACCTCATTATTTTTTGAAAACTCGATCTTATGAACCTAAAATATTTCACTTTGCACTCTTTTTACTCATAAGTATCCTTGAAGCCTCTTTTTCCCCGCTTCCTTAACGAATTCAAAAAGGCATTATACGACAACTCCAACGTGTTAAAGGCCTAACGACATCTGGTAATGTGTGGAAAGCTTGAAGAAACACTTGTCAGTGTGGTAAAAAGCACGCACATTAAGCGCCTTTTTGAAGAGCAACGAGCAAGTTTCCATTTAATATCTATCTTTATACCTTTCCTTACTCCTATCTTCGTAGTTTCCTCAAACGACATTCTCCACGATCATGCAATATTTTTGCTCTTAACGTGCAACATCACCATGAAACCTCGTCATTCATTGCTTAAAATATTATTCCTTAAAAACGACATCATAATTAGAAACGTCCTTTATTACGATTTTTTTTTTATCCCTACATTTTGCTTTCCCCACTTTTTTCGACAGTAAATTTGTATTCATTTTACTGCGAAGTCTTACCTGAGGGGATTCTGCAGTAGTTCCTTCTTCTTTTACGCTAATATTGTCGTTCCATGCGTGAGGGAAGGAAAAAGGAATAATGCCTCTTATAGTTTATTGTTGTGCAAGACAAAGGAGTAAACCTTCAAGGATATAAATAATAATATCTTTTAAGGTGCGTTTGTTAAATATTATTCTTTCCTGTTTTAAATCTCCAATAAATATTCTTGGTACGTGGAATGCAAAGAGTAAGTTCCATGGTAATTTCCTTCAACTTAGGATGGAAAATAGAACGATTTCCTGCAGAAGAAGTCATCTTTTTTTTTTTTTTTTCCTTGCCAATTAGGTGTATTTTTCTTTCCTAATCAATTGATAGTGAATAGGTCCTACAATTATTATATATATATATATATATATATTTGCTAAAGTTTCTATCATAAAAGCAATGCATATATGCTAATATTTTTCTCAAGACGATACACGGTTCTATGCGTTAGATTACTTATATAGAGTAAATAACTTTAAATTGTATCGAAACATGTCACGTCCCGAAGTACGGGAGGCGACGTGGCGGATTATTTAAATTAATTAAAAGAGAATTTAATTAAAATCTAGGGTTTAAGGGGTTAAATTAACATATAAAATGTGGGGTTCATTAAAACACTTCATAGCAAGTTCATATACGTTAGACAATTTAAAACATTGAACGAATAAATATTAAAATAATAGAGCCGCGAGTATGGGTTCCACAACCCACAACTTGTGCACACACATGGTACTGACAATATCATAAATACAATCACAGTTCAAGTACAAATAAAATTAAGATCTTACATGCCTTGATTAAATAATACAAAATATAAATCAATCATCCTATTGCTCTTGAGTTCGGTCCGAAGAATCCTCTCCAAACCTAAATGGAAAACCACCTAGAGGGAGAAATTTAAAACAATAAAACGTGAGCGAAAGGCTCAGTAGGACTATGTTTTATAAAATAGTTTAATTTAAAGAAACATTTCATTGTTAGGTGTGCTCAAAAGAAACCTTAAATAAATAAATAAATAAATAATTTGAGTAGAACTGTCCTGACCCAGAACAGTCTACTCGCACAATCAGAAATACCATTTTTCTTTTCCTAGGCAAACCATGTTATCACCACCGTAGTGGCCCAGCTGGGTTTCGGGACCTGCCCCCAAGGTCGATCGCTACACGACCCAATCTCTGATATGGCATCATGCCTATGCGTTTATTATCATTATCATTCAAAACCCAATTACCGAGTGTTGTCAGTTACATTTATTATGAAGTTCATTTCAGATCACGGTATAATAAAATATAACCGATAAATCCATTTTCAAACAACCGTCGAAAATATTTTAATAGAAATCCTTTTCAAAGCCAAATCATTTCAAAACCAGGCTACCAAAGAAATAGGATAGAAGTCCTACCTCAATACTCGTGTCGGTACCCCACACCGTAATTTCGGTCTGCTATACGTTAGCTCCGCGGAACCACGAACGATCCTAGATACAAACTAAGTCGATCAATATCTAGTTCGAGACATTCTATGTTACTAAACCATTTCATGATGTCCTAGTGTGCCATTTGTACCTTTAAAATCATCCTATAAGGTTGGAATTTAAATCAGGGTTCAAAACAGTGAAAACGGGAAAAAATCACAAAAATTGCCATGCCTCGGTCGGCCTGCCCGACTCCCTGCTTCGGCCGGCCGAACTGCACAGTTCGGCCTGCCGGAAGCAAAGTGCGATCGGCCGGTCATTTCCCCAGGTTTGGCCTGCCGGACGGAAGAACACCGGCTTGTCGATCCCTATTCCGGCCTACCGAACACGCACTTCGGCCTACCGAACTGGGAAAACCCAGAAATTTCAGCCACGGGTTTCTCGATCCCCAAAACACAAATCTTGATTCTAACCTGTTTTTCTCAAATCCCAGGCATAGAAAACATTCATAGATGATAGAAAAACATATTTAGACACTTTAAAACTCATTTAAACAAGATTCAAACACAAAAATCCCAAAAATCTGAAAATAGGAAAAATTGAGGAAAAATGAAAAATCTTGAATCAAATCCGTTTTTCTTCAATCTAAGCTTAGATTCTAGTTGTTCTAAGTCCATTTAACTCAAATCCAAGGTTTTCTAAGCTTAAACAAACCTAGATTTCAAAAATGTACAAAATTGAAAATTTTGTAAAAAGTTTAGAAATTTCAAATCTTACCTCGAATCGAAGCTTCAATCCGCGTTCTCGGTTGCCAAATCACGTCCCTGAGCCTCCTCCTTGCTATCCCGAAGCTAGGATTCGAATTTGGGTTTCAAAATTTTTTTGAGAGAGGGTTGCCGAGAGAGAAATTGAGAGAGAGCGAGAGAGAGTCACGGGAGGGAATGAGAGGAGAGAGAGAGAGGAACGAAATAAATAGAGAAAATCGATGGGCGGTTTTACTGTGCAAAAACCATATGCCACCCACGGTTTTGTAAAACGGAATATTTTTAACATTTTACAAATTGTTGTGTTTTAAAACTCAAAACATCATTTTAAAACAATGAGAAATCATTTGAATTCATCAAATTAACAAAACAACCAAAAATTAAAAATTCAACCAAATAATCAAATTAATGTTGAAACATTAATCATGGCACACTAATTCATCACTCCATATTACAATAACATTTAATAAATTTCGAGGCGTTACAAAACATATGGTATCACAGTAACTTTGCTTGAGAAAGTTTTTAAATAACTAATTTGCAACATCTAACGCCACCAACTTTGGGGGAAAAAGCATGATCGCAGACATTGCCTAACAGTAAAATCACACTTGACTCTATCTAAAGGTGAAGTTCGAATCCCCGCCCCTAAGTTCAAGAAAGCTTCAGGGTAAAGCTCTTGTTTGGAATAGTCTATGCATGACTGAAAAGCTAGCCCGATGTGTATATAATGTTGTAATATTTCCACAAAAGTTAACAACAAACTTGCAAGAAAAGTATTGTCTTGACTGAGATCTTCTATTAGAAATGACATAACAAAGACTCGAACAAAAACTAAATTTTCTCCCCAATAAAATTTAGAGGTTTCCACACGCAGTTTCCAAACAAGAGAATTCTGATCGCATCGCATGTTATTATATCAATTACGTCTTTTCCAAAATAAAAAATTCACTGATAGTTTCAATATTCCAAATTTCATTACTGAACTTCAAAGAACTTATCCCGTCTACCATAGGTTAAGACGTCAAGTCAATGCAAATAGATATTGGCGCGTGAATTTAGGATTGAACAATTTTTCCACACATACGTACACACAAAGGCAGAGTCATTTATGGACGAGGGTAGGTAATCATACTCCTTAACTTTTTTATCTTTTCATTTTGTATATGGAATTTTATAACTCATGTTTCGCCCTTCTTAAACTTATATTGGTCCCTTCTAAAGTTCTACGTCTCTTTATTTGCTTCACTTTATTAGTTTAGTTACACTCTGTTTCTAACTAATTTTTTTAAGTTTGTACACACACACACACACACACACATATATATATATATATGTGAAACATGCTAGGGCTACCAATTCGAATCCTCACTTGTGTATCAACTTATAAGTTGTCATGTTTTTATTAGTAAGTGTTTAAAAAATTACCACATCAGTAAAATGGATCTACCAATGAGTTGATGATAACTTATGAGTTAGGATAAAAGTTGGTATGTAAACTTTTAACTTACATGCTAATAATTCCCGAGCTTTTTATATGTTATGTTAGTGGTACTTTTTAAACAAAAATGTTAAAAACTGACAGATTTTGTCTTTTGAGTCAAACGCTGTTTGGGTTAAAAACCTGTCTTAATCAAAGTATTCAAAGTAATTTTATTAAATTACCCCTTATTAAAAAATTACATGTATCTGATCACGTAATGAAATTTGTCAGATCTTGAACCTTTTTGTTACAGAGATATCATTAGCATAATATTTACAATACGTGTTGTTGTTCACGTCCTACAAAAGCTTGGGGACCATTAGTGTATCAATTAAAAGTTTAGAGGTCAAAGCGAAACAACTTCTATTACTTAGGAGCCACAAATGAAATTAATCCTAAAAAATTAATCTTTGTTCACTTGTTCTCACATGGGAATTTTTACAATACGTTTTGTTCACTGCTAATAAGAGACATTGTTTTACTTATTGGATTAGTTTTTTTAACAATATGTTCTTTAAATGAAAGTAGCTTTGTATTGCGTATTATAAATTTTGAAGTGGACATTATTAATAAAAAAAAATCATTGAAAATCAATTCAAAGATCAAAATAAGATTTTCTATTGATATTGAGAAATCATGTCCTATAAAATTTATGTTATATATGTTAGACAAAACTTATGGCAAGACAGATATTTCGTCTTTATCGATAGATCCTGTTAGTTTAGCTGATTAATCTTTCAATAGTTTGATTTATGATTGGAAACTATTCTGCGTCACAAATACTGTAAACTTTTAACGTATATAATCACAAATCAAACTGTTGAAAAGTATAATCTAAAAACCATCATAATAGGACCTACTAGCAAAACCAAAAATACCTGTCCTACGTAAGAGCTCCCTGTTGTCGAGGAAACTGCAGTGGTCAATACGTCTCCAAGTATTAATGGCTTTCTTAGGAGGAACAGTTTGTAGTGGAGTTTGCCAAAAATGCTGTTAGAAGTACTTTTTGCGTGACCGAGCTTACACATACACACGTACTACACAAACATCAGAATCCTTTTTTTTTTTTTTTTGAAGTGAACATCAGAATCTGTTCACATGAAGTGAAAATGCATTATACGTGTCCTACTTACTTGTAACAACCCTAATGTTTAGCCCTCTAACTCTTCAACATCCAGCCCCCCACGCCCCAGCTTACATTTCTCGATAGAACTTGGCGAGAACTTCCCTAAAATTTTGCCTGTGAAATTTCCATATTCGGATATGAGTCAATATTCCCTAGTTTAGTCTAATATATATAAAAAAAAAAATTGCCAACAAAATCTATCTACCATCGGCAGTATAAAAAATGTGGGCCCTCTACAGTTTTTAAAAGTTTGGGAGCATTATTTTTCGAGCAATGCTAATTGGTATGTGCAGTATTTAACACCACACATTTATAGAGAGTGAGCGGTATAACACATCTGGTATATTAATGAGCTCCACACTCTATTGTGATGGTCCACACCTCATCCTGGACGTTTCTTAACACTTTTCTCACTCTTTACACCAGAGGAACATATATAGAACCACCATATAGGGGACCAGGTGTGGGATGGGGGCAATTTCTTGGTCCCCTCTTTTATATATTTATATATTGAAGTCTTTGGTCGCCTTTTTATTTATTTATTTATTTAGGGTATTTAATATTATTATCCTATGAACTTGTCGTACATTTATAATTTGCTTCCTGAACTTTTAACTTTGGTAAGTTACCCCTAAACTTACAAATTTGTAGCAAATCACCCTCTTTAATAGCAATTTTAGTTTTTTTATCGAAATTGATATGTAATTTGCACATAAATAGTTAATTATTGACATAAATGGTCATTTTTATATATTTAGACCTAGATTTATTGTAGTTAATATCTTTAACTAGGTTCTCATCAAAATATAAAAGTTTGAATTAACTTCGATTTGAATATAAATTTGGGTTAATGTTTATATTAAAAAACCTTTTATACTCTTAATTAAGAACCCATATAAAATCACATACGAATTTTAGTCTAAAACTTAAAATTACTATGAACGAGGGATGATTTGCTACAAATTTATAAGTTTAGAGGATAAGTTGCCAAAATTAATAGTTCAATGGGTAAATTGTAAATGTGTGACAAGTTTAAGGACAACCATGCCAAATACCTATTTATTTATATATGTATTTTTCTTTTGCTAAGCAAGGCTCAAGTCTTTGGTCACTTTCTTTATTCATTCCCCCAACAAAAAATCTTCACTAATAATCTGAGCAAAAATAAATAAAAAAATAAAGAAAATTTCCCAAATAAACAATATATCTGATTCTCACTGTTACACTTTTAAATAAGCTCCAAATATTCGTGAATCAAAATAATATTTTCATGAAATTTTTAGGAACTAATTGGACAAGATTATTTTGATGAAAGCCGAAGTATTTTTGGTTATGCATTTTTATGTAGGAAATTATTCATGCACCATCTATACATATATAACTAACTGAGTTTACGGTAGTATATGTTCTACTTTAAACTTCATGAAAGTAAACAAAATTTCTTTAAAATTTTAATTAAAATAAAGCCCTCCACAGTACATATCATCCACATTAAAAATTTGTATCAAAATTCTCTAAATAAACTGAAAAATTAGTACTCCATCTTAATCTATTTCCTAAAAAATAATCTGTTTTTATGATGTATATCATAAAATTATAATAAAAAATCACACAGGAGTGGTGCAAGGTTGGGCAGCCATTTTAATGGCGATAATATCAGGAAGCGTTCCATGGTACACAATGATGATGCTTCACGACAAGTTGAAGTTCTTACAGCACGTCGATGATTCGACGGCTGTCTTCCACACCCACGCTGTTGCCGGTGGCTTAGGCAGCATCCTCACCGGGTTCTTCGTCGTGCCGAAGCCCTGCCACCTGTTCTACATGGTTCCAGACTGGCAAAAATACATCAGCCTAGCTTACGGCCTCCAGACTGGTCGAACCTCGGCCAGGTTTCGGCAGACGGGGATTCAGTTGGGAGGCATTGTCTTCGTGGTATGATATTTTAATTTATATGTTATTTTAATTCATGTAATATGATATCGTTAGATTGATTGAAAATGAAATAACGAATAAAAAAATTGAATCATATAGGATAAGTGAACCATGTATCAAGAACAAGCAGGAGATCATGCACAAGTCGTAAAACGAATTTGGGTCGGGCTAGCTAATTGTTTAAACAAGCCCAAGGATGGCCTTCGAGACATGTCGTTTGTTCCTTTGGGACATTTTGCGTGTCTCTCTAGTGCATGTTGTGGGATATTTTTTTGTATCCCTTTTGGGACAAGTTGCGTGTTCCTCCTTGATATTTTGTGTGTCCTAGTGAGACATTTTTTCCTCTCCTTTTCTTCTTCCTCTTTATTCCTGTGACACCTGTTATTCTCCTAACGGGTATTAAGGTAATTAAATTAATTTTTAGTGTGCCAATTAAAAAATTTGCTTCATTTAAAATTCATTTCACAATATCTATTTTTATCTATTTTTAAATTTTCTAAAATTCTCCTATACTTATTTTGTATGTTTACTGAAAAGCCTTGGAACTTCTAATAAATTTCAAAAATGTCATTTTGGCATTATAGGGCCTAAAGTCTCCAGAGGAGACATGAGGATATCTTTCCCAACTACTCTTGACCCTCTTTTTCTTTATTTCCTCCGTAACATGCTCTAACATGTCTTCTCCATAATTGCTTCTATCACTTCTCTTCAAAGACTTCATCTTTTCTTTCTTTTTCTTCCATGGTTCCCACACTCTTCTTCTCATTTATTTGTTGAAGTAAAATACTTAGAGAACTTCTTCAAGGCAGCCATAAAAATCAGACACCATCACCTCCATTTGAGCAAGAATTTCAGCCATATTGAAGTCAAGAAACCTGTTTTGAAGTCATTTCAAGCTTTCAACTAGCCATAATCCAATGTTAAAATCTGATGAACAAATTTAGTCTTTCATTTATAAATTGTTTTTTATATACTCAAGGATTATTCAAATTTACGTTCTTAAACCTGAGTATATGTTTTGTTGCTATTTTGGACATATGTATAAAGTTTAAGTGTCGATGCTAGAGACAGAAAATTTATATTGTTAAACTTTATAATACCTCCATGGGCAATGGCTCTTTCTTGAAAATTCTGGGATTAAATGAAAATGAATTTTATAAATTGGTTTGAATATTTAAAAAGTAGACATCCTAAGTTTTCTAACGAACTATCATAAACCTAAATCAGAGTTGTATTTTATTTTCTATGAATTTTTTAATTTTCATATTAGAAACTAGTTAAACTGCCGATGGCAATATACCGCCCGTTTACGTTTAAGTAAACCACCTGTTAACCCATGTGATGATTGTAGATAGTGAACCTATCCTTTTTGCAAAAGTATACTGTCAATTTGCCATGGTATACGAGCTGCTAACTTGAACCAAGAACCCATATTTGCTCACCACCTAATTCCTTAATGTCTTGCAACCTTTCAATATTATTCTAAGTGATTGATGAATCTTATTAGGGACTAAAACATATAGATTACTTGTATATATTTTATATTGTGTTAAGACAATTGCTTACTGTAGTATTCAAAAGAGATTTGCATAAAAGCTTTAATGGTATACTAGTAAGATGGATTTACACATGATTTATTTATAAATGTGGTTGTACGTTGTGCTTTAGTTTTAATTGTCCTTATGCACGCCTTAGGATCAAGGGAGTGTGGAGCTAACGTTAATTGATTTTGGGATTAAAAGTTTGTTAATAAGCTTGGAAGGTAGGGATTCTATTACTCATCTTTTGTGAGATTTTTATGGAACTAAACTTGATTGTTTTACTGCAATATATATATATATATATATATATATATATATATTGAATTGCTATAATATGAGTATCACATATGAAACTATAAAATAAACTCGTCTAGTATTGTACAGCGAGAAACATAATAATTGACACATGTTGTTATAAATTAAGAAGCATGGTTAGAGAAACTGACTCTATAAACAATGATTGAATATAGAGAAATGGTGAGACGTGAAAAAGGCAGCGGTTACGTCATTGGGCACGAATACCCTAAAAGGTAAAATAGGGAAAATGTGATAACGCTTCCTTGGGTTGAAAGTCCCAGAACACACTGTATAGGAATCGACTTGGTGAGGACTCGGAGCTTAATGTCCCCTCACTGGAACACCCTTGGAATGTTTGGAGGGTGGCCAAGTGCGCCCATTTGGGTTTCGATGTGTTGAGTGATACTCTATTAAACGTGGATACTTAGGAATAATGTTGAACTGTAATATTTATATATATGTATATGTATGAAACTCGGTAATGATTAACTATGGTATCCACGGAATATGATTATAGTAAATCTCATAATCTGGATAATGATGAGTATTAACTAACCATGTAGGTTTTAATGTCGTACTGATAAAAACCTAAATGTGAGTAATGGTTTTCCCTACTGAGCATATTGTCGCTCATTCCTTTATATTTTTATCTTTTCAGGACTCACTAAGTGTAAGGTAGCTACAAGAAAAATAGTTGAGGAAGCTATATAGCTATATTACTTTGGGACTGCCTCAATTGTTAAGAATATTCTTCATGATAATGTAAGCATCAATTGTTACTTTTTATGACTGTATTAAAATACGTTGGGGGTTGAAATGATGATGACGACAGTTGATATTATTAAATTTAAGGTGTTACATTAAACTGTGGTTTAATTGTCGTTTATATTTTTATTTTTTATTTGAGAGTTTTCATTTAAGCCCCGAGCAACTTTATTTTTGAGGTTTTACTTTTATTTCTGATTTTTATTTTAATTCATTAAAAACTGTTAACCCCTATATATGGGCGTTACAATTCCTCTCTATCTCCTCGCCGTTTGTGGCCAAAAAACAAAAACAAAAAAAAAAAGAGAGAAAAAAATGATTACAACAACTAAGATCAAATTGAGGACTCCAACGAATTTTTTGGCTTTGGCTACATTACTGACAGGAACGAAATTTGTCCCAATTCTTTGCTACCATTGCATCTCTGTCTCAAATTTTCTTTATCACGCTTCTCCATCTTCAGACCTAGATGGACTTCGGCATTAGCAATGCATGAGATTTGATCGACATTGGGAGCTCGTCGATGTATCAATCAAGATTCATCCTTGCTCTTCACGAGTGAACAGAGCTCGCCATCATCATCAGTGGTTGAACTTTGAATCTTATGACCTGTACTCACAATCTCCTAATCTTTAGAGATGGTTCATCTTCGATGGCGACGAACGAACTCGCAAAGCTGGTGCCATTATTGAGCGGAGAGCACTAAGATCACGACATGCATCGCGGGGGGTCCGTCAAAGGCCATTGTCGCTTGGAGAGGAGAGAGGACATATGAAGAAAATAAGAAAGAGGAGAAAGAGAGTGAGAAACGGAGAGAGAAGAAAAATTATGAAAAAAGAGATAGAAAGGATAAAAGAAAAAAAGTGGCATAAGAAAAAACAACATTAGTTGTTTCAAGTTTAGTTTTTTATGGTATAAAAAATAGATAAAAAAAGGTGACATAAGGGGAAATTTTATCTCTCTCTATTTTTTTTAATGAGGAGCAACAACAGTATATATTACTAAAAAAAAAAGAAAAGAAAAAAAAGAACACTACGAGGGTGTTTGGTATCTCCGTTAACGTTGAGGTTTGGTCCGCCGTCTTCGTCGCTGGCATCCGTACTCCACTAGAGCAGAGGAAGAGGAAGGTGCCCTCTTGGAAACCCACCAGAGCAGAGGAATCCTCTTCGTTTTCTTTTTTATTTTTTAATAATTATTTCTATTAATACAAATAAAAAATTATAATATATTAACTATTAATGTTTTTAGCTAATATTAACCAGTATTTTAGATTTAAATACAGTTATATTTACATTAATAATTTTTTATGATTTTTTTTTAAAAGATACTGGTATATATAACTAAACACAATTTTAAAAGCCACCCTAACAAATTCTCAGATTATTTTTATTTTTAATTTTTTTCAAAACAAAGACCAAAATTAAAATGCCAAGCCAGGCCTAGAGTTTTTCAGAAGAATAGGAAAGAAAGAGAACCAAAAAAAAAAGGGCAAAGAAACAAAAAAAAGAGGCTGAACACTGCAATTAACGGTACGAGAGGCTGGCCGAAAGGGTCCCTCTTTCCAAACAATCCTAGAATTTGACAACTCGAAATGTCGACCTCGAGGTTTGCTTGCCTTTGCCCTCATTCGAGCTTGCTTTGTGTACGCTAAAGCTTTCATTTCTTTTTCTTTTATTTATTTATTTATTTATTATTCATCCTTGTGACCATCGACATCAATCCTCTCTCCATATTATTTATTTATTTATATATTTGTTGGAGGAAGAGATTAGCTACAATCAGGAAGAAAGACCCCCCCATTAGTTAATCTCAACTTGTGTGCTTTAACAAATTGGAATGACTTCCATTGTCTACTAGCCCAAATATAACATTTTTTTCCCCTATTCTCACCTTCTTTTTTATTTTTATTTTTGTGTGGCTGAAATAAAAATGTAAACAATCTGAATCCTGAAAGTTCTGTTTGATTGCTTGGATAAATTAGTTAAAATTAGGATTGGTTCGGTGGCGGCTGTTGTGTTTTATTGTTTTTAGGGGATAAATAAAAAAAAAAAGTGTGGATCGATTGAGCTGGATGGATAAAAATGTTTTTCAATATATGATAGAACAAGTAACAAGTTTTATTGGACTATAGTGAGGTGGCCTAGCAATAATGGAATATTGTGGCTGTTTTAGTGGCCAAAGGTTGTGTTGGGTTTGGCCCTCTTTGAGAAGGATCTTAAAAATGAAAGCTTGATTCTGTCAATCCCGTATTCAATTTAGCGTGCTTGAACACATTCAGTGGGGTTAGAGTGATGCACCCCGCGCCAAGACGTAGGGCCGCTTCAGCGAAAATTCCTGTTACCATTTGAAACAATGCCAATCGTTTATGGGGTACACAAAGCCGGTCGCTCCTTTCCTGGGCTATGTTTATTGTCATAAACAAGTGCTAATGGTTTCTTTACTCTTCCCAGAGCATACGGTCAATTCGTTAAAAGTTTAATTCGGTAGATGGCTTTTAAATGCCCATGTGTTTATTGAGTAGTACTCTTTAAGTCTGTCAAAAATGAATTATGGTAGAGTTTATGAAGAAAGACAAATACACGTGGTACTTTTTGGTCAACTTGGTACCTACTTTGCTTGTTACAATTATTGATGTCCTCTGTTCAGCTGGAATGGCCCTACGTGTTTTCTAATGACTTAAAAGGTGCATATTTGGATGCTATATGACAATATTGTAAATTTTTACATGCACGTACCTACGTCATAACGAACTATGTGCATTTTTTTATGTTATAGTTCCTCTGTTTGGGAACACTGGTTTAAACCGAAAAGTTTGGATTGAAATTAGGAGTTTGAATTAAGATTTTCAATTCAAACTAGTGTTTAGATTGGATTTTAAAAAAAGTGAAATTGAGTTGGAGTAAATTTGAATGAGTGTTTGGATAGATGTTGAAAACATTCTTTTGAATCGGTAGTGCTTTCTATCAAATCTACAAAAACTTAATGTATATGAAAAATTTTCGTGGGCTATATGGATGGGGATTTATTTCTCTCTTCTTTTAGAGCTTATAGGAAGAAGAATTATCTTAGTGGGAGTCAAAACAAAGAAGTTATGACATTTTCAAACTTAGAGTTAGAATAGAGGGAAAAAGCAAAAAGTAAATGATTTTATTGTAGCAAATGAGTTTCATTTGCCATAGTCTTTTGGGTTTGAATCGTGGAAATGTTTTCTTAATTTATGTGTGCCTCTGTTGGAAAACAATTTTGTATGGTTTTTATAGGTCTTTACAAAAGTTGCATAGACGGTTTCTAGTTAAGGACTAAGTTGTGCTTCTTCATTTTTCCGATATTATCTTAGAATATGGTCGATTTTTGGATTTTTGTGTGTTCTGATTAGCTGATAAACATGATTGCTGCTAAATCGAGTTTATTTTTTTTTGATAATGTAAAAAGTTTGGAGAGGAGGCAAGCAATGTTAGCGTACCCCCCTAGGCATTACCAAAGGGCCCTCCAGATGCTGACAAGAATGTTCATTGAAGGTTCTACAGGTGTGTCCTACCCCTTGAACGAGGAGCACATCACCCTAGTTCCATCGAATGGGCTGACAGTAAGAGGGTACATGAGGGTGTGGTCTAGGCACTCTAAATTGAGTACTAGGCTAGGAGGAAACAACTTTTCATATTTACCACCCTGAAAGGGTTACCTAGCACTCGAACTTGTGACCCCAAGCCCACCACGGTACACCACTACCACTAGGCCACCAGATTCGGTGATTTGCAGATGATTTTGAACGAGTTGTTTCTGATAATCTTTTCATGTTTGTCACCTTATCAAAAGTCTGAACAATGTGTAAAAAGCTGTCTTAAGCATTCAAACAAGTGAAATAGACAAGACAATCTAGAATTAGAGAGAAGACTAAGGTGATAACAGAAATTGTGTCTTAGTTTTAATCATGTCGCTTTGGTTTCATCATTTTCCAGGCTCTAACTTTAACAATACAGTTTTTAATTAAAGGAAGAAGTAGCTTCTGAACATCAGACCGCACAGGTTGAAAATACAACTTTCTTTCTCTAATTCTCTCTTTTAAGTTACAAACTTGTTTGTCCTCTCTCTCTCTCTGCTGGAAATTTGTCAAGTCCCACTAGTTTTTGGTACTTTTGGATACATTCAATGCACTAATGGTACTTTCTTTGTTGGCTTCTAGTATTTTGGTTGAGTCATCTAACTATTTGTCTGCAACTGTGATTGGCCAAAAAGGCACGTCGTCTACTAAAAAAATGATCCTTGTGGAAAGTTGGGCCGGGCGATTGGTTACATTTTGAAAATGCATTCTTCAGTATTTCAAGCTCGTATGCCTTCTCCCATAATTGTTTTTAAAATTGGGGAAATGTTGTTGACGAAGTGGGTCATCTAAACCGTTTTGCATGTTGGTTTTTCAACCATAGGGTCAACGAGTCAACTAGTTTGTAGTAGCTTGGGTTTGTGCACAGATGAAAAGGGGTGATTTGTATAGAACCATGAGAGGGACTTTTTAAAAAAAATAAATATTGAGATTGTTGAAGCAAATGGTTTTGGAGGTCCTTACAGGGTGGATTTGTTGTCAAGAGACAGAGGCCAGTTTAATTGCCTGGCGCCAATCAAGATATAAGAAAGTGATTGGGTGGGCTCTCAACGTTTTTTTTTCCCCTCTTTACAGCTGAATTTACATGATATTGTAGTACCTGCCCCACTTCTTTACTTTTTTTCCTCTTTTTCTAATTTAATTTGGCGAGCTTCTTTATAGTTATATAACTTTCTTGCATTGCAAGATTTTTTTTGTGGTTATATATAATCATACAAAGTATTCATTATTTGACATAATTTGGTAGGTGTTCAAATTAGTCACAAAAATCTTTCATTCATGCCCACCAGGCCTTTTCTGTCCTTCCAGCCATGTGAAGCCGACACCTGAGAGATCAAGTCAATCATAGCTGAATGCGTTGAGCATTCCTTTGCGCTTTGGGGGATCATTTTTTATCTCCAATATTTTACCAACACCTACTTTGATTTCCAAACTTCTCTCAAGTATTCTCACTTTTGCGAGATTTTCGTTCGATCTTCAGGCAAGTTATTTTTAAATATCATGCCACTCACTTTTTTCTTTGTTGATTGAATCTCATTGGCTTTGGAGATTGCTGTCTTTAAGAAGTCAAAGGAATTTACTACTATAATGGTTCTGGCATCTCTAGAGACGTCCATATCGTTGATTATGGTTTTGGCATCTTTGGAAACGTCCATATATGTAAGGTCGTTAAGAAGTGCTATTTTTTTTCTAGATTTTTCTTCTCTCTTCTTTGCGTGACCATACTTTTTCTGGAATGTGCTCTGACGTCTTGAAATTATTTATGTTGCTTGTGTTGTGTGTCATTATCATTCTTTCAGCTAAAATCCAAATAAGAGAAAACAAAAGAATATGAAGTCACCAGTCTTGTGATAATCTAATCAAAGTAAGCTGGCATCTAAAAGCGTTTGCTCATCCAGGTAAGTATATTTGGATTTTCTCTCCTTGAAAAAGCATAGAAATTTTTAGCTATCTGGTTGAGATTCGAGCGTTGTTGCATATAGATGAAAACTAAAGACAGCCACGAGCATATTTACAGTTTAATAGCGACGACTCTCAAATCCACAAGAGCCCATGAGTTTTTTCGGATCTTTTCATGGATATTGAGGTCAGTTAATCCGTTCACCATCTTTGCACGAAATTCTTCTCTTTGGTGTTCCTCTTAGTTTTGGTAATAGCAGTCCACCTTTTTGCGTTGTTGTCTTTCACTTGATTGCTTTGTTTGACAGAATTCTATGATTTAGTTTTACTCAAGATGAATATTTGATGGAATCTGATACGTGATGTTTTAATTGGGAAATGGATTTGAAATGTTAACAGATGTCAGAACTTCATTAGTAAACGTTGGAATGTCCACCAACCGATAGAGCTGTGTATGCTTTTGGGTAGGTCCATGAATTCTCTACAAATGTCTGCTGGTGAGCTAGAATAGTCATTTTCTGGGGCCTAATGTGCTGTTATTGCTTACCTTTGAGCATACGTCAGTGATATATAACAACTCTTATTTTTAGTGAAAATGACGATATAACCAAAGAGAAATTAAAGATTGCACTCCTTTAGAATCGGTGGTTCGGCTACTTTGCGGGGTTTGATGGACTCGGAACATCTTGTGGAGGAAGCAAACATCAAAAGTCAAAAGAGAAAAGGAAAGAAGGAAGGAAAAAAAGGAACCTTGATGCCTAAGCCATTGGAAAGGTCCAAAAGCTACAAGCAAGTCGTTTCACAACTAAGCTTGGATGGTTACATTTGGCTTCCTGGGTCTCCTTTTGGGAGTGTTTGGATAACTTTTTAGAAGAGTTTTCGCGCTTCAAGTAATCAAAATCATAAAATATGACTTCTCAAAAAAGCTCTTTGAAAACTTGTGCCAAGTTTCAATAGGATTTAATGTTCACTCCAACATTTTTATTGCTCAAGATTTAAATATCAATTTTTTGTCTTATTATTCTCTTTAAAAGAATGGTGCTTCTTTTTTATGATTGGATTCGCATGTACATCTGTTTCATTATTTTTTAAAACATTAAGTGAATAAAAGGCCCTTGAGAACCATGAAAGGCATTCCGTATGAAGAAATAAAATTAACAACACGACTTCGGAGAATATGACTTTGGCATCTTTACGTACTAACCTATGGACACACACACTGTCTTCTATTTCTAGGCTTTTCTCCTTGACCTTTTTTTTTATTTTGCTGGAAAATTTTCCTGGAAGAATTTGATGGAGTAATTTTTACACTGAAGAAAATAAATGTAGTAGTTATTTACTGTTGAAGCATTTTTGTCGCATTGGCAGCCTAGTTTTACTTTTTAGGGAATCCAATAGTACTTTGTATATAAAAAGTGAACTTGGAATTTGTTGGATTCTAGTGACTAGTGATTACTGACTAGGGACTTGAGACTACTCTGTTCATGAGAGGTTTTAAAAGTGTCGGCTTGATGACTGTGTGCTGCCGAGTAGCCGAGCGAGTGATGAGTATGAATAAACGACTACTTGCAAGTGATTAAGTGATCGCAAATTAAGTGTATGGTTGTAAGCGATAGACGGAGCTGAAACCTAACAGCCCCACTCAGCCGAATTTACCGGTGGTGAGGATAATAACGGTGATCAATGACCCTTATTTAACCTTTTCACAATTATTATTGCTAGTTTTCTGATTTGAGCGTAGATTCCCATGTCTATAGAATTACTTTTTTCCAAGACTGTTTTCTGAACATTTAGAGCTAAAGGTTGTGGCATGGTACGTTCTCTCTCTCTTTCAACACACACGCACATAATGATTTTTTGAGCATATTTGTTTATTTATTTACTTATTTTAATAAAGGATATAGTCTTGGTGAATTGTAGTCGGTCCTTGAATCGATTCCTCTTACAATGAGTAAGAGATGATGTGAGGTTCTGTTGTACAATCTGAATTAAAAAATGAACTTCTCAGGTAATGTTATCTTATTGCTCTTTCTTTATTATCTCGCTACAATAAACATCAGCAATCTCTTTAGCTCAGCTCTGGTGCTACTTGGGTCAAATGTTTTGTGCACTATATGTAATTTGGCAACTAGAGTCTCAACTCTTGGAATTTATTTTTCTTACTTAGAAGCTTTCCATGTTTAGGTTTAGCAAAGTTGAAATGAAGGAAGATCTCAAAGTGTTGAACAGTTAATGCAAGGTGGACTTCTATCAATTTTTTTTCTTCTCGAGTATGTAATACCAACGATTATTAAATTCATAAATTTGTTTTCCTATTTGTTCCTCTCTTTTTTTATCATTTTCATTTTTATTTGGTTAATTCAATTGTTCAACTGAGAAATATATGGTAAACTACTTTTAGATTTTGTTGTACGCCAGTAATTGATTGGAATATTCCATTTCTAGACAATGTGTAAAAATTTGAAGAATAAATTTTAAAAATTCTACATGAACTATGTTATTTGTGTTAACATGTCCCCGAACTTTGAAACATGCATATTGTGTTCCCTGATCTATAGCACTCTATATTCTCCCCCTAAACTTAGAGACTCACTATTTTGTCGGACAGAATTGTTGAGTTATTGCTGGTTAAGGTTAGGTGCAATATTTAGAGATTAATGAATGCTCTCGCTCTAAAATAAATTAGTTGGGTGCTAAACTTGTTTTGTATTCTCTTCTTTGTTGCTTATAAGCAAGAAAATAAGGAAAAAAAATATGAAGAATGTACCTTAATTCAATTTGGTTACTTAAAGGTTTAAAGAAATTGACAAAATTTTCCTTCCTTGAGTGCATTGCATGTGCTCTTTCATTAAAAAAAAAAATAATAAAATTATGTGTTTCAAAGTTTGAGGCGTGAATTTGGGAATATATGACAAATCAGAATCACAATAGGTATGTTTTAAAGTTTGGAAGCATATTGACACAATTAACATAGTTCAAGAGAAAACTTATAAAGTGTTTGGTAGGGTGGTTAAAACTGTTGGTTAGAACTGTTTTTACTATAATATGTGAGAGCTTTACACTGTAGCGATTTTTTTTAATTATTATTATTATTATTAACGTAGCATATGAAAGCTTTACATTATTCATAACTGAGAAAGTGGTTTAAACCACAACTGCCAAACACACTTTTAACATTTATCCAAATTTGAATCAAGAGGTTGCTCTTTTGGCAAGCAGAGGTTGCGAATGGTTCATAATTATTTTGTTAGTGGTTGCTTTGCTAGATATAACTCATAACTCAGATTAGCACACTTGAACTAATAAATTTCTTCAATAAAAAAAAATATATATTTAACATCTAGAATTCTTTAGGTGTACTCAAACCATGAATCATGATTGGAGAAACCACAAGGAAAAGTGTGATGATTATTCTTGTTTACGATAATTCCTAAACTTGCTTGACCAAAAAAATAAAACTAATAATAATAAAAGAAAAGCTTAATTGTTTCAATCATTGCACTTCAAGGACACACATACCAGAGGGGAAAATCTCATAAACATTTATGCAAAATGATGGATGGTGTGCTTTCTCTACCATGATCGGAGGAAGTTGGTACTTATTATTGCTGAACATGAAGATTTTCCATGATTTATAAGATTCACATTTTCTTATCTTTTCTTTTCTTCTAACAATCTCGATTATAATTCTGTCCGTTGTTTGATATTGATTGGTCTTTCTGTATTTTCTTTGAGAAATTTATGTCCTCAAAGTTTTATTTTTTATTTCATCTTTAATTATTTTTTTCAGTACATCAAAATATAATCTTGAATTGTGAAATTGTACCGATTGCAGTTACAGGCAACGAGCTTAAGAAACCTTATATGCGTGAAAATCTTGTGTGTAAACCGATTGCTATTTTTTTTTTTTTTTTTTTCATTCATATATGTAAGCATAAGATATACATGACTACGTATGTAAAAATAACTCAAAAAGACAGGGTTGCATGTGAAAAATAGTAATGCTGCATTTCTAAGCCCCATAGCAACAGGGATAAAAGCTGAATAAGACTGAGATTTAAAAGCTAAAACATGGAAAATAAAAATTCAAAAGCTATACAATGTTACTAATTCTTGTCATATCTTTTGCTGTGCAGAAGCTCTTTGGAGTCTGGGCCTTTTCCCCAGGTATCCGAATGCACTTGATGAGCCAACCGATCGGCCAAGACAAGGCCGCAATGCCAATACAAGCACCCCATTGCCCCCAATCAAGCCGCACAGTCTGAGCAAACTTCTTCAGAAACTCCACCATTATCAGCTGAAGCACTGTGGTAATCCCAATTATTGCTAAAAACAGCTTGTTCTTAAGTATACCCTTGAATATGTTCTTCTTCTCCAGCTTCCTTGCGTTAAACTCGTTAAAGACTTGGCAGAAAACAAAAGTGTTGAAGATGATTGTGTTCTTGACCTTCTCATCTACTCCAAATATGGATCTCCCCTTGAACTGTAGAGTCAGCAAGACGGTTACCTGGAACAATGCGTGTGCAATAAGGTTTCTCCACATGACTCGGGTTATGAGCGGGACAGTTCGACCCACCGGCGGCTTCTCCATCAGCTCATTGGTTGGCTGTTCTGTGGCCAATGCCAAAGCTGCCAATGTGTCCATTATGAGGTTCACCCACAGAAGCTGGACAGCAGTCAATGGGACTTTGCCGGAAGACACAGAGGCTATGAAGTTGATGATGAGGGCAGCGACATTCACGGTGAGCTGAAACTGGATGAACTTTTGAATGTTGTTGTACACGCACCTTCCCCACCTCAGAACTGTCACCACTGAAGAGAAGTTGTCATCTAAGATGACGATATCCGAGCTCTCCTTTGCCACTTCGGTGCCTTGGATCCCCATCGAAAGCCCGATATCTGCTTCCTTCAGAGCAGGTGCATCATTCGTTCCATCCCCAGTGACTGCCACCACGTGACCCTTCTGCTTTAAGCACTGCACGATCAGAAGCTTGTCAAATGGAGATGATCTAGCCATCACTCTGATTCTGTCAACTTTTTCCGTTCGTTCTTCGGGCGAGTAATTCCTGAACTGAACCCCTTCGACTACAGCATCGCTCTCTATGTCCTCGTCGGGTCTCAGAATCCCGCATTCAATTGCTATAGCTCTTGCTGTGTGCATGTTGTCTCCGGTTACCATTTTGATGTTTACACCAGCAGCAGTGCAAGTGTCCACGGCTTCTCTAACTCCTGGCCGACACGGGTCTTTAAGGCCTACTAGACCCAGTAAAGTAAGTCCACTTTCTTCGAGCTTCTCATTTTCTGCTTCAAGCTTTTTGTGGGCAAAGGCAATACACCTCAAGCTTTTAGCAGCCATTTTCTGGATAGCTGTTTCGATACACATTCTTTCTTTGGTATTCATGGCTCTTATAGTTCCATCCTCGTCGTGGTAATTCGAGCACATGGCAAGTACCATCTCAGCAGCTCCTTTCCAGTGGCTGTGAATGGTCTTCTCGTGGTTTCTCCTGATCAAAACACCACTCCTCTTTTTCTCCGAATTGAAGGCCTCCACTTTGATTGTCTCACATTGTTGCTTAACCTCGTCAATATCCAATCCCAAGCTAAAAACCGCCCAAGAAAGTATGGCTTTTTCAGTTGGGCTGCCGGAAATTTCAGCAACAGAAGTAGAACTCTTCTTATAGACATTGCCTGTGGTGTTCAAACCGACGCCCTCTTGCAGTAAATGGACAACAATGGGAGACATATTTGATACATCTTTCTGATCATGACTCATTGTCTCTTCTCCACGGAGCCAAATCTCGGTAACCTTCATCTCATTCAACGTAAGAGTTCCGGTTTTGTCTGTGCAGATTGTTGTGGCTGATCCCATTGTCTCACAGGCAGAGAGCTTCCTAACCATTGCATTGTTTTTCATCATCCTCTTCATTGAAAAGGCTAATGTCAGTGTAACAGCAAGAGGCAGGCCTTCAGGAATTGCCACCACCACGATCGAAACCGCAGCAGTCACAATGCCAACGACAGCATTCATCACATCATTGAACCTCGTCTTTCCACCATAGAATTCCCTCTCCCCCTTCTCATTAGTGGTGTGCCCTGTGAAATAACGGACTATCATAACAACAAGAACAACAGCAGCCACGGACAGACCAACATACCCGATAAAAGAAGTCAACTTCTTGAGCCGCGCTTGCAAAGGCGTCTCCTCGTCCAAGTCGCGGCTTATCGAGCTCATCATCTCGCCCCACGCTGTGTTCATCCCAACAGAAGTGACAAGCATCAAACCAAACCCGTCAGTCACCTTTGTCCCGGACAACAGAAAGGGATTCTTGTCGCCATTGATCTCGACGTGGTCGCTCTCTCCGGTCATGCTAGATTCATCCACCTTGAGAGAATGTCCTTCCAAGAACAACCCGTCCGCTGGAATCTGATCCCCAATCTTCAAGCACACGACATCGCCGACGACAATGTCGAATATGGACACAGGTTGACGCCTTCCATCTCTCACAACTTCCACCTTTATGTCGCTGCTCCTTGCGGAAAGCTTCTGGAACTGCCTCGACTGCTTAAAGTTGGTCACGGCGGAGACAGCCACGACAAGAAAAACAGCAAGAATGATACTGCCACCATCAAACCAACCATCTTTCCAGCCATGTTGTTTAATACCAAACCCTAGAGAGAGAAATGCACATGCCAAAAGAATCATAATAACAGTATCTTTAAATGCATCAAACACGAAGCTTAAAAAGTTCTTAGCAGACGGTTTCTGGTATTCATTGGAACCAAAAACATCCTTTCTACGCACAAGATCAGCGTTAGCAGAACCATCAATACCATTCTTGACGTCACTTTCAAGACTCTCAGCCAAGCCCTTGACAACTCCAAATTGAGACGTCAAACTCTCAAGATCCTTACCCCTCACCATGTCACTCAGCGCCTTAGGGTCCACATCGAGAAAAGACGGGTTTACGACGCTGATGGCGACGAAGGAGAGCGAGCGTAGGAGGGGTCCGGATTTGTCCAGGAGGGATTTCTTGGACAGGGAGGCTACAAGAGCCCTAGTGAAGGATATGACAGTGAGGGCCAACCTCCATCGGCGATTGGGGGAAGTTCTTAGAAAGGCTGATGGGCAATCCTTTCGGACGTGCATGGCTATTTCTTTTTGCAAGGTTTTTTGAGGCCTTAGAGACATGATCACAAATTCAATCAAACAGTAGATCAAAAAACAAAGGACTCGATTTTTTTTTTTTTTTTGTCTTTAGTGTTCTTCAAGAAGTAAGATAATAGAGTGTGGAAGGGTTTTGTTCTTATATATAGGTTCCACTACACGCGTAATGGTATTGATTTTGGCTTCTTGAAGAGGGTAAGAATGAGGAATTCCGTGGGAAGAGCTTGGAAAGTGCCTTGTGGTTTCCTCACGGGTTAAACACGGTTATACAATAGATAAACGGGTAAAATTAATAGCATGTTTGGTATTAGTTAGTTCTAACCAATTTTTCAATTAGAAACAGTGTAAAACTTTCACATACTACAACAACTTAGTGTGAAACTCTCATATACTACAATGGTCAACAATAATTCTAACTACTATGCCAAACACAATCTAATTTTAATGCCTCATTATTTTTGGGAAACTCGATCTTATTAACAAAAGGGTAACCTAAAATATTTCACTTCACACTTTTTTTACTCCTAAGTTTCCTTGAAACCTTTTTTTCCCTGCTTCCTTATCAAATTCAAAAAGGCATTATACAACAACTCCGACGTGTTAAAGGCCTAACGATGTCTGGTAATGTGTGGAACGCATGAAGAAACACTTGTAAATGTGGTAAAAAGCACGCACATTAAGCACCTTTCTGAAGAGAGCAATGCTATACATCCCGACTGGGCTTTGGCCCTGCCCTCTCAGTGGGGTGGGCCCCACACGGTGGGTCTCATTGTGGGACCCACCGGGTGGGGCTCACCCTACTGAGAGGGCAGGCCACAGCCCGGTGGGAAAGAAAAAAGTTTTTCTTTTGAAGAGCAACGAGCAAGTTTCCATTTGATATCTATCCCTTACTCGTATCTTCATAGTTTCCTCGAACGACATTCTCCACGATCATGCAATATTTTTGCTCTTAACGTACAACATCACCATGAAACCTCGTCAGTCATTGCTTAAAATATTATTCCTTAAAAACGACATCATAATTAGAAACGTCCTTTATTACGATTTTTTTTTTTATCCCTACATTTGCTTTTCCCACTTTTTACGACAGTAAATTTGTATTCATTTTACTGCGAAGTCTTACCCGAGGGGATTCTGCAGTAGTTCCTTCTTCTTTTACGCTAATATTGTCGTTCCATGCGTGAGGGAAAGAAAAAGGAATAATGCCTTGTATAGTTTATTGTTGTGAAAGACAAAGAAGCAAACCTTCAAGGATATAAATAATAATATCTTTTAACGTGGGTTTGTTAAACATTATTCTTTCCTGTTTTAAATCTCCAATAAATATTCTCGGTACGTGGAATGGAATGCAAAGAGGAAGTTCCATGGTAATTTCCTTCAACTTAAGCTGGAAAATAGAACAATTTCCTGCAGAAGAAGTCATCTTTTTTTTTTTTGTTTCCCTGCCAATTAAGTGTATTTTTCTTTCCTAATCAATTGATAGCGAATATGTCCTATCATAAAAGCGATGCATATATGATAATATTTTTCTCAAGACGATACACGGTTCTATGCGTTAGATTACTTATATACAGTAAATAACCCTAAATTGTATCGAAACATATAGTATGGCATTTTGAGAAAGTTTTTAAATAACTAATTTGCAATATCTAACGCCACCAACCTGGGGAAAAAGCATGATCGCGGATATAATCTAATACTAAAATCACACTTGACTCTATCTAAAGGCGAAGTTCGAATCCCCGCCCTTAAATTCAAGAAAGCTTCGGGGTAAAGCTCTTGCATGGAATAGTCTATGCATGACCGAAAAGCTAGCCCGATGTGTACATAATGCTGTAATATTTCCACAAAAGTTAACAACAAACTTGCAGGAAAAGTATTGCCTTGACTGAGATCTTCTATTAGAAATGACATAACAAAGACTCAAACAAAAACTAAATTTTCTCCCCAATAAAATTTAGAGGTTTCCACACGCTGTTTCCAAAAAAAGAATTCTGATCGCATCCCATGTTATTATATCAATTACGTCTTTTCCAAAATAAAAAATTCACAAAATTCACTGATAGTTTCAATATTCCAAATTCCGTTACTGAACTTCAAAGAACTTATCCCGTCTACCATAGGTTAAGACGTCAAGTCAATGCAAACAGATATTGACGCGTGAATTAGGATTGACCAATTTTTCCACGCATACGTACACACAAAGGCAGAGTCATTCACGGACGAGGATAGGTAATCATACTCCTTAACTTTTAATCTTTTCATTTTGTATATGAAATTTTATAACTTATGTTTCACTTTCACCCTTCTTAAACTTATATTGGTCCCGTCTAAAGTTCTACATCTCTTTATTTACTTCACTTTATTAGTTTAGTTACACTCTGTTTCTGACTAATTTTTTTAAGTTCGTACACACACACAAATATATATATATGAAAAATGCTAGGGCTACCAATTTGAATCCTCACTTGTGTATCAACTTATAAGTTGTTATGTTTTTATTGGTAAGTGTTTAAAAAATTACCACATCAGTAAACTGGATCTACCAATGAGTTGATGACAACTTATGAGTTGGGATAAGAGTTGGTATGTAAACTTTTAACTTACATCCTAACAATTCCCGAGCTTTTTACATGCTAAATTACCAGATCTGATCACGTGATGAAATTTGTCAGATCTTTAACCTTTTTGTCGCAGAGATATCATTAGCGTAATATCTACAATACTTTTTGTTGTTCAGTCCTATAAAAGCTTGGGGACTATTATTGTATGAATTAAAAGTTTAGAGGTCAAAGTGAAACAACTTCTATTACTTAGGAGCCACAAATAAAATTAATCCTAAAATTTAATCTTTGTCCACTTGTTCTTGTAATGACCGAGAAAAATTTCATTAATAAAACATAATATTTAATTAGGTTTAATTAATGAATTTACTTTTAAAAATGTGAATTGTTGTAAAAATTGTAATTTTTGTAAAAATTACGATAAAGTAGGAATAAACGGCATTGATTGTAAATTTTATGACAAATGTGATGCAATGTTGGATATTGCCGAATACAGATTTTATGAGTTTAATTACTCAAAAATTTGTAAATAATATCCATAAAATGAATTTTATATCACGATTAATTGTAAAATTGTGATATAAACAAGTGGATGATTAGAATGTAAATAGGATATAGAAGTTGTTCAAACCCAAATCAGGGGTAAAAAGGAGGCCGAAGCAGTATGAGTATACTGCTAAATGAAAACGCAGATACGAAAAATGTTATGATTGGCCTCCAAAAGTGAACGAAAAGTAAGTCAAATATTTTTATACAGTCTAAGGATAGAAAGTACACTGATTTGACCACGACAATATAGAAAAAAATACTGTGTGGTGAAAAATTACACAGTATAAATTTTTAATTCCATAAAGTAGACACTCCTTGATTTTCTATTGGGCCACATGTCTAGAAAAGTGGCCCAATCACCTCATGACACCTAGTGGTATACTCATGGGTTACCATGAGTCACCAAATGAGATAAGGATGCATTTATGGCATGATTATCACAATTTTTCTTTCCTTTCTTTTCCTCCAAGTTTCGGCAGCCATTGTTGAGACTTCTAAAAAAAATTTTCTCAGCCCCCAAACTTTGCAAAAATAGCCCCAAACAAGTTTTACAGGCAAGTACAAGGATTTTTCACAAGTTTTAAGGTAAAATCTTAAACTTTTTAATGAGTTTTCAAGGGATTTTTCATGGGTTAAAGAGAGAAATTTATTCATGGTATTTTTGTATGGAAAGGAAGCTTAGGAGGGAGTTCAAAGGGATTTTGAAGGCTTGAAACCAAAAGGGTGTTATTTTGGTAAGTTTTAAGTTTTAAAGTCTCGAAATTTTATGGATTTTATTTTGATTTTTATTACTTTGAGCCTATGTGGGTTCTTGAGTATGTACTTGATGGAATTTCATGTATATGTGAAGTCTGGCATGTTTAAGTTGTGAAATTTTGATTTATGGTGCAAAATGTTAATTTTTGCAAAAAATGTTATTTTTGTAAATTTAATGTTAGTTTTAGTAAAAGTGATGTTTGAGCATGAGAATGTTTTGATTAAGGCATGAAATGGTTTCTGCAGGGGTAGAATTGCAAGTTTGACACGGATTTTTGTAAAAATGTCATAAGGACTAAATTGAAAAAAAAAAAGATTTCTTTCGGTAGAATTGAAAAATGGCCAAAAAACCCTTGTACAGTGAGATTTTGGGAAAAGTTAAAACACAAAAGTTGCAGATCTCGACGAAACTGTTAGGCATGTATGACGGTTTGTCGAAAAACTGAATCGTTTGTGAGATTTTGATTTTTCAAAGAATTTATGAAAATTGTGAAAAATTTTAAAAAGGGGAAAAATGTCATTTCCCAAAGGTTTTGAATGTGGTACTTTTAGCAAAAATGATCCTTGAGAAAAATAGGAAATTTTGATTTAAAGAAGTAAATTTTAGTCCCGAAGGCAAAATCGTCAAAATTTTCAGTTCAGGGACTAAACCGTAAAGTTTAATAAAAATGGGGCATAATTAAGAAATAAAGAGATTTGACCCACTAGGGTGTTATTTTAAAATTAGTATGTGGTTATTTGCGTAAGAATAACGAAATTGAGCTCGGGTAGGTTAGTGGACCCACGGAGGACAAAATCGTGATTTTTGCCCAAATTACCCGAACTGCTTTGAAATGTTTTCAATGGGATAAGAAAATGACTAGAAAGGCTCCCGCCCTTTGTTAGAAACGATAGGGTAGAGTTAGATAGAAATAAGAAAAAATAGTAGTTTTTAGAATTGTACATAGTAATGCAACTCAATTTATTAACTAACGGATGTTCTGTATCGAAACATAGTGAAATTTGGCTAATGGCTTTGTAATTGGCCAATAGGATCCTAGGAGTCTAGGAGAAGGGAAATTGAGATTAAGTTGCCCGACATTCGCATCAAGTACCCATCCCATCTACAGTATGAAATTGTAGGCTTAAAGTGTAAAATGTGTATATGTATACCTGTGTGTATAGCAAGGTGTATACTTGTATGTATGCATTGACATAAGTATTTATAAAAATGAAAGGATATACTTGTGAGTATATGGAATATATATATACCTGAGAGTATATAATGACATATACCTGAGTGTATATAATGATCTGTACTAGTGTGTATATTTTATGTTAAGTACCTGTGAGTACATTATGCTACATACCTGTGCGTATATTAATGTGTACCAGTGTGTATATTTTATGTTAAGTACCTGTGAGTACATTATGCTACATACCTGTGCTTATATTAATGTGCACCAGTGTGTATATAAAGTATGTACCTGTGTGTACTATATCGTATAAGAGCATTTATGTAAATTATGTTATGTATAACATGTGATCATCACTTCATGCATGGTATGATAACCATAATAAGTGAATTGGTAAACAAATCACCAAAAGTTAAGAAAAGTGTCGTACCGACTCCTGACTCAATGGGAGTTTAAGGATTACAGGATGGTTGCGGTGTTACGTAGACCTAAGTGCGCAATGGTACAAATACTTGGGCCCTAGTTAAAGATAAGAAATGATAATAATAAAGAAGGATTATAAGAAAGCATAATGAGATCATGCATTTTATTGAATGTGCATGTGGGTTTATACGGGACTTATTGGGCGTAGGCTTACTAAGTATTTCATGCTGTAGGTATGCTGATGAAAATGTCAGAATAAATCGTAATGATGAGCTGGCGGATGGATGATGTGTGCAGACTAGGTATGGTTTTTGCCACAGTATGTTTTCCGCTGTATGGTGTTTTAAAATATTTTGAAAGTAATGTTTGCTAAGCTATATTGTAAAAGAATGATGATTATGTAAACACAAGTATATGTTTGTATTCCAAAGTTGTTAAACCAGTATATGTACAATATTTATAAAAAAAAAAATTCCTAAATTTTTGCCCTAAAGTAAGTAAGAAAGAGTTTTATCACAGCCCAAAAAGTAAGTAAGTAAGTAAGTAAGTAAGTAAGTAAGATAGTTCTCACATGGGAATTTTTACAATACGTATTGTTCACTACTAATAAGAGACATTGTTTTACTTATTGGATTAGTTTTTTTAACAATATGATCTTTGAATGAAAGTCGTTTTGTATTGTGTATTATAAATTTTAAAGTGGACATTAATTAAAAAAATCATTGAAAATCAATTCAAAGATTAAAATAAGATTTTCTATTGATATTGAGAAATCATGTCTTATAAAATTTATCTTATATACGTTAGACAAAACTTATGGTAAGACAGATATTTTGTCTTTACCGATAGATTTTGTTAGTTTAACTAATTAATTTTTTAATAATTTAATTTATGACTGAAAACAGTTTTGCGTCACAAACACTGCAAACTTTTAACATGTATAATCACAAATCAAACTATCGAAATGTATAATCTAAAGGCCGTCATAACAGGACCTACTAGCAAAACCAAAAATACCTGTCCTACGTAAGAGCTCCTCGTTGTCTAAGAAATTGCAGTGGTCAATACGTCTCAAAGCATTAATGGCTTTCTTACGAGGAACAGTTTGTAGTGGAGTTTGCCAAAAATGCTGTTAGAAGTACTTTTTGCGAGACCGAGCTTACACATACACACATACTACACAAACTTCAGAACCTTTTTCTTTTTTTTGAAGTGAACATCAGAATCTGTTCACATGAAGTGAAAATGCATTATACCTGTACTACTTACTTGTAACAACCCCAATGTTGAGCCCTCTAACTCTTCAACATCTAGCCCCCCATGCCCCAGCTTACATTTCTCGATAGAACTTGACGAGAACTTCCCTAAAATTTTGCCTATGAAATTTCCATATTCGGATATGAGTCAATATTCCCTAGTTTAGTCTGATATAAAAAAAAAAATTGCCAACAAAATCTATCTACCATCGGTAGTATAAAAAATGTGGGCCCTGTACAGTTTTTAAAGTTTGGCAGCATTATTTTTCGAGCAATGCTAATTGGTATGTGCAGTATTTAACACCACACATTAATAGAGAGTGAGCCGTATAACACATCTGGTATATTAATGAGCTCCACGCTTCATCTTGGACATTCCTTAACACTTTTCTCACTCTTTACACCAGAGGAACATATATAGAACCACCGTATAGGGGACCGGGTGTGGGATGGGGGCAATTTCTTGGTCCCCTCTTTTATTTATTTATATATTGAAGTCTTTGGTCGCCTCTTTATTTATTTATTTATTTAGGGTATTTAATATTATTATCCCATGAACTTGTCGCACATTTACAATTTGCTTCCTTAACTTTTAATTTTGGCAAGTTATCGCTGAACTTACAAATTTGTAGCAAATCACCCTCTTTAATAGCAACTTTAGTTTTTTTGATCGAAATTGATATGCAATTTACACATAAATAGTTAATTATTGACATAAATAGTCATTTTTATATATTTAGACCCAGATTTATTGTAGTTAATATCTTTAATTAAGTTTTCATCAAAATATAAAATTTTAAATTAACTTCGATTTGAATATAAATTTGGGTTAATGTTTATATTAAAAAACCTTTTATACTCTTAATTAATAACACATATAAAATCACATACGAATTTTAGTCTAAACCTTAAAATTACTATGAACGAGGGATGATTTGCTACAAATTTATAAGTTTAGGGGATAAGTTGCCAAAATTAATAGTTCAATGGGTAAATTTAAATGTGTGACAAGTTTAAGGACAACCATGCCTAATACCTATTCATTTATATATGTATTTTTCTTTTGCTAAGCAAGGCTCAAGTCTTTGGTCACTTTCTTTATTCATTCCCCCAACAAAAAATCTTCAATAATAATCTGAGCAAAAAAAATAAAAAAAATAAAGAATAGGTATTCCTGTTATCCCAAATAAACAATATATCTGATTCTCACTGTTACACTTTTAAATAAGCTCCAAATATTCGTGAATCAAAATAATATTTTCATGAAATTTTTAGGAACTAATCGGACAAGATTATTTTGATGAAAGTCGAAGTATTTTTCGTTATGCATTTTTATGTAGGAAATTATTCGTGCACCATCTATACATATATAACTAACAGAGTTTACGGTTGTATATGTTCTACTTTAAACTTCATGAAAGTAAACAAATTTGTTTCAAATTTTAATTAAAATAAAGCCTTCCACAGTACATATCATCCGCATTAAAAATTTGTATCAAAATTCTCTAAATAAACTGAAAAATTAGTAGTTCATCTTAATCTATTTCCTAAAAAATAATTTGTTTTTATGATGTATATCATAAAATTATAATAAAAAATCACACAAGAGTGGTGCAAGGTTGGGCAGCCATTCTAATGGCGATAATATCAGGAAGCGTTCCATGGTACACAATGATGATGCTTCACGACAAGTTGAAGTTCTTACAGCACGTCGACGATCGGATGGTTGTCTTCCACACCCACGTTGTTGCCAGTGGCTTAGGCAGCATCCTCACCGGGTTCTTCGCCGTGCCAAAGCTCTGCCACCTATTCTACATGGTTCCAGACTGGCAAAATACATCAGCCTGGCTTACGGCCTGCAAACCGGTCGAACCTCGACCAGGTTTCGACAGATGGGGATTCAGTTGGGTGGCATTGTCTTCGTGGTATGATATTTTAATTTATATGTAATTTTAATTGACGTAATATGATATTATTAGATTAATTGAAAATGAAATAACGAATAAAAAAAATCGAATTCATGCAGGATAAGTGAACCACGTATTAAGAACATGCAAGAGATCACAAAACGAATTTGGGTCGGGCTAGCTAATTGTTTAAATAAGCCCAAGGACGGCATGGTTAGGTGAACTATTAGTTAGTTCTAACCAATTTTTTGGTTAAAAACGGTATAAAACTCTTACATGTTACAGTTAAAGTAAAAACAGTTCTAATTAATAGTTCTAACCATCATCTCAAACACCCTATTTGCCTAAAGATATTTAAGAAATATGTTCCCGTCAATCTCCATTTTTTTGGTTTTATACCTTCTTATTACTGGTAAGAATTATGCTCTCTTAATTTTAATTTAAAAAGGAAAAAAATCATGAATCTAAAATGTTGAAAAAAAAAAGAAGTAAAAATAAGTTTTTTGTACCCATCCCCAGAGAGTGTTCTTTAATTCTCCCACTTGAGTTTTTATACTTGGCGCAAAATTAACCATACACATTCCCATAAAAAATAAATCACACACATTTGCAAAAATAAGAGGGTCATTACAGAGCAAAAAATAAATAAATAAATAAATAAATATGTAGGATTTCGTAATGAAAATTAGAATTTATATTACGTTGAGCAGTACGAAAATTAATGCGTTCCTTAAGAAAACTGCTTATTACAACTTTTGACCCCTCCATCACAGTGATCATACTAATATTGTATCAAACAGAAACTTATTTCGTGATTACCATATGTTTTTTGCTCTATTTTATTTGGTTTCGCCTATTTCAATGAAACGAACTAATTATTCCTAGTCATGGGATATGATATTTTTTCTAATGCGCCAATTTCTACCTTCCAAATAAATCTAAATTTCTTTTTTTCAATTTCCGACTTATCTCATTGAAATTTCTAAAATCATTTTTGGTAAAAAAGAGGATTATTTTTGTTTTATATCTTGTGTTTTGACTCTATTGAAAATGTTCTTCTATATTCTAGATGTACTATATTGTAGATGTTCTTAAAATTATACCTTTTCAAAATATATTCATTGATACATATCTACCTTTTAGTTATCTCATTTGTAGAAATAAGTGATTTTGACCATATCTAATGGTTCCAAAACGTCCATTATTGGTGAGATTTCTCATCAAAAAGTCCTCTTAAAACCTTTGTTCCTAAATTTTTCCTCACTTATATACTTTATCCTGTAATCTTTATTGTATAAAATGTTATCCATACAAATGTTTTCTTTTCCTAACTTGACTCCCTGAAATAACTTCTCTCAAATGTGTTATCAAGCAAATTTTCTTACATAGTCCTCACAACTATTATTTAAATCATGGGTTAATTTCATTTTTGGCCATTAAATTATATAACTTGTCTCATTTTGACCCTTGAACTTTAAAACATAGCAAATTACACCCCTAACTATTCAACTTGTCCTATTTTGGCAATTTTGTTACCAAATCGGTTAAATATTAACAGAATGGAGCTAATAATTTCACTTTTGATCCCTAAATATGTAACTTGTTTTATTTTAACCCCTAAACTTTAAAATATAATAAATTACACCTCTACACTATGAAACTTGTCTTGTTTTGACACTTTCATCACTAAATCAGTTAAATATTGACAAATTAAAACAAATGACCATTTTGACCTTTTGCTTTAAATATGTTTTCAACATATATTTTGAAGGCAAAATCTCTAAATTCTGTTTATTCATTATATAAATTTTAGTAATATTTTTTCCTTTTTTTATAATTTTGTTGATAAAATTTTTACTATATATTTTTTTCTTAAGAAGTTTTATCAAATTTTCTCCATCATATGATATAAAATAAAGTAAAAAGAAAAAATATATGTACAAATAAGGGAAAAAATGGATATAGATCAAGTACCTAACAAAAACGACACACGGATACTGTAATATAACCTACCTATCATTTTTATGACTAAATTTTGAGGTAAAAAATTACATAAATGAGATAATAATGAATACTTTGCTTAATTTAACTTAATAATCACAAAATGAAACCTCAAAATTCTTATTAATGTTAAGTTGACAAAAATTCCCTATTTGAAAGTCTGAGATGCAAAAATTCTATTAAAAATATTTAATCTTGACTGTCGAAATTAATTGATCAAATGCATATATATGTAGCTTAATCAGTCAATATTTATCTGATTTAGTAATTGAAGAGCCAAAATGAAACAATTTTATAGTTTAGGAGAGTGACTTGTTATAGTTAAAATTTAAGGGTCTCAATAAATATATATGTATATTTTATAAAAAGAGACATTCTTTCTTAGTGAATAGTCATATGCTCCTCAAGACATACGGAGAAATACAAGCAGGAACGTCTTCCATAACATAAAGGTCCCTCGTACTTGGACTCCTTTATGGATTGTGAACAACTGCAACTTACTCATTGATGCTCTAGATAATGGTTTCCTCTTGTCCAGAGTGGCAACCACCGCTGATTTTCAATCAGTGGTGCTTCTTTTGGCAGTCTTTCTCTCAAACTATCATGAGTTCTTGAGTTAGCTAATAGTGTTGTTGATAAAATGAGTAAACAGTTCTTGTTATGGGATGTTAGCCACTTTTGGCTATTCTGAATAAATTCTTATTCGATGGGTAAACAACTTGGTGTAACAAAAATTAAATTAAGAAAATGAAAACAAAACCACCTTTTTTAATTTTCCAGAGTGACCTCGTTTACATAAAATTGTATATATTTATTTATTTTTCTAACAATGTCGCAGACTACAAATTTAATTGAGCTCAATCGACAAATATCTCCCTCTTTGTCTCTTTGTTTCTTTTTATTTGGCCTAGTTTCTGAAGTCACCAAACCGCAGCAAAAAAAATAGCTAAGTAAAGCAAATATCTCAATCTGCATATTTTATCAAAATGTTCCAACTTTTAAACAACAAAATTAGTGAATTCTTAATCATATGGCTCGCCTTTGGCCTAAGCCTCACCCTTGTGGCGGATGAGCGGAGGACACTGATGCCAAGGCCAGCGCTGACGCCGAGGCCAGCCTCACTCTCAACTATGGCATCCAAACACAGATTGAGGAACAAGTTCGATCTCATCAAAGTTCAGGGCTTGACAAGGATTAAGTGATGAGAGCCCGTTTTCTTATCAGTGTTGTAGTAGTACACACGACCTGCAATCTGAAAAATAAAACACTACTATTAATATTACAATGATGGCAAGTTCACACTTATTGTTGTGGGAAAACAAGAGAATCCTAAATGAAAAAATAAGTTACTTGATAAGGGACCATAAACACATAGTAGCTTCGACGAATAAGCTTCATCACGGTCATAGTATTGTGGCTGATACATGGGAAGCTTGTGATGACGTTTTGAGAAAATGTTTTGACAATTTTCCTTGAATCCTAATCAGAAAATCCCAAAAGAAGTTAGTAAAAAAATACAAATTCAGCCTCTGCATTTACATTTGATGCTCAACTACTCCTTTTAAAAAGCAAAGACAATCAAACAAAGTCATTGCATAATTTCCCATTCGATTAAGAAAACAACTTGGTGTTATAAAAAATAAACTCAAGACTCAAAACTGAACCAATCTTTTCTTCATTTACTAAAATGACCTCTTTTCAGCATAGAAAATTTTACATATTTATTTTTTTTAACAGAGTCACTGCTTACAAATTTAATATTTGTTCTCTCTTTCTCTTTCTCTTTTTGTTTCATTTAATTCGCCAAAAGAAAGTAAAATAAAAAAAAAAGATAGCTAAATATTTTATTTGATATAGTATGATATTTTAATTGATATGGTATTTTAATTGACGTGACATGATGTTATTAAAATGATATTCAATGTTCTTCTTGTCCACTGCTCATGTACATATTGGCTTTTACGAAACTCATCATTGTCGGCCTTTGGGATTCAATCTCAATGGCCCAAAATGAACTACGCCCATCATAAACATATATGTTTTTATATATTACAAGAATTAAAAATAAAAGGTTGTGTATTTATTATCACAAGAGTTAAAAATGAGATAAGGTCAAACTCTAAGTTTTATCTTATTATTGATTAATTTCGCTAATAATTGCTTAATATAAAGATTTAATTACTATTTATATTTTATCGTAATTTTTTGATGAAACTTAAAAAAAAAAACCTTAAAAAATATATGGTGTACTTGGTATTAGCATAAAAGCTAACGAGTATAACGCGATCATGAGTCTTTATTATCTTACTATTGGAGCTATAACAGTAGACACTTTTCTGCAATCTGAAGAAAACTAAATTATTGATATTACTAACAATAAATTAATAATTATAATTATCCAAGATGCAATGGATCCTAAACAAAAAAAAAAAAAAA